>SSNQ01034483.1:362091-376868 GCA_006942095.1 Nothobranchius kuhntae | reverse complement strand
AAAAAGAAGTGGATTTGGGGGTGACTTGCTCTTTAAGGATCTGAAGGTTGCATACGACTACCGTAATGGCTCTAAAGATAATCTTATCAGATAATCTTACCTTTTGTGGTATGTTTCAAGTGCTCTGTCTGCCCTGGAGGACATCAGGGCCGCTCTACATCTATAAATGTATGCTGATGCTAATGTGGAAGGTTTTCAATAGAATGGCAAATATGAAAGCAAAGACGTTTTTCTTTCATCTGACTCGGCTGAATTAGCTGCAAAATTTGCTTTATGTTTGCGTACGTGGACACAAGGACACGTGCGATGAAAACTTTGTTTCAACACTTTCAGAGTCCAATATGGCAATAATAGAGTCTCACCAAAAAATGACTGACTAGACATTGGATTTATAATGCTGAATAATTAGTCCGTGAAATTATGTATTTGAAGGTATTTTTATTTAAAATAAACCAGCTAAAATTTCAATCAGGAAAATATCAACTGGAGAAATTCAACAACAAATGAGGTGACCTCCTGGCGACTCAAGCCAAAGCAATTGTCACTCGATTGAGTCGATGCCTCACTGGTGTCATGTGATCAGAGAAGCGTAATTTTATTGGCTAAAAGCCGCTTAAGTTGATCGAGTGACGATCCTTTTGGCTTGGGTCACCAGGACGATACGCCGGTTCTTGAATTTTTGCAGTTGAAATTCTGCTGTTGAATTTTTGAAGATAACATTTTTGCTGGTGTATTTTAAAGGTGTGGAACACTCCTTTGAACAATACATTTGCATTGGTCTCTAGTAGGAATGAGTGCCTTGTAAGTCAGACTCAGATGCTTCTATTTCAGGAAGTACAAGTCAGCGGGAGGAGAAAATAGCTTCAGACGACAGGATTTGGAGTCTTATTTCCTGATATTTGGACATCTGGCCTCTGATTGGACAACAGCAACATGACTTGTTACAAGCTGACTCGTAAAGTTTTTGTTTTATCTTCACAAATAACACAAGCCTGGAGGAGTTCCGCTGTGTGGTGGAGTTGCTAATGCTAATGGTAGCTTCTACTAGCTGAGACGTTCTCTGCTGTTTCCTGGACGCTAAACCAACAACAGCCTTCCCCGTCGGGAGTCAAGATGGATGAGTCCATGAATGTTAAATGACAGTGTGACGTAGATCTGCCAGGCTTTTCTGATCCTAGAGATTCCCAGTCTGTTTTCTATCAGAAGCTAATGCAGGAGATAGGCGTAGGAGACTATTTTCATGTTCAGCCTGCATGAAAAACTGTGTGAGTGACCACTTAGAATCAGAAACAATCACTAAAAGATGTTTTTTCAGTGAGCCACACCTTTAAGTTGGCGACTTGGGGCGACGGTGGCACAGGAGTTAAGTGCTCGCCCCGTAATCGGAAGGTTGCAGGTTCGAGTCCCGCTCAGTCTTTCGCTGTCATTGTGTCCTTGGGCAAGACACTTAACCCACGTTGCCTGCTGGTGGTGGTCGGAGGGACCGGTGGAGCCAGTGCTCGGCAGCCTCGCCTCTGTCAGTGCGCCCCAGGGCAGCTGTGGCTACATCGTAGCTCATCCCCACCAGCGTGTGAATGTGTGTGTGAATGGGTGAATGACTGATTGTGTTGTAAAGCGCCTTGGGGGGTTCCAGGACTCTAGAAGGTGCTATATCAAATATCAAATACAGGCCATTCAAGTTAAAACAATTCAAATAGATAATAATTCCACAGAATAAAAGTTCATTGTCTAATAAAAGTCTTTCATACAAAAATGACACTAGGATAAAACTCTGATTTAACACAGGCTGTATGCTTGACAGGCTGCTTTTGGCTTGTGTTGTTCCTCACAACCAGGGTTCACACAACCTGGCACACCCAGACAGAATCATGAAGCATTACGCACACGTCTGTTGCTATATCGCACTCTGCTGGCCCCCAAAGCCTCCGGGACTCACCTGGTCATGTGGTCCAATGACATATGTTGATTAGTGCTGTAAAAGAAAAGATTTGTCATGACAGCAATGCAGTATGAGGAATCGGAACGCGGGCGCATCAGTGGAGATAGTGTCATGAATCATATCCATCGTCACTAAGGAGGATGTTGTCCGGGCTTCTGGAAATGGATAGACAAGGTTCTTGACATCTATGGATCGTTGCAAGGTTGCTTTATAGCTTTGGTGATCAGTAGCCGTGTTAGAGCTTTTTAATATTTCCTTCTCTGGCAAACTGCAGTGGTCTGTTGGAGCCGAGTTGCATGGGCGGCAAGATTAATAGTCTTATCATGTGGCCAAGTGATTAGTGAGCTCTTAGTACTTATTACTCTGCATTATCACAGAATCCCCTGAGAGGTTTCTGTCAGCTGCAAGGTTGTGTTTGAAGCCCTCTAGATTACCACAATGCGGCACTGATTAATAGTGTTGATATTAAAAGGAAAAACTAACCTAAAAAGTAAATAGCCTGTAAATCTCCCCAAATTGAATTCACTTGGATTTGGTCCCATTCCATCTCGCAAACCGATCCCGACAGCTGTGGGATTGTTTCTGTTTTGGCGAATAATAGCCTTCTCTTAGTGCTGGTGTGGGTGAAAGTGAAATGTGGTGATGATTTTGGGAGCTCGCTCCTGGAGCTGACTCATACGGTATTCTGCAGGATTGTTTTATTTAAAAAATGGGTTCAGAGAAAATATCGTCTCAAGGGTGAGAGCGGCTCTGTGCCAATGCTACCTGTTGTTGGACGAAAGCACAGCCTTCATCATCAACGTAACAACTAAACAGGGTCCAAGCAGCAAGAGCCTTATCTATAAACTTTTGTAGATATATATATTTAAATGTGATTTTTGTAAAAATTCTAAATATTTACAATAATATATTTTGATAATGAGTGTAATGGTTTAATTTACATGTTATTTAATGAGCCATAAGACATAGGATTCCATAGTAAATATGAAATCTATCTTATGGATCTGTGGGTACTGTTTAACCAGAAGATTGGAACTTTTTATTGCAGGGATTAGATAACAGCTTCGTATTCACTCAGAGACAACAGAAGAGAGAGTCAAGTTTAAAAGTTTAAAAATTTATTACTAAACAAATTAAACTAGACTAACTTTAACACTAAATGTATGGTGTAACTAAGGTGAATGAGACAGAGAATGGTGTGATGTGGAATGTTGCTCAGAAGCAGCAAATCCGAAGAAGCGATTATTTCTGGTGGGAAATGAAGGTGATGTCTTCGCGCTAAGCTTTGGTTAGGAGATTCATAAACACATTCGACGCCATTCTGTCAGTCTACGTACCCTTGGCGGAAGTCCCTGTTAGGTCAGGAGGTGTAAAGGTCCAGCTTGACCTTTATGAAGCCGAAGCCTGTAGAAACAGCCACTGCAGCCGACCACCAGTCTTGAAATACTTCCGGGTCACGACAGTTTATCGGCATCTAACAAGACCCAAAATGGGGTCGTGTTGATTCAGCTTTTATTCTGAAAGGAACCTTTGCAGCAGGTGGAACAACAGCAGATTTTATCCAGCTTGTCGTTGGTTCTTTCGGCTGAAGAGGAAAGTTACGGATTGGCCACTCCGACACTTCTCTAGAACGCTTTGAACTGGCGGTAAAGATGACGTGGGCATAGTTTTATACTTCGGATGTTTTGGTTGATGGTCGAATGAAAAGATGACAGATTTACCAAACACCACCAAAACCACGCCTCCATCAGTTCTGGCAGATTCTGATTGGATCAGTAAAAGCAATGTGTCATGTCTTAACGCTGCGTGAGATCTGCCCTAGTGGAAACATTTAAAGTCATATTACTTATTATATTCTATAGGATTATAATAAAGTAATTAATATTTTCTTTTCACAGATTGGTCACATCTTATTATTGACTAACACTCTGCTTGATTAGCTTTATTAAAATTGATTTCTTTGATTTATTAAAAGGACAGAGTCCATTCTTCATTCTTCTGTTGAGCTGGAAAGAAGCAGTTTATAACAAATGCACGAGACCTTGAGGCCATATCTCATGCAGACTAGTTCTGTGTCAGAGGCATCTGCAGTGAGAGGGTAAATAACCTTCGGTGGAATAGCACCTCCATCACGTTACATTAGCTCACCAACTGACCTCTGTTTAGAGAGATATCAGGACTGATGGGCTAATGATCAGAGGTGTGGACTCGAGTCACATGACTTGGACTCGAGACAGACTTGAGTCATTATTTTAATGACTTCTGACTTGACTTGACAAAATCAAAAGACATGACTTGACTCGGACTTAAACGCAAATGACTTGCGACTTGAATCGACTTGCATCTGTGGACTTGATGATGACTTGGTCATATTTGATATTTTATCACAAAAGTGGCACGACAGGGACAAAAATCAGAAATGCAGCAACACTTTGTTTAGAATCAGTTTCAGGTGCACTTTTGCTTGTTTGAGCAAATAAATAGAGCTTTAAGAAGCTTTATTTCTGGAATTTATTCATCAGCATTGTCACTAAATTGAAGTTGGACAGATGACTTGATCCTTTACAATGGTCATTATGTCCACACCTCTGCTTGCTGGGAAGGCTTGAAGCCAGGTGGGAAGCAGAGATGAGTTTCAGTCTCCGGCCATCTTTAGACCTAAAAAAACGCTTTTCTCAGAGCAACCAGAATGACTTGTGGAAGGGTTTAAGTGTCTAAAGCTGCAGATCTGGCTCCCAGGCTGCTAGTTCAGCATCACTGCTCTATGGACACCTCCTGGGAAAGGTGTATCAATGAATAAAATCAGCTAATTTATCTGAAAACAGTACATGAGTGACTCACCTCACTACGATTACCTCAGTGTCATTTAGAATAGAAACTTGATCAGATGTTTTCCTTTTGGTTAGTCTCCACTCTAGCTGCTTCTGAGGTTTGCCGTTAGGTCTTCAGTTGCATCAAACACACCATGCTGTTTATGTGAAATAGCTGCAAAAGTGTTTTGCGTGGAGTGATTAGTAGGGATGAGCGAGTATACCACTATCTGCATCTGTATCTGTTCAACCATCTAAATTATCTGTATCTGTATCTGTACTCGGAGTGGGCGTGGCCTAACCCGGAAGTGGGTGTAGTTTAAACGGAAGTGGGTGTGGTCTACATCAATACGGTATTTTAAGTGTGATCAGAAGTTGCTGTTTATTTGAAAACTATTTACAGAGTAGCCTCAGAGTTGAGATTAAATGTTTTTGATCTAAATAGCAAAGGAACTATTACAGAACAAGTGTTTCAATAAAATCAGAACATTAATATTTAAGTGCATGGATTAAGAGAGAGCGAGAGAGAGAAGAAAAGATCTTTTCTATAGCACCTCTCAAGATAAAAATCACGAGGCGCTTGACAAAAACAAAACATGTAAAATAGAAAAAAGAATTTAGAAAATGATTAAAATATATTTTAAATGAGCAAAAAATTGACAATTGTGATTAAAAAATGTAAAGAAAGAGAAAGAGTGAATAGGAAAGAGGGAGTGGATCCTGAGGAAGAGGAGAGAGAGAGGAAAAAACAACCCGACCGGAGCGGAGGCAGTGACTGACGCAGCACGAGCCGTTTTCAGCTCTGTCTTGTCAAATGCACCACGTACGTTACGAAAAAAGTAACTTTAAATAACTTTAAAGTAACTTTAAAAAGAAGCAAACTGAAGAAAAGATAGGGAGTACTGAAGAAATGTGAACAGTGAAGCAAGCACAGAGAGATCCGTTACTGTGTGTGTGTGTGTGCGTGGATGGACCGGACGCGGACTGAGCTGTGAGCTCCCGGTGCAGTTTTGTGTGTAGGGAGGGGCGGGCGCTCTATTTGACTGGCCAATCACAGAGCGTGAAGACAGTCAGTTACCCAATGAGGATTTTCCTTCAGCACGATTACAGATATTTATGAGTTTTACTCGTTTCATGCTCGTTCTCGTCAAAAATGCTTTATCCGTACCGGATACTCGTTTCAGATGAGTGTCCGGCTCATCCCTAGTGATTAGCCTACGTGCTTCCTTTGAGTTGGAAGGCAAAGGTGACCTCACCTCTGTAGATCGTGGCTGGAAGGTCAGACTTTTGTCTTGCTTCAGACTGGAGGGTAATGCAGGTCATGCTGAAACTCTTTAATTACACGTAGAATCTATGTGTCGGTAGGTTTTACTCACAGTGAGCAGCTTATCTAGTTTGTGCTTTCCAGTAGTTTTAGTCTGTCTTTAAACCATTTATGGTTTCTATGCTGTTTCAGCTGATTGCAGCCTTCCTTCAACAGATTAGCCCGCCAACTCCCACTTTAGCATGACAATGCTCAATCATGAATGCGTGCACCTATACCACCGTGGACAGAGTGTGCAACTGTTCACTCTCTTATTAAAAAGGACCCTCTGCTGCATAAACATCCATATTTGAGGTATTATTCAGACATTGTTCAGGACCTGCAGCTTCATTCAGCTGACATTCTTGTCGCCAAGCACCAGCGTCAATATCAGATTCAGGTTCAGATACACTTGATCAAATCCTCGACAGGAAGCTGCTCTCTTACAGCACTCCAAAGGAAAGAAGAACGTACACATAAGACACAAGTGCAATATTAGTAATAAAAGATTAGACAACAGCTTTTGTCTAGACATAATCATTTTGAACAATAACTTTGGTTTATTGCCGCTGATTTTGCTGAATCCTGCATTAATAAGTGATGAGGGAAAACAGCAGGATTCAAATGTTCACCTGCTGGTTTTCTTTTCACACACCAAAGTGCACGCCGTGTCCTCTCAGGTTGACTTGATCAAAAGGATGCATCATTCTGTTTGATGAGAGAGACACCCCCAAACACCGCCGGCAGCAGCACAGTGGTGAGTTTTAAGCTGCACTCCTCCAGCTTCCCTTTACAACATCCCAGGGATCCAATTTTCACCAATTCTTCCCTCGTCTCCTTGTGTGAAATCCCCTCAACGGATGTCTGAACCCAGCAGTCATAAAGAACAGTGGCCTTTCACCCAGGACAATCTCCTCAGCTGTTATTTCATTTGTACAAAAATTTTACCATTTTTTTATGAGTCACAGGTGCTTACTTTTCGAAGTAAATGTTGGAAAATAAATAAGTATAAAACACACACACACACACAACACACTGGTGAAATTCATCTCCGCAGGTGACCCATCCCTGTGGGGAGCCATGAGCTGCAGCTGTGGCTGTGCTCGGGAACTATTTGGTGGTCTAATCCCCCAAGCCAACCCTTTAAAGCTGAGTGTCCCATTGTTACTGTCTTTGGTGCAGCTGATTCTGGGTATAAAACTTAAGTTTCACTTACATTTAATTTATTGGTGCAGGCAGCTGAACTTGACAGTTTCTCCATAGTTGTGCTTTCTTGCAAAAAATGCTTCCAACTAATTTAAAAAGCATGGATTTAAAACGTTTAACTCTTTTCTTTTCCTCAAAGCCATTTGCTGCTCCAGCAATTAGGATGACAGAAACTGCTCCTATAAATTGCACACAGCCGCTTCAGAACAAAAGCTTGGTTTGGAAGGAATTTACAAAATAAAACGTGCTGTAGAGGATGTTTTTTTGTCTTCATGTAAAAGAAGAATAAAACAAAAGTACCAAAAACTTCTGAAATTTCAAGCACCTAACTGAGATTTTACATAATCATATATTAATATTTTCCATTTTTAAATTACTATGTATCATAAATTCTAAGTATCGTGTAAAAAAGTTCAATGAACCTAGTTGCTATTTTACAGCTAATAAACAAAAACACACACATACATAATGTGTGTGTGTGTGTGTGTGTGGGGGGGGGTGCTCTTATTTTAAAATGTAGCACAAATAGATCTGTAGTGTATACTACATTAATGCATTTGTAGTTTATGCTACATTATTTCTTTTGTAGTTTATACTACATTAATGCATTTGGAGTGTATACTACATTAATTCAAACACCTTTTGTGACATCAGCATTAAACATATTTCACACATTGTGCTTTAATCACTAAGTTTCTGTCAAATTGTTAAAGGTCAGATTCTCTTTTTGAATTATTTCTGATTCTAATGGGTCAATTTTAGTTTTCATGCAGGCTGAACATGAAACCAGTCTCCTACATCTACCTCCTGCATTAGCTTCTGATAGAAAACAGACGGACAGACAGATCCACGTCACACTGTCACTTAACTTTCATGGACTCGCCTATCTCGAGTCACGACGGGGAAGGCTGTTGTTGGTTCAACATTCAGGAAACAGCAGAGAATGTCTCAACTAGTAGAACTGTTAGCATTAGCAACTCCACCACACAGCAGAACTCCTCCAGGCTTGCGGTATTTGTGGAGATAAAACAACGTTTAGAGCAAACAGAGTCAGTGGTAGTCATGTTGCTGTCAGCCAATCAGAGGAGAGATGTCCAGATATCAGGATGTTCCTTGCAGACTTGAGGAACCGTGGCATCAACAAGTGATCTCCTTTCTGTGTGTTTCTTCAGTTCAGCAACTAAACCAGGTGATTTTAATCAGCACAGAGAAGGAACCTGGTTCAGTTGCTGAGCAGAACAACATTACGGCATGGTGTTAACTTGTCGATGCCACAATTCCCATCTCTGGTTCTTTGTAAGTTCTTTCTGTGTTTCTTTTCTAAGCAATGGAAAAACAATGGAACTAGACTCAAATCCTGTTGTCTGAAGCTACTTTCTCCTCCAGCTGATTTCCAGTTCCTGAAACAGGTGCACCGGAGCTTCTCCTTCCCAGAGAACGACTTACCAGTCATTCATTCCTACTACCTTATCCACTGCAAATGTATGAAGATACGAGTAAAGTTTAAAACTATAAATCTTATTGGAATTTTCTGCAGTCTGTTTAGCATTTATTTTTCATTCCTTACGTTTGTTTGAAGGCGGATCCCTTTTTTCAGAGCGCAGGACCAAGGGGATTGATAGTGACAGTATTATTTGCTGGGCGCGTCTTCCTTATGTGAGTTCAGATCTCTGCTAAAGCCTAATAAATGCTCAATGACAGGAGAAGATGAATTACTAGAACCAGTTCTTCCAGCTACCTCAGCTGTGATGGAGTAATGAATTCACACCACGTTACGCAACTACTCAGTCTCCGGTTTCTTTCACTTATCGAATTTGAAAGAATTTCTAACTAGTGGTTTGAAGAGAACGAGAGGACGTTTGTGTTTTTGGAAATGGTTTTTGTGTGCTTTCTGGATGCACTGAAGAGTGTCCTCGTTGCATCAAACACAAACACAATGTGGGCTTTCCGTCTGTGCCACCTGTTCACAGCGAACGCTGCCAAGAGGGAGAGCTGCCATGCTCACCAGGGTGAGGCTAGGAGGGCAGACATAGGTTTGGCCTTATTCGAGGCATATTGCATTTGAATAATTCAAGTGAAATGTTCTGGGGACATTCACATCATTTGGTTGTAGAAAATGCACTATGCTGATTGCATTAATGTAAAATATATTTTGTTGTTTGTTTCTGCTAGAGAAAATTAGCTTTTCACTAAATGATAATCTTGTTGCTTTTGCATCCTCAATAAAGGTTTGTGCTGTTTTTCAGCTTATCTGAACCCTTTAATACCAACCCCCTTTTCTCTATACAGGTTTAGTGAATAATGTAGTAAATATAAAAATTATTTTTATTTAACGTCGTCGTCTTCCTCCGCTTATCCGGGTCCGGGTCGCGGGGGCAGCATCCCAACTAGGGACCTCCAGGCCGTCCTCTCCCCGGCCACCTCCACCAGCTCCTCCGGCCGGACCCCAAGGCGTTCCCGGACCAGATTGGAGATGTAACCTCTCCAACGTGTCCTGGGTCGACCCGGGGGCCTCCTGCCAGCAGGACACGCCCCAAACACCTCCCCAGGGAGGCGTCCAGGAGAAATCCTGACCAGATGCCCAAACCACCTCAACTGGCTCCTTTCGATCCGGAGGAGCAGCGGTTCTACTCCGAGTCCCTCCCGAATGTCCGAGCTCCTCACCCTATCTCTAACCCCTACTTTCCACCGGAGCCGTCAGCAGCACGTTACTGCAGCAGCACGTCATAGCTGCTGATAGGAACCGCTGTGGTCAACAGAACCTTTTCCACCGGAGCCGTCAGCAGCGCGAGTCGGCCGCGTCTCAGGAGCAGCATGTCGCGGCCCTTACGTGCCGGTTCTATTTTCTACGCGCGACGCCTCTGAAACGGGTCAAGTTCGACATTTTTGGGGAAGGAAAGACAGGAAATCGGACGCGGAAACGGAGCAAAGCTCCCGAGATTTTCAGAATAAAAAAACGTACTGCCTTCCATTTGCTTTACTTTTAAAAAAAGTTACTAACTGTGCGGCTCCGTGAGAAGTTATCACCTGGCTAGCGGTCTCCTTTGTTTTTCAGGTCCGTATTGGCGATTATAAAATGGACAGAACATAAAACACAAACCTTTTGGAGCCATGTTGTAATTTTCTCCTAGTTGTTGTTGTGTTTACTGATGAAGTCACTCGTGTGACTTCGTGCTCTGTCGGTGACAGCTGCTCCCCTGCTGCTTCGCGTCTCGTGGGAAGGGCCAAGCAGCAGCTTACGCGAGCAAGACGTGCTGTTGACGGCTCCGGTGGAAAGAAGGGGTAAGGCTGAGCCCGGCCACCCTACGGAGGAAACTCATGTCGGCCGTTTGCATCTGCGATCTCGTTCTTTCGGTCATTACCCAAAGCTCATGACCATAGGTGAGGATTGGGACGTAGATCGACCGGTAAATTGAGAGCCTGGCTTTCTGGCTCAGCTCCGTCTTCACCACGACAGATCAGCTCAGCGTCCGCATCACTGCAGACGCTGAGCCGATCTGCCTGTCTATGCAAAATACAAAATATCTCAGAAATTTTGAGTAAGTTTATTTTTGATCTTTAAATAATTAAAGGTGCATTATGTAGAAAAGAAGTAAAAATGACATCTTGAAGTAAAATTTGGTTACTGCAACCACCGTAAACAACTCTGGAGCTTTTTGCCGGCCATCGTCCAATAACAATTGTTGGAGCTGCAGCATTAGCTTGCAGGAGACGCGGCTACCCCACACTCACTGATGGTAAACAGCCGTTACCTCCCTCCTTCCTTTCAAAGGAGAAAACTGGCAATCCCTGCAGCCAGCTGGACATGAAACATGTTTCAGGACAACCTTCCTTCCAAAATGACTTAAACATTGGACTCTTGGGATTTTCTCACAGTAAAAGTCTCACTATATTCTGACATACTGCACTTTTAAATTATTATTGCTTAATGTTTTTGCTTTGGTAAAACAAGTAATGTAAAAATGATTGTGTTCATCAATGAAATTTGCAATAATACCTCTGGAGAATAAAAGATGGAGAAGCCAAAATAAAGACAGACGACTCGCAGCTGTGCTACAAACTCTCACGATCTCTCTGGTCCGCAGTCGTATACAGATGTCTTTGTTAAAATAAAAACTAATAGTTAAGAAATACATAAATAAATTCAAGTATGGGACAGTCAACATTTGAACAGATTTTTCAGAAGACTATAATAATCCAGTCCAATCCAGATTTATTTATAGAGCACGTGCTGAACAATGAGAGCACTGGATGATAAAAGCACACAATAAAAAAAATACATCTGAGCTAACACACACATGGATGCACCAAAAACATGAAAATCACGAGTGTGCATTAGTAATCACGCAGAACCAAAAGCCAAGGAGAAAAGTGGGTCCTTAGAAGTGTTTTAATCCAATCTAGAGGTGCTGAATGCATGAATCAGCCTCTCAAGGTCCTCCTTCACTGACATTGACTTAAATAGTTGGAGAAATCGTGACTTTACCACAGAATTAATCTGCCGGTCAGATATGAGCTCAGCGTCAACCTGCTGTAGCAGAAGGTGGAGATGAGTCCAAAGGTGCAGACCACACTGCCGATGAGCCGCCAGGTTCATCTCAGTTTGGCGTTTATTTATGCTGACCACATTTAGGTCATCCATACTTTGACCCTTTAGATGGAGCACACATCTGACAGTCATCAGCATAATGATGATAATTCTGCCACAGAACTTCTCTTCTGCCTTTTATTTATTCAGAATTGTTGACTCTGTTGTTTAGATTTCTTTTTTCTAAAAGTTTTCTAAGTTTTTAAAATGTCTTCCATAAAATGTGACTTTTTAACATTTGTTTTGCATCTACTTTCATAAAAAAACAGCAATAAAAAAATCATATGAATCCCTGAAGGATTTAGGATTTGTGAGATCATGCATCATAAGGAAATCCTTATTTAGCTTATTTGACCTTTATTCTATCTGTTGTGTTTTAAGTACTTCTGTTTTATGGATCTGTCAAGCGTAGAAAAGCTCTACCTACTTCTGGAGGTACTCACTTGGGGCTGCGGGAGCTTAGGGGTTTGGGTTGGGTGTCCTTGTTTTAGTTTAGTCGTTTCTACTGTTCTGTGATGCGTTAGACCACCAGTGATCGGATCAGTCCGGTTTCAGCTGAGGTCAGCGACCCTCTGGCCCCGCCCCTGAACCTGTCTCTGCACGTACCTCCACCTGGAGCTAATACTTGAGTAAACACATTTGTTTATTGCCACGCAGCAAAAATACACGTAAACTTGTTTCGAAACAAACCTTTTTCTTTTCTTTTTTTTGTCTATTTTGAGAAAACAACAACTGTAACAACGGAGCTGCGATAGCGCCCAGAGAATTAAACCAGTGAAAATGATGTAGCGCCGCAAAAAGGAAGCAATGCAATTGATAATAATAATGACTTAGCTGCTTGTAGGAAGGCTTGCAGCCCCTAACATCAACTCTGTGGTGAAACCCATTTCATTTCATCCTCTTGCTGCAGGATGAACCATTTGGCCTATCGGGGTTTTAAGATAAGACAGGGCTAGCTTATCACAGCCAGCGATAACTGAAGAAACGAACGACGGCAGGGATTTGCGAACACACTTTCTGTACCTGTTCCCCCCTCCTGGTGTATTCCTCCTTTTCCCAGCGAACGTGCTGCGGCTTTCAACTTGTGCTGCAAAGTGGAACTCGGGAGACTCGGTGTCCCGTTTGAAGAGGTCACCTATTCGTATAGCATAAAATTAGGTGGAGATTTATAGCCATACTAGACGTTTGCAGGGAAGAAATTAGTCAAAGGTTTTGTCTGAATACTACAGTGTCAGCAAAAAGGTCAACGGGTAGCACGTATCCATTTAACATCATTATGTGTACTTCCCACGCAGCTTATTGTGTGAATCAGACTCTCGCTGCACGGTTAGAGAACACAAAACACGCTTTTTGCTGCCAGATCATTTTTGTTTTTACAGTTTGAGCTCCATGTGACTTACACTTGGTATCATTTAAACATCTGCGTGCTGAAGCTTTCCTCATTACTCCCGCTTTAACGTGATGTATCCCCTTTCAAAAGGCCACGCTCCCTCCATCCATCATCACCGGCCAAGGTTGCTCAACCCGTTCTGATTACAGCAGTCACGCTTCTACTCTGACAACAGAGACGTGCAACATTTGACTGATTGGACAATAGGGTTCACATAAATTCACTAAATGTTTGTTTCCGGGCACACGGTAAATCCTGAGAGAAAAATAATCAATCACCCGAGACAGGATTTGACGTCCACGCGGCGTGGAAACGGAGCCCGTCCAAAAGGCGTTTTTAAATGAAGACCTTGCTTTCTGTAATGGCAGAGGGTTTTTTTTTTTCAGGAACATTTTTCCTCCGTCTCATATCGGACTGATTATGTAAATAACAGTGGAGGCTGAGAAAAGAAAACACATCTCCACAGTAAACACAGCTGGTCGGTTTAACTCCAGCTGTAATTTCTGTCACGTACTTTGACGGAAGTCCTTACAAACGTGTCGTCGTGTCAAACATTTTTTACTTAGGACACGGAAATCTAGTTTCTGCCATGAAAAAACTAAAACTTGAGTTTGTTGTGATGAGCTCCAGTTTCAGACTTTAAACTGGGTTATTTCTCCGTTGGCGGCTCGTGTCTGAGAGACTTCACTGATGTTTTATTTTCATCGTTACACAAAAAAAAAACACATGAATTACATTTGGTTTGCAGCTCTTCAGTTTTTCCTGTTACTTCCGTGTGTCAAGAAATAATAAATCCTCTTTAGAAAATCCAAGACTAAACCTGTCTTACTGTTTAATTTAAATGATTAAATGTTTGTTTTAAAAATTTTAATTTTAATCTTATTTTATTTTTTGATAATTGCTTTATTTTAGTTGGTCATGCGGGAATTCTGAGAACAAGTAAATGATAACAAATTACAGTTTGACTGATTTTGTCTTAGTTAGTCTTATTTATCTTGTAAATAACGTTTTTGCTTAGTGAGAAAAACTTGGGCATCTGGAAGGATGTCTTCTTCTTTCATCTTTTACAGAAAAGTGCTTTAAATTTAAAAAAAGTAAGAGGTGAAATGATCTTTAACGATGAAAAATTCCAGCAAACATCCACGTTTATAAGAGCCGCAGTTTTCTGCCCACCTCGGCCGCACAGCTGTTTTTGTATTTACAGTGATGATAAAGTAGAAGCAAATGCAAGCTTTGCTAATGCAGCCTGCCGTTTCAGGCAGCGGTGTTTCCCTGGCAACCGCAGAAGAACTTTGAAAACACCTGACAAACAGCCTCTTATATCGTCTCCCACCGACTACTCTGGCAGATTGTCTTTGCCCAGCTGTCATGGGAATATTTCCATTCTTTTGCGGGATGTTAAGTTGTCATCTTGCATGTTGGCTTAAGGGGAAGAAAATCAAGTTTCTGTTTCACCTTGGAAATAGGAGCTGCCCCTTCCAGCACCCCCCCCCCCCCCCCCCCCCCCCCCCCCCCCCCCCCCCCCCCCCCCCCCCCCCCCC
>SSNQ01034483.1:301489-338200 GCA_006942095.1 Nothobranchius kuhntae | reverse complement strand
AAGTACGGCGGCAGAACCCCAGCTTTGATGAGACTGGTGTTGACTCAGGTTTGTGAGTCTTATTTGAAAATATTTGTTGTGCTGCTGGTTTGCCTAAAGTTAGCTTACTATCAGGTAAAGTTTTTGGAGAAAGAAAGGGAATATTTACTATCATCTCACACTAAACACTAACAGGAACAATACTCTGCCCTGAATATGCTTAATACTGTATGTAGCTTCAGATTAATAATTATGTGGTACAAGATATATATATATATATATATATGATGTTGACTAGTGCGTGTCGCGTGTGTGCGCGTGTGCGCGTGCGCGCGCGTGCGTGTGTGCGCGCGTGTGTTAAGCCCCGGATCTTCTTCAGTCCTAAATCTGCCCCTGGCTGCAAGAGAAAAGGCTCAAGTTCCTTTTCTGAAAATATGTATTTTCTAATTAAATGAGTTAATCTTTGGATGATTAGTTGATGCTCTGAAACTTTTAGACAAAGCAGAAATAAATGTAAATGTATTTCAAATATTTGTTTGGCTGTTTGTTTAAAAGTTGTTAATAAAGGTTTTTGAAAAAAGTGTCACAGCGACCAGCATCCCAGCATGCGTTGCGATCGATGATGCAATGCTCCCTGTTCCAATTCTGCAATTATTTGCACACTTGTGTACAACACACTCGAACCCTACTGCACACTTTCTCCAAGTGCACTTTGCTGAAGTCCGCAGGGCGCAGTGTGAGTATTGAGATTGGGCCAGTATCTCACTGGGCTGCAACTAAAATGCCAACACTATTCGTAAAGGTTTCTCAAAACATTCAGTAGATGTGAATACTATAATTTGACTAAATTAAAACAATTCAAAATGCCAAAAGATTGAATAGCTGTTGCATTGTTTGCAGTTGCATCAATTATACAGCCGTGTTGTGTACAAATTGATGCAAAAAAAGTTCTTACTCACCAGTTTGCTGTTATGCGAATTAAAAAAACGGTTCTTTCTTATCTCTAGCTAGTTTACAATCGCAGCCCAGTGAGTTACTGACTTTAATTTATTACAGTAAATCATCTTTTACTCATCTTTAAAGTTTAAAGCCAAACAACAAGTAAATCTGGCTTATATCAGCCATATTTTATCTGCTTAAATACACTTCATACCTCCTTTGGTTCTAAGATGTTGGAACAGCTTTGTAAGTTCCCATTGTTGAAGAACAGTCAGCTCAGATGATGATTTATGACCAGGCGGAGGCAACATAAAGAATCTTTGCCATCATTTCACTTAACATTCTTCTATAAGAGCTTACAGTTAGCAAAAATATCCCTCGGATGTCAAAACATCTTCAGCCATGGACCTACGTCTAAGATTAGAAAAATTCTAACCAGTATCTCACTGGCTTGCCATTGTTGGCTGGACCACTTGGGTCAAAACTGCACTGTGAATTCAAATGTTCCTATTACAAGTAGGTCCAACAGTGTCATAATTCTGATTTAATTTGGTCATAATTCTTCTTGATTTCATTTGCACCTTTAGTCATGAGTGTCTGATTTGTTTCACCTTCCAGAAAGTCTATATTTAGTTTCATGGGCTGCCAATCAAAGTTGTCTCATTTCCCTGGGTTTTAATTAAAAACGACGTGAGTGGCAAGTTTCTTGTTCTAAAATTTTGCAGCACAAGTCCAAGGTCCTTCAATAGACCATAGTGGTGGCCATACTTGTAGAATCTTTATACGATTTTAATGACTCTGGCCTGCAAACCAAATTTATTTATGGTAAAATTAAAATGAATTTCCCCTGAAATATTTGGAGAAATTTTGGAAATTCCTTTGAAAAAGTCATCTGCAATTTGTTGCCAGCTTAGAAAAATACACCTCTGCTGAGAATGAAGACATCATCAGTCCCAATACAATCCTACTGGTGAATTAAAAAACGTCATAATAATAAACGCAAACCACTTCGTGTTCCCCGTTTCCATCTAACAACAAACACGTCACATGAGTTTACTTTTTCAATTCAAAACAAAATATTAATATTGGAACATCGTTGTAAAATAGTTTTTTGGATGATTTAGGGACATTTTATCACTTGGCATTAGTAATAAGTAGAAATGTTTGGCCAGCTGGAATCTGAACGAAATTATATTTTTTAAGCAAAAAAAAAAAATTATAAAAAATAAAATAAGTACAAAAGATATTTGCCAGACTTGTAAAGTACTTTTGTAAATCAGCTGCATAATAAAAGAGTCAGACTTGAGCCCTAAAACCATTTTAATCCAGACATAGAAGAACCTCAGGCTGTCCAATGTTTCAAAAAGTTTGATTTATCACAGAATTTCATCTAAAGCCTAAAAAAAAAGAGTCCCCCCCCCCTTCATTCGCATCCCCGTTGAAGGCTCTAGTGAACACAAAATGCTTTTGCCAAGGGATTTGTGGATGTGTATGAATTGAGACTTGGGGGCATTGGGCGTGCCTTTTGTTAATAGAATACGCATGGTTGCGTCTCCCTGGAGCTGTTGTTGATGAGAGTAGAATGAAAATGTTAATGTTTGCAAAGACCTCTTCAGTTTACCAACACATGCACTCAACAACAATTCAGGGGAAAAATAAAGAGTCTGAAAGAAGTCCTGCATTACGTTTGGCATTGAACTGTCCAAGCAGCAAAACTACCTTTTCTCTGATGTTTAACTGGTTCAGTAAGAAGCCATTTCTTACCTTTTTTTAATGATTGGTCACTCTGAGTTTACCATGCAGGCTGAACATAAAATTAGTCTTCTACATCTATCTCCTGCATTAGCTTTTGATAGAAAATAGAAAAGCTTGACAAATCCATGTCACTCTGTCACTCAACATTCATGGACTCGCCCATCTGGACTCACGACGGAGAAGGCTGTTTTTTTATTTAGTGTTCAGGAAACAGCAGAGAATGTCTCAGCTAGCAAAAGCTAACTGTTAGCATTAGCAACTCCACCACACAGCAGAACTCCTTTTCCCCCCAGAGAACAACTTACAAGGCATTCATTTTCTACTACAGACCTCAGTAAATGTATTAAAATATGAGCAAATTTGACCTTTAATTATATTTGAAATTTAATGTTTTGAAGTAATATATCAACAGCTTTACAACCTAGTATTTTTTTCCTTATAAATGTTTGATCCCATTTGGGAAATGTTTTCTTTGCATTGGACCCATCCTTACATCAGTAAGAACTAGTGGGCTACAACATGTGTCACCCCTGGGGAGTAAATCTCCTCAGTTCAATGAACTACAGATGCTTAAATAGTATTGAGGTAGTTATTCTGTTTCTGGCATGTAAATTTTGTCAATGGCAGGTTTATCTAAATGTTACTAGATCATAACCAAGATCTGATTTGGAGTCCGATTTTTGATGTTTGAAATTGAATCCAGAAGTTGAGTCAACTTAAAAACATATATTTTAAAGTTTGGGATAAAAACTCATTTCAATACATACCACCTGATAGCTGCCCCCATCCCAGTGAGACTTATTTAATACAGAGTGAACAAAAATGAAGTGTTTTCTGGTTCTTGCTTCTCCTTTTCCTCCAGCAAGTGTCAGAGGCTATGATTCAACAGAAAACAGATGAAAAATTTTAGCAAATATTCATCCTGACAGTCCATAGATCAGAGACGAAGGGAGCACTTTAATGCGTGCTCACAGGCGTGAACAAAAGGACATTTTCTTTAATCTTTCTCCTTTCCACCTCAACTTATTATTGCAGGACAGGATTTTGCATCAGCGTGTATCTTTAAAAGGAACAATGTAGGTTTTTGAATTGGCCATGTTTTTTACCCCAACGCGATGATTTTTCTTTTTTCAAAGACTGTTCAGGAGCTTTTTCTTTGATGCATAGGCTCATAAAGTTTGCTAAATGACTTGATGTTCTCGATAACAGTGCTAGACAAAAAATAACCAGTTTTATTTAACTCTTTAAAACAATCCTATACCTTCCGCAAAAATGACACAAGAAATTTTAAAACTTTAAGTCAATATCAATAGCTATTCATGGTTATTATTTTAATAATAATAATAATAATAATAATAATAATAATAATAATACTAATAATAATAATAATAATTATTATTATTATTATTATTATTATTATTATTATTATTATTATTATTATTATTATTATTATTATTATCATCATCATCATCATCATCTTCAAATAAAAATAAACATCCAGTGTTTATTGGAAGTTTATTAATTTTTTTATCTTTTAGTATTTTCTGTTTAAAACAAAGCCTGGTTCATGCTCGTACACACTTATGAAATTCAGATAATGAGTCCATTGAGTTCCTGTTTGTTGGCGTTATTTCAGTGATAATTTAGTTAATTTTTAAAGCTCACATTTTACTAGTTAAAGTAGAAACAATATCAATATGTTTCAATAACGTGCTAAAATGCACACATCTTCCTCACTAATTTATTCATCAGTATCAGACACATTCCCTTTCACTCCCACTCAGAACTAATAGTCTCTCTGGATTTGCTGGTTCTGAACATATTTCACACACACACCATTCTCAGTCTTACTCCACCTTAGTTCATCATACACATATGGGCCATTCCCATCTGTACCGGATCGGCCCGGGCCGGGTAGTGTAGGTTGTTTACATATCTGGGTGGCCTGGTATTTTTCTGGGCCAACCAAGGCTCATTCTCAGCCCTCTTCTCGAGGGGGTCTGCTTCAGGCCGACCAGGGCCAACACACCCACAGCTGACAGCAAATTCACACCTTCCATTAAGCAAGCCTCTGATTGGTGGGTAAAATCAGCCCAC
Source organism: Nothobranchius kuhntae (assembly GCA_006942095.1). Classification (NCBI taxonomy): domain Eukaryota; kingdom Metazoa; phylum Chordata; class Actinopteri; order Cyprinodontiformes; family Nothobranchiidae; genus Nothobranchius; species Nothobranchius kuhntae. The sequence continues at coordinate 333,430 of SSNQ01034483.1, read as the reverse complement.
ATGGGCTTAAGACAAGGATATGTGAAATCAACCGGGCCAGGCTGGGGCCGACTGGGGCTACCCGGCCCGGGCCGACCCGGTACAGATGGGAATGGCCGAATAGTGTTTAAAGTTAGTCTTGTTTAGTTTGTTTAGAAATAAATCTTTTAACTTTTTAAAACTGACTCTCTCTTTCTTGGAGTTGATACAAAGTGTTGCTCAATCCCTGCAATAAAAAGATCCGATCTTCTGGTTACATTTACTCAAACATCCATTAAGGTGATATTTGATATTTCATGATATTTCACATTATATGGTTTCTCATTAAATGTAAGAACATCTTCTCTACATTGGCAACACTGAATACAAAGCCCCCAAAACATTAGCTTACAAGCTACATACTATCATACATGCATAACAGAGCAAAAATAATTGACTACATTTTTTAAAGGTGTGATTCACTTATTTAATCAATACATTTGCAGTGTTCTCTGGTAGAAATGAATGCCTTGGAATTCGTGAGCAAAAGAAAAAAAAATGCCTGGATCAGCACAGAAAAGTCTGCTGCAGCAGAGAGTGGCACAACACGACAGGATATGGAGTCTTATTTTCCTGACATTTGGATGGATTGGATAACATCAACACAAACCTACCACTGACTTGCAACGTGAATGTCTGATTTCCACCAATAATAAAAGCCGGAAGGAGTTTTTTCTGTGTGGTGGTGTTGTGAATGCTAATGGTTAGCTTCCAGTAGTTGGGACAATGTCTGCTGTTTACTGGACGTTAAACCAACAACAGCCTTCCCTGTCGTAAGCCAAGATGTTAATTGGCCAAGTAACCTTGGTCAGGCTGTGCTGCGGAGACAGATTTCTATGCTTCAGGATGCTGGGGCAACGGGCAATCAGGTGGGGTACACCCTGGATAGAGAGCCAGTCCATCGCAGGGCAACACAGAGACACACAGGACAAACAACCATGCACACACACACACACACACACCTAAGGACAATTTAGACAGACCAATCAACCTAACAGTCATGTTTTTGGACTGTGGGAAGAAGCTGGAGTACCCGGAGAGAACCCACGCATGCGCAGGGAGAACATGCAAACTCCATGCAGAAAGATCCCAAACCGGGAATCGAACCCAGGACCTTCTTGCTGCAAGGCAACAGCTCTAACCACTGCACCACTGCGCTGCCTTTAATTCACTTCATAATGCTAAATTATAATAAATGGGGGAGAAACATACAGGTGTGACCAGAATACCTACTGACTGAACATGTCTACTTTTGAGACATGCCTCCAGATGTCAAATATGTCATCTTAATCAACATCTTTTTGAATGCAGCAGTGGTTCGACTGCATGAAATTTATCTGACACAAAGATAAATGAATAGATAAACACTGCAGGGCTCACTCATGATTTCCTAATGCAACAATGGGCTGTTTCAAGTGAAGCGGTTTCTCAGATAAGTTATTAAAGTAACCCACAGAGTGAAACCAACTTAAACAGAACCCTATTATCCCAGATGCTCTGGAGCTACATGAGCAAGCGTGACACAGACTGACACAGACCTGAAATTGTTTTTGTAATTATGCTTTCATTAGTGCAGAACCACGCTAAGATGAGATCTGTTTTCTTTACCTTAGAACAAGCGATGTGATGCACATCCCTGTTGCTACTTTTCTGCTAATGTATATGACTAAATTGTGACTGCTGTCCTGCAAGAAGTCCAGTCAGTTTGGGGACGTCTTACAGCTAACACTGTCAGTTTATTTTTCTAAAAAGTTTTTAAAAATTGAACCAGCGGTGTGTTTTTATATTACTTCCTCTAAAAAATGACAACATTTGAAACAGCTTTATTATTTAAATTATATCATGTCCTTATGAACAATACAAACAAAACAAAAACAAATACTGTAATTTAAGGTTTTAAATGAATGTGAAAATGGGTTAGGGTTAGTAATTTGATTATGTGGTATCCCAGAGTATTAGTGATGATATTACTTATTACTTTAAGGTCATCTTTACTCATATCTTTAACACATTTGCAGTGGTCTCTAGTAAGAGTGAATGACTTGTAAGTCACACTCTGGGAGAGAAAGCTTAGATGCTCTTGTTTGGGGAGGTAGAAGGCAGCTGGAGGAGAAGTTGGCAACAGAGGCCAGGATTTGGTGTCTTATTTATTAATATTTGGACATCTCACCTCTGACCAGCTAAGGGCAACACAAGTTAAAGTTAAAGTCCTATTAGTCACCTGGTGAAGTTCACCTCCGCATTTGATCCATCCCCATGGGGAGCGAACAGCTACAGCGGTGGCTGCGCTTGGGAACAATTTGGTGGTTTAGCCCCCCAATTCAACCCCTTAAAGCTGAGTGTCAAGCAGGGATTGGGTCCCATTTTTTTATAGTCTTTGCTATGGTCAGACCAGGATTTAAACCGCGATCACCCAGGGCGGACACTCTACCACAAGGCCACTGACTCTGTTTGCTTTGCAAGGTTGATGTTTTATCTCCACAAATAACACTGCCATGTAGTGGAGTTGCTAATGCTAACAGTTAGCTTCTACTACTCAATATGTTCTCTGTTGTTTCCTAGACACTAAATCAACAACAGCCTGTCTCCAGTGAAGATGGGTGAGTACATGATTGTTAAGTGATAGTGTGATTCCCTCCAAGCAACACAGATGCAAGTGATTTCTTTTACGTAGTATTGTGACGTAGATCTAGATTTTTCCATCTGTTTTTTCATCTATTTTCTATCAGCACGGTTCGGTATTTCCCCTCTACTTTCTCCCCTATTTTTTGTCCCTGCTCCGTTGATGTACCTAGCAAGGCTGAGTCGGGCAGTCATCGTTATTCTGGCTGCTGATTAGCTAGAGGGTGGAGTCACTGGTTGCTCTGGAGTTTTTTTGCCTTTGTTATACTGCCTGCAACCATTTCCTGGTTCAGAGTCTGACAAAAAGCCATGCAACTGAGCAACACCACCATTTTTCAGCTGAGTTGTGTTGCCCCGTGCATTGCATTGACAAAGCAAAACTGATTGCTGGTTTTTATGATGAAGCAATTGCCTTAGTTATTGGCAGAAGCTGAAAATAATTACCAAAGTCACTTCTAATCTAACTTAGTTACTTTGAGCATAAAATAATCAGTAACGTAACTAAGTTACTTTTGAAAGGAGTAATCAGTAGTCAGTAATGAAATTGCTATTTCAAGGTTACTGTGGCAACACTGGTTACTAATTATGTGTTCATTTTTTATTTAGAGCCAATGTGAAGCTCCAATAACACTCAAAGCCTCAGTTGCTATTACAACTTCACGAAAAGGGCCTTCATTAGATCAATGTTTCCCAACCCTGGTCCACAGGGCACACTGACCTGCGTTTTCCATGTCTCTGCTTCAGCACACCTGATTTACTTTGCCTCCCAAGGAGGACATCATGTGCTGCAGATAGCTGTTAGTCACAGGTTTGTGGCAGCAGGGGACCACTGGTGTTTGAAAGGGCAACATGGAAAAACATGCAGGACAGTGTGCCTAAAGAACCAGGGTTGGGAAACTGCATTAGATCATACTCTAAGTGATCTTCAGAAAAAATCTGTATCAGGTTTGTCCCCCCCTTTTAATCTAATGTCAACATGGTTGGTCTTTAAAAATCATCCAACTCTTTGCTAGATAAAACTGAATACCAGAGTGAGTTCTGACTTAACTCAATTTATATGCAAATGTAATATTTCTTGAGTAATGAGCTTATTGTATTATGTCAACATTTACTGGTGGTGTTTTGTCATTCTGCATGGAAACTGCAATCAGTATCGTTTCCTTTCCTTGTACTCATTTTCTGAAATGCGGATAGGAATTTGCATTGTGAGCTAAATTTCGCCTTAGATAATGTGACGGGAGCTGCACAAACTCAAACAATGGAACATGTGTGGGCATGAAGGCTGGGTGCTTTTGTTGTTAGTGGTTTATTTATTTTTTTACACATACTTTTCGATGGATGTAAAACTGGGTGCCAAATGATACGTGTGCTGTATACAAACTCCTGTTTTTTTTTTTTTGGGGGGGGGGGGGGGGGGGGGGGGGGGGGTGACTAATGTTGCATGGTCGTTGTGTGGTGATGTTTATTATTTGGATTTTTGTTCTTCAAATGTTTGTGGAGTGTCAGATCAAAGTTTTTAAAAGGGGAGCCAAAGAGTATAATCACCTCGGGATAGTCTACGGTGTTGGAACGGAGGCTTCCACTTGTGTTTGATTCTGGAGGAGTAATGCAGCTATTGTACAAATAATGGCACTGAGGATCTTCCATCTTTAGGGGTTTAGAGGGGTTCATGGGAGTTTTTTTCAAGTTCACATAGGTTTTGTGGCCTTGGAGAAGGGCCATGACCATATTTCCTATGGTGCTCTTACCCCCAATCCACTCTGGAGGCGTCAGTGGAGCGGAACAGTGGCAGGATAGCAGGATAGATAGCAGCAGGAACACGGGTGAGCTTTCCAGATGTGGCGCGGCATTTCCACTGTCGTCCTCACTGGACTCGCGAGAGCAAAAAACGCCTCAGGACTTCAAAGGACACGGTTTGTTTATGCCATCTGCCATTAAACCAAGAAGAAGAAGATCATGTTTGATATCACTGTTTGATGCCTTATATAATGTTGTGCCTCTCCATTTCCAGGATTAAAGCCATGGAAAACATGCTGTTGCACTTCTCGCAGGATTAATATTTCTCAGAAGTAGCTTGCGGCAAAACTAGAACCCAATCCTATTCTTAGCGGTGCTTCTGGAAAGCGCCTAAAATGTTGCGCGTAGTGGCCAGTTTGGAAGTTTCAAGTATTTCCAGTTTGTGTTATACTTTGACAGGGTTGTCCGTTGTTTCTGATCCTGCTTATGGTGATCATGGGCAGGTTAAGTTAATAACCTGTAGTTAGTTTTTAATGGTTTTATTCCCACCTGTTATCCTACTACCATGCAATTTCCTGATGATGTGGTCATTTTACCAAAGTCTTTGTGTTTTTTTATATCTTTTATACCTTGAAGCTGCTTACAGAACAAGCTAGATTTTGAATGCAAACGTGGTCATGGAACACTTACCCCTCCACTCGGGTATCTTTCCTGAGTTTCTGCTGGAAACGGAGAACTGCAATGCCAGAGGAAACGAGAACGAGCTAAACACCAGTTGCTGTTTTCTAGGTCCAGACATATTTTGTTGCCTGTGTCTTCAAATGGTGTTTTATTTTTTTGGACTCTGGTAGTTTGTCCTAAAGTTGAAGTGGTAGCAGCTGGCTGTTTCTCCTTCTCTGATATTATTGAGTGGAAAACAACTTACATCTGTGGCATTCTATTGCTAAATGCATGAGTGCATAATGAATGGAGGATGCAGGTAAGTGTGGAAGAGCCGACAGCCGGATGGTCCAATAGTTGCTTTCGGTCCAACTGCAACTAATAAAGTAAAACACTTTCTCCAACAGTTGTATAATGTATTGTAGAGGTAGCATACGTATGTATTGTGGGTGCTTTTTAAGCTCAATATACTACAATACATTTGACCAATAAGATGTGAGTTTCTATATAAATATGGAAATTCAATCTGATTGATATTTGAATGTTTAACCAGAAGAATTAGAATTCTTTGTTTATTCAGGGATCTTAACACACTTTGTATTAATTCAGGCAGAGTCAAGTTTATGAAAAGTAAGAAAATTATTTTCTGAACAAATTAAAAACTTGACAAGTTAAATAAGACAAACGTGGTGGATGAATATAAGTGGATGGAATGTGATGTATGCTGATTGAATGGTGTGTGTTTATCAGAACCTTCTATCTAGAAGAAAATGAGTTCTGGGTGAAAAGAGTTTGGTCTGCATTAAACTAACAAAGTTGGTTCTCATCAAAACCACATCAGACACAATCATGCTGTGTCTACCTCACCCTTTTCGGAGACCCTCTTTGCGGATCCGGAGGGCAGGAAGGTCAGATGACCTTTGGGCACCGAGGTTCAGTAGATTAACCGCAGCACCGACTACTCCAGTCCAGATATGTCGCCAGGCACAACAGATTGGAACTAGTTTGCGTCTAGAACAGCTGTTTCTGAGTAGCTGAAGGAGCAAGTTTCTGTGTCGTTGCAGGCAGCTTTTGGCTTGTTGAAAGCTTGATGGGTTCAAAGAGTTTTGCTCCGGCTGGCCGGTCCGGAGCTCTGCTCAAACTAACTGACTGAATCACTCAACAAGTAATACTGTTTTAATATTCCCGTTTTAGGATTACATGGCCAACCAGGACTTGACATGTAAAGGCGTGGTAGCAAACAAACCTCAGAACATCACGTCGTCTTTCAGATAGAAGGTTCTCTGATTTGTGGATAAGAAATTATCTATGTGCAGTGATGTTAACTTTAATTTATATCTTATGAACATTGTGTATGAGTGTAGATAATAATTCACTTGTTAAACGAGACATTCCTGATCATAACATCAAAATGTTTCATTGTAATAATAAAATTAATTTCAACTTCATTGAATTAGGCACAGAATAACCAAACATTAATATTATTGTTCATATAACATTTGTTCATTCAACCATATGTTTACTTAATGATTATTAAACTTATGAGTTTTAAAAGTTCATCTTTCATGAAAGTGTGCATTCCTGCTGTCTTATCAAGAGAAAGCTTTGTTTGGGAATATAGGCTGACATCTTGTCAACAAGGACTGCAGGATTCTTCTGGCTTGTTGGAAGATAGAATGTAAAATCCACTTTAGAGAATGGAATTATGTCTGCAGATGACCGGCGGCATGTAGGTCAATATGTAGGTGAAAAATGACCCTTTCTGGACGTTACAGTATAATCAGGTGACCTTCAACACTTTGACCATCTTTTGACGCTGTTGACCATCACCTGCTACTGGAGAGGCTGAGAGACTGGGTAGGCCTATCAGGAACTGCTCTGGAGTGGTTCTCCTCTTATCTTTCGGAGCGCTCCTTTTCTGTGGCCGTCTCCAAGTTTAGGTCCTCCACCACCTCTCTTACCCATGGTGTCCCACAAGGTACAGTGCTGAGGCATCTGCTCTTCCTCCTCTATCTGCTTCCTCTTCAGCACATCCTGAGCTCCTTCAAAGGAATCTCCTACCATCTTTATGCAGATGACATCCAATTGTACATCTCTTTTAAGCACCATGAGATGTCTAAGCTGCAGCTGTTACACACCTGCTTAGACTCTACTAAAACCTGGATGGCTGGGAGCTTTCTACAGCTGAATGAAGATAAGACTAAGATCCTCATCTGTGCCCCAGACAAGCTGGTTCCCAAAGTCAGAGACTCTCTTGGTCAGCTTGCTTCTCACACCAAACCTTCCGTCAGGAATCTTGGCGTGGCCTTTGACCCAGCTCTCACCCTGGATTCTCATGTCAGTTCTCTTGTTTGCTCTTCCTTCTCCCATCTCAGGAACATTGCTAAGCTGAGTCCCATTCTGTCCCGCTCTGAACTTGAGACAGTTCTCCACACCTTCATCTCCTCACGCTTAGACTACTGTAACTCTCTTTTCACGTGTCTGAGCAGAACCTCCCTGAACCATCTACAGGTGGTTCAGAATACCTGTGCTCGGCTTCTGAAGTCCTCCAAACACACCCACATCACCCCGCTTCTCCTCCAGCTTCACTGGCTGCCAGTCAACTTCAGGGTTCATTTCAAGATCCTGGTTCTGGTCTATAGGGCCTTACATGGACAAGCACCATCTTACATTGGTGATCTTATTAATCCCCACACCCCCAGCAGGTCCCTGAGGTCCAGTGACCAAAGCCTACTGGTTGTGCAGCACCAGACTAAAGACCAAAGGTGACAGATCATTTGCTGCTGTGGCCCCCAGACTCTGGAACTCTCTCCCCCTGAGCCTGAGATCAGTGGACTCAGTGGTCTCCTTTAAAAAGCAGCTGAAGAGTCACTTGTTCAAGCTGGCTTTTGTATGACCTTCTTCACCACTCTCTCTTTATTCTGCTCTCCCCACCTATTCCACCTTCCTCAGGATCCACTGATTTCCCTCTTTCCTATTCACTCTCTCTCTCTTACTTAACATTTTTTTAATCACAATTTTCTAGTTTTTGCTCATTTTAAATATATTTTTACCCATTTTCTAAATTCTTTTTTATGTTTTTACAGTTTTTTTGTTTTTGTGAAGCGCCTCGTGATTTTTTTCTTTAGAGGTGCTATAGAAATGATATTTTCTTCTTCTTCAGTCAAGCATGAAATGAAAGATGTGAATGAATAGATGGATGGATCAATCAATCAATCAATCAAAGCTTTATTTATATAGCGCCTTCCGCAACCCTGTCAGGAAGCCCAAAGCGCTGATGGATGGATGCCTCATTGCTGTTGTTGCGTGACTTTGGATTGGAGGATAAATGGTTAACCCTCCCACTGTCTTTACGGGTGACCCCGCAAGGAAAGTTGACCATTGAGCAGGGTCGATGGTTTATCCCTTGAGGGTCCATGTGGCAGCGGTGAGGGGGTGCTCACTCCTCACCCCTGCCACATGGATCCAAGGGATAAACCATCGACCCTGCTCAATGGTCAACTTTCCTTGCGGGGTCACATCTATCAGGACAGTGGGAGGGTTAAAATCATGATTCAGGTATTATCTGTTTTAAGATGTCACATGATCCCATGCTCCAGAGGGACCTCTGGATCTCAGGGGCTTGGATTTCCTCCATGTCTACTAGTGGTCTTGGGGTCAGGTCTGTGGCCCCTCACACTCACCCCTCACACTCACTAATGGACACTTCTGTAGAGAAGCCTTACACACACAAGCGCTCGTATGCGCAGTCGGGTGTTTTTACCACATTACCCTGGGCTGTGGTTTGCACTAAATGCATCATGAAATAATTAACATATGCTTTTCAGCAAACGCTGTATAAATAAAATTGAATTGAAAATTGAATTGAGCCTTTTCCACCCACCTCTTCCTTTCCTCTCCTCACTTTCTCTTTCATTTCCGTCTCCATGTCAATTGAGATTTAAAACAACAGAAAACATTTCTAATTTGACATCTGGTGGGGCATTATAGATGAATATTTAACGTTCCACCTGTGAGAGTAAAACTGTAAGACTTGTTTATTGCACTCAGGCATAAAAATAAATATGTCAGATGGTGGTTAACTAAGGCATTATGTTAGAAAATGAGCAACTGCAATAAAAATCTATAATATATCAAATACATTATGACCGGATCTATTTTAGAACCTTTTTATTGGTCTCTTGATCTAGGGTACAAGACTGCCACCGGACAAAACTAAGGTTTAAACAAATACCTACTGTTGAGGGTACAGGAATAGTACCCTTATGTACCACCCCATCGACAAAACTTTTAACCTCAAAACAAAGAAAAACAAAAAATATATATATCGGGTACCTGTTTCTTCGGAGATTAGACTCATGACTACATTGAACCCTGAGAGGCTTAAAAAATAAACAATCATTTACCAAGAACAGTAAAGGGATAGGCCTACTATCATGGACCTACTTCTTCCAAAGTAAAGTTTTGTCCCCTGCACTTTTTACCATCCAAAAACAGCATTAAGTTATATTAAATAGACACTGGATGAGCACTAGGACCAAGCAGAAAACAACTGCTTGTGTTGAAGCCTGTTTCCCATTAGAACCGTCCATAAGCTCATCTATTGGCTCAGCTGATACTTGCTAACATTTGATTAGTCATTTCTGCCACCTGTGTACACGACAGTTTATTTATTTTTCTTACACTTACTGTAAAGATTCCCCCCTTTTGCCGGTTGTGCCCCCCCCCCCTCCTAAAGTCAAAGCTACGTCCATGATATTTTTTGTTACATTAAAAAAGTTTGAAATTAAATCATGCAGAAAAAGTTTTATTCAAAAAGTGATTTGTTGTGAACACAAAACTATTAACAGAACAAAGAGCACCTCAAGATGATTTGTAGTCTAGATTACTGATCAAACAAATACGTATAAATTTCAAAAATACAGGAAACTTGACCAAAAATGGTGCCTGTACATTTATTTTTACCCCTGGCAACCAAGTTTTTCTTTGTGTGAGATTTTCTTTCAGGGAAAAGAGGATAATGTCAAAGAACAGATCTATTTCTTTCTAAAACCACTTTGGTTTCACCATGCTGAGATTTACTGTGATTCACACGGAGGCTGTGATTCACTTCTTCCTTTAACATTTGATTTTTGTAACTATAGTTGCAGAAAAAACATTCAACACAACAACCTGACAATTTGGGTTAGAAAATGCAAACAAGTTCAGCTGACGGCTAAATGGAGACATACTCAAAACAGTTGCATATTAAAGGTTTGATTCCTTTCCTGGAACAGAACTTTAAACAATTGTTGCTGCTTTGAGATGGATGTTTGTGGATTTATCTTGAGTCTGCTATTTAGAGGGGGAAATGATGTGAGAGAAAAAAGAGGAATAGTTAGTAGGAGGCAACGAGAGGGGTCAACAAACCTTTAGTTGCCTCTTCACCTGACATGGTGTCAAGATAAAGACAGGATGGAGTAGGCTGTGGATGAAGGTGTGGAAGGATAGCAGTCTGAAGAAAGCAAGGTAAGCCCAGGCCAGGCCCTGATAAGGCAGAGCTGTCTGAGCTTAGGGAAGGAGTGGGAGACATTAGCCAAATCCGGACGGATCACAAGCCCCATGGATGCAATCCAGTTTTGTGGGGCCGCGATAAGGAGGCTGATTATGTGTCACCCATCATTTCACCCACCTCCCGCCGCTGTCTTCCAAGCCATAAATCCACTCGTGACAAGCTCGGCTCTTCGGCAAACACCCCACTCTCCTTACTGCCTCGACTCAGTTCTGTCTTTCCTCACAGCGGTTTGCCTCGGAGAAAATGGGGAGATGGGGATTACACAAGACTGTAAGGATTGGGTCCAACGTGATGGAGATTTAATTGATACATCCTTTCTGAGGGAAGCGGCCTGTTTGAAGGGCTGGAGTGGAGTGAGGAGATACTGGCTCTTTTGGAGCATTTTAAAAATGTAAAAAAACAAAATAAAAAACTTTTATTATCTAATGTGGATTATCAGCTCAAAAATGACACACTGGTGGGAACAAGACAACTTTCTTGGTTCCACAAGTAGATATTTGTCCCAGATTGATACCTTTTCTCACAAGCGCACCAACTTTTCCTTAAATGGCTGCTTGAAAGTGCCGTCCACAAATTATGGCTGCTTAAATGCTTTTAGCACTTATTAATTGCATTAGGAAACCAAATTGGGCAGTCAAGGTTTGATTTATTACTCAGCTAACTAATTTTGTCACTCTGGGAATATGCAGATGGGTTTAGGTATTGGGATGTTGGCTGTGAGCGAGAAAGACAGCATAGCCAGACTTGGCCTGACCCCCCACCCCCCACGTCTTCGTGCTAATCTAAATCCAAGAAAGAAGCCTTATGATATCTTTTGAACAAATCTAGATTATCATGAGAAATTATTAAGATAAATATGATGTAGGAGATGCTTTTATTTGGAGATATTCAGTTTCTAGATTTTTGAAAAGTTTTTAATTTTGTTGTAAAATTTCCATTATTTCTTCTTTCGTCTTAAAGTGATGGTGTGTATTTTTCCTGGCGATAGGGGGCAGCACATACCTAAATCCTTGCAAGCAAACAACATTTTTGTGTTGGAGTAAGACCTTAACTATCGATGCACATTAGGGTCAAAAATCCCTGTTTAACCTCTAGCTAAAGGACAAGCAAATCTGACTTCCTTTCATCACTGGTCAAAGTGATTCTAATACAAGAAACTTAGTAACCCCCAATAATCATCAGATGATAAGTGTGTGTCCATCAGAGGGTTAAAATATTCCATTATTTGGTTATTTTCTGCATACAACATAATAAAGATTTGTTTTTACCTTTTTTGCTAACAAGTTTCAGCTAACTCCGTAGTTTTCCTCAGAGCACCGCCGATGTTGGGGGAGGTTCCATCTCCATTCATCAGAGGGCAGCAGAGGACGATGTCGCCCTCTACTGCCCTCGCCAATGACCATGTGTGGCCCAGTGTAGACACTCTTTGTCCCTGTTTATGGTTGTATGTCCATGTCTCCTTATTTCTATTATGTCTTTAATCCATCGTCTGTATTTTTGTTGTTCTGTGTTTATGATCCTTGTCCTGTCCCAGTCCATTATGTGATTCTCCTTGGTGCAGTGGTCTGTTACGGCTCATTTCTTTATTGTACGTTCTGCTTCTTGTTTCGCTGCTCTTGTGTGTTTTCAGCTTGTTTCTTTTCTATGTTCTATTGCTAGTGTGCTGAGTTGACTTCCAGTTTCTTCTATGCATGTTTTATTGCAGTTTGCATTGTATTTCGTATAACTCCACACCCATGTCCGGCTGATATCTTGTCTTTTTCTGACTGTCATGTAGATGTAGCCACCTGGGTTACACAGTTTACTTAAAACCTTTCAATTTAAACCAGGTTTGATATTACTTTGTATCAACATGAACAGTGAGGTGCATGTATAATGTTAACTGTAAAATTGACACTGAAGTTATGCATTTTACATTGAGTATTTTTCAGTTAAGAACAGGCCTCTGATGAGAAATGCCTGTTTCCATTTATGTGTGTATTATTGTTTTGTTGATTGTTTAGTCTAAGGACTTTGGACTGAATTTTAAACTAATGAAAGCTGTGTAGGAGTAATAGCAAGCTATGAACACTAGGGGGAGCTTTAGGGAAAGTTCGAGAAGAGGGAGACGGCAGGAAGATGTGCGAGGAGGAAAGAGACTGCAGCATGTGCGTACGAGGATTCAGAGTAAAAAGAGACAGAAGGACGGACTCCGAAACGTTCGGCCCAAGGCAAACTTAATCGCTGTGATTAGGGACTGATCGGTAGCTGGTTGGAGAAGGAGACGCAACGAGAGGCAGAGGAGTGGTGTGGGGAAGTTCGCTGAGGACGTCTGGATTTCTGTTTTCGGACGGAGGACACGGACACCTGTCGAATCGCTGAGTACATCGGGTTTCATGTCTCGGGGTGAGGACGCCTGCTCTGTGAATCTGTCAGGGCATCTGAAGGAACGGTTTTGCATGCCTTACAATCATCGCACAGGCCTGCAATAGAAAAACTACGGTACCGAACTTGGTGTGTGTGTGAGTGAGTGTGGGCCCACGTGTGGATTTATATTGAACTTGGTATTATTTTTTGAGAAATGTATGGTGGTCTGTTAATGACCAATGTTAAATATGTTCACTGAAAAAAACTAACTAATTTGGTTTTTTGATTCAAAGACATTTACAATTTTGGTAATTTTATTGCTTTCAGTTGAATTGAACAGTTTATTTATTCTACGTGAGTTCTTTATTAAAGATCATTTTCGTTAGAAAGTTGTCTGGGCTTATTCTGGTTTAAGTGATAATGCTAATGTAATGGTTTGAGAGCAAAAGGAAAAGATTACTTCACCTTAGGTGAACCTGATGGGTTTCTACCAGAAATCAACGAACCCAAGAAGACACCCCACCTGTTTTAGATTCTAGTGCACAGTTATACTAGACTGGGTAAGGGGGTGCTACATATGGTTTTGTTGGTGTGTTTATGTTGTGTTTCTCTAGTTCTTTCTTTTTTGGGGGGAGTTTAACTTTTCTTTCTTTTGTTGTTTGTTGTTTTCCTTTGTTTATTGCCCATGTTGGGTATCCACAGGTCTTTAAAGCATTTTAAATATGTTGGTCCTCGTGTCTGTGGTCCTCTTCTTCTGTTTACCAATTAATAGTTACAGTTCGTTCGAACATCTTATTCTTAGTCTTCCTAATCCAGATTGCAAAACTGTAAAACCACTCTTGTTTGCAGTTTCATATTGTCCACCAGGCCCTCACTCTGAGTTTTTGGATCAGATCTCTGATTTTTTTTTAATCTGATTTGGTGCTAAATACTGATAAGGTCATTATAGTGGGGGATTTTAACATTTACGTGGACATTGAAAATGATTGCCTCAATGTAGACTTTAGTAATATCTTAGACTCAATTGGTTTTACTCAAAGAATACATAGCTCCACCATTGTGCAATTAGTCCTTGTGCTGACTTATTGCATAGAGTGTGAGGAAATAACGATATTTCCACATAATCCAGTCCTCTCGGACCACTTTCTGATAACCTTTGAGTTTTTATAACTGAATTCTTGAGACATGAAAGTAAATTTCACTGTAGTCGGTCTCTTTCTGACAACGCTGTTGCATCTTTTAAATCAACTGTTCCATCTTTACTGTCCTCTGCATCTCAGAGGAACGTAGCAGAGGGCAATATTTTTATTTCTAGCCCCTCACAAATTGATGCCTTAGTTCATAATGTTACTTCCTCTTTACGTGTAGCATTAGATGATGTTGCCCCTTTAAAAATGAAGGTAATTAGGGACAGGAAGTTGGCTCCCTGGTTTAATTCTCATTTACAAGCTTTAAAACAAAACTCTAGAACATTGGAGAGAACATGACGCTCTACGCACCATGAGGAGTCCTACTTGTCCTGGAAAAATAGTCTTGTGCTTTATAAAAATAAGCTTTTACAAACTAGAACTGCTTATTTCTCAGCGTTAAATGAGGAGAATAAGAATAATCCTAAATTTCTTTTCAGTACAGTTGTCAAACTTACACAGAATCATAGCTCTGAACCGTCTATTCCCTTAGCCCTCAGCAGTAACGACTTTATGGGATTTTTCACAAGTAAAATTAATTCTATTAGAAACAAAATCTTTAACATTCTCCCTAATGTGATTTCTTCTTCCTCAGTAAGTGAGGCAGCTTCAGAGGTAACTGTAGAACCTCATCTGTGTTTGAACCGTTTTGATCCAGTTGAGCTTTCAGAGTTATCAAAAATATTAGCTTCATCCAAACCTTCAACTTGCATTTTAGATCCAATCCCAACCAAATTATTTAAAGATGCATTTCCTTTGGTTACTGCCCCCATTCTAGATATAATCAATCTATCCTTAGTAAATGGGTATGTACCACAGGATTTTAAGGCTGCTGTAATCAAACCTTCACTTTAGAAGCCTTCTCTGGATCCAGATGACCCAATGAATTATAGACCAATATCTAACCTTCCATTTTTATCCTAAGTCCTGGAGAAAATAGTGGCCATCCAAGTATGTGAGCATTTAAACACTAATGATCTGTTTGAGGAATTTCAGTCTGGTTTTAAAGAGTATCACAGCACTGAAACTGCATTAGTGAGAGTTACAAATGATATTCTCATGGCCTCAGATTGTCTGTTCTAGTCTTGTTAGATCTCAGTGCTGCCTTTGACACAATGTTCTTGTAGATAGACTTGAACATGTTGTAGGGATCAAAGGAACAGCGCTAGGCTGGTTTAAATTCTACCTGTCTGATAGATTTCATTTTGTAAATGTACATGACAAATCTTCTTCATACTCCAGGGCTAACCTGTGGTGTACCACAGGGTTCAGTGCTTGGACCAATTCTTTTTACTATATATATTTTCTCTCTCTCTCTCTCTCTCTCTCTCTCTCTCTCTCTCTCTCTCTCTCTCTCTCTCTCTCTCTCTCTCTCTCTCTCTCTCACACACACACAGCAATGTGTCTATGATTCCATTGTGATTTCTTAGTAAATATTCTACTTGGGGAGAGATAAACTTTATTTTGTTAATCCTAGTGAATCTATAATTAAATGGGTAAACTAGCAGTAGCACATCCAATGTCAAGGAAAGCAAAACGTTATTATCAGGAGCGGGAGAATGTTTAAGTAGTTAGCAGCAGTGTGGTAGATGATGGTCCCCTTCATGAGGCCACCACAGCTCAGCAGAACATGATTGTAGCTTCTTCTGAGGAGAGAAACACTTAGAGAAAAAATAAAGTTAACAGCTGAAATTGCAGAAAATAATACAGTTAAAGAGCAGCTTGTAGAAGAAAGTAGTAGAGTGTGAAAAGAGGTCAGTGTATCCTCCAGCAGTCTACGCCTATAGCAGCATAACTACAGAGATAACTCTGCAAAACCTAGCCTTTTTAGATGGAGGCACGTTGGAGGCAGGACAAGGGTGAGCCGTCTTTACTGACTGTACACTCCACCTCCCTCTACTCCCACACTTGTCCAGATCTAGGCTAACATCAGATTTTAACCATAGGCCCTATCCAGTGTTGGGAGTAACGCCGTTTAAGTATAACGGCGTTTCTAACGGCGTTCTTTTATAGGTAACGGAATAATCTAATTAATTACTTTTCCCGCCGTTGCAACGCCGTTACCGTTACTGGGGACGGAACGTTGTGCGTTACTATGTGCTTGTCGAACGTTGAGCAACAGTGTGAGGCTTTCTGACCGGCACACTTCAGCTGCAGCCAGGGAGAGAGAGGTGTCGGTAACACACTTACAAACACGGTGATGATTGGCCGGGTGGGCGGAGACCCTCACTGTCTCAGTCGCTGCATTCTGTAGACACAACGGGAATAACTCCGTTTAAAATAACCGCGTTAATAAAAAATATTTCTTTCTGTAACGAGCAAACGAATTAATTACGTCTTCTTTTATCAAAACGTCGTTTCTGTTACTGATAAGAAAATGCGTGCGTTAAGCAGCGCGGTGTGTTGAAGCTGTCATCATCAGCTGATCAGGAGCTAAAGAGGTAGATGTTTTCATCCAAGAGCGTCACGGCCCGTGAAGAACGAGGAAGACGTGATGAATAGTCTACGGCTGCAGACCCCCCGCAGATTCGCTGCTGCAGGTGGGAATCTGCAGCAGCGAATTTGCGGGTCTGCAGCCGTGCCCTTCTTGGCGTGACAGCGGGACGTCCCGAAGGTCCGCTCACCTGTTCACCGCTCAGACGTCCTGATCTTCTACCTTCCTAGATCATCCAGCTGTAACCTGTTCCTGAACATGTCTTTAGTCCCGCTGTAACACTGATGCATCAGTCTCAGACGGCATGGAGCTCAGGTGTTATTAGAGCTACCTGTGTGTGTTTACCACCCAGCTTCAGCTCTTCTGTGGTTGGGTCTGACCCACGTTAGTACATTTAAGTCCTCCATCAGGCTTGTGCCTCTTCTAGTGTCATTTTAAAGGATATTTATTTATTTATTTAACCGTTACTAGATTACCAGCAACAGAAATGCTAGTAAAAACACACAATTATGTGAAGCTGGAAAAATTAGAATACTGTGCAAAATTACATTTATTTCTGGACTGAGATTTAAAGGCTCGGGAACCTTTACAGGTGTTTCTATTTGCAATTTTAGCTGATTGGGTTTTTGTTAAATATCACACAGTGACCTTTTAATAGTCTAGATAAGTGTAATGTTCCTAGTAGTTCCTCCTGTTAAGTGCTTATTTATTTAAATTATTCAGGTTTAGACATACATTTTATTATGTTCAGTCATTAGTCATTTATATTTCACTGTTGTAGTAATTCTTGCATTCTTTAATGAAAAAAGTAACTAAGTAGTTACTTTTGTTGGTAATTAGTTACTTTTATGATCTTGTAACTCAGTTAGTAACTGAGTTACTTTTTTGACAAAGTAATCAGTAACTATAACTAATTACTTTTTTAAAGTAACGTTCCCAACACTGGCCCTATCAAATAAAATGTTTTAAGCCTAGTCTTAAAAGTAGACAAGGTGTCTGCCTCACGGACTAAGACTGGGAGCTGGTTCCACATGAGAGGAGCCTGATAACTAAAAGATCTGCCTCCCATCCTAATTTTAGATATTCTGGGAACCACCAGTAAACCTGCAGTCTGAGAGCGAAGTGCTCGGTTAGGAATGTATGGAACAATCAGATCACTGTTGTATGATGAAGCTTGATTATCAAGAGCTTTATATGTGAGAAGGAGGATCTTAAAATCTATTCTGAATTTAACAGGTAGCCAATGTAGGGAAGCTAAGACAGGAGAGATATGATCTCTCTTTTTAATTCTCATCAGAACTCCAGCTGCAGCATTTTGGACAAGCTGAAGACTTTTAACTACATTCTGTGGACTTCCTGAGAGTAATGAATTACAGTAATCCAGTCTTGATGTAATAAATGCATGAACTAGTTTTTCAGCATCACTCCTTTAAAGGATGCTTCTAATCTTAGCAATATTCCGAAGGTGGAAAAAGGAAATCCTACAAACCTGTTTAACTTGGGATTTGAATGACATGTCCTGGTCAAAGATAACACTAAGTTTCCTTACTTTGTTCTCGGAGATTAATGTAATGCCATTCAGGTCAGATGATTGATTAAGCAATTTCCTTTTCTGGATTTCTGGTCCAAAGATGAGAACTTCTGTCTTGTCTTGATTTAACATCATCCAATTTTTTATGTCCTCAAGACAAGCCTGTAATCTACCTAACCGATTAGGTTCATCAGGGCGACTAAGCAATGGTTTAAGCCAGGCATATGTTGTGCAATTTTTGGCTCATTTTGGGCTGGTTTACCTTCTGGGCGAGAATGTTTAAGGTCGGTGCAAGTTTGCATCATGTAGTATACAAGGGGTAATAAGAGGTGATTAACACTTCACGACCAGCTCCCGATCAACAATCGTGGGTTCGCACAAATATCAAACATGCTATTTTGTTTGTCCCTTGTGAGGTCACTGCACTGTTGAATGTCACACAACATCACATCTCTCTTAACAAAAACACAAACCCAAAAAAAAAATCACAGCAGATGACATAGCACAATTACTAGAACTGATAGCAAACTCCACATACTCCAAAAAAGATGGAACCATTTACAGTTGGAAGGCTTTGCTGTGGGAAACCCATTATCAGCTACCCTTTGTAAAATTTCCATGGCGGACCTACAGCGGAAAGCCTTAGCTACCAGAACATCCTACCATACATATAATGTCAGTGATCAGAATGTTATACAACCAAGCAAACAATTCAATTCAATTCAATTTTATTTATATAGCACCAAATAACAACAAGAGTCATCTCAAGGCACTTCACATAATAAACATTCCAATCCAGGTCAGTTCATTAAGCCAATCAGAAAAAATGTTTCCTATATAAGGAACCCAGCAAATCGCATCAAGTCACTGACTAGTGTCAGTGACCTTACAGCAATCCTCATACTAAGCAAGCATATAGCGACAGTGGAGAGGAAAACTCCCTTTTAACAGGAAGAAACCCCCAGAGGATCCTGGTCTTGCTGTTGCTTTAGAAACCCCAAGCAACCGCCTGGTACCGCCCATGCATCTTAGGAAGGATAAAAACCTCCATCTTCTAAATTTTTACACTTGGTCACTCAGACAGCATGTTTGATGAAGGAGGGCAATCCATTCAAAGCCATTCAGTCTAGGTTCCTGTTTCATAAACATCAATGACAAGCTGTTAAAACCCACATATTTTAGCCCATGTGTCCCCAGAACACTATGTTAGAATGATTTTAGTACTTAAAAGCATGCTAATTGGACCAAACCTTTAGAGGTTGTATCTTTCTAGTGTTGACCTTAACATATTACTAGAGAATCAACTGAGGGGATGTGGTCTAATGATCTTGGAGCACACTTTTCCCTTACATTCAATAATCAGCAAACACATCATATATTACTTTATTTTATTCAATATTTTTATCAGCCATCACTGAAAGAAAATTTCTAGACAGGCACTACACATTTTCAAGTATTGTTCCAGTACCCATGAAATAATAATATCACATTCAGTCCTGTGGCCCTTTTTTTTAAATCCAAGTCTAAAATAGAAAATATGAACAACCAGACCTTTTAGTTTTTTGCATCCAATTTCAAAACAAATAAATACAGCAATAACTTATTCATACTTGGACATTTGGGGTTAGGGAAAGGGTTCCATTTTGTGCCTCTTATTTTCAATCATTTCTCGAAAAGAGGCTTATGGTGTGTTGATTTCAGATTTTGCTTTTCAATTCAGTTCAATTCAACTTTATTATCGGACTCAAGGTCCACATTAAAAAAGAAGCATAAAAAAACAATACAACAGATTATAAAAGACAGGCATACCAGTGTCTCCACATGGATAACTGGTAACTCACTGCACTAAAATGGGGATCAACCAGCATCCGCACAAGTCTGTTCTTAGAGTTCTTCAACCGCAAGATAAACCTGTACATCAAATTCCTCATTATGGCTTGGAAGGTCCTGACATGAGCATTACAAAATAAAAGAGTTACTTTAAGTAGATCTTTCTTGAAATGCTGCCTCACGTCTTCCCCCACCCCCTCCAGTCATGGCTGCCCCAGCCAATAAATCTTCCCCATGTGTAAGCAAAGCCTAATAGACTGATCTCAGATCACACATTGGGGAATACTGGAGTGAGTGCTGTGTCACACTGAATTTATCTCCCTCTTGCCCCTCCACACTGACCCACCTAAGTTGGGACCATTATTTAACTTAAGAGAGGTCAGATCCTCCCTGTAAGGCCTGCATGAACTAAACAGAGTATCCATCCAGTAAAGTAGCCACCGGCTGCTGTAAAATCCCTCGGCAAACCACCGGCCCATCTTTGCTTTATGGGGGTCATGGACCAAATGAGATGACGGTGGGTGAGTTTGATGGCATGCAACTCCCCCACCTGGCAGGGAGAGGCGAGGGTTGAAGGGCAGGAGGAGGGTACGGGATGCTGCTGTGTCAGCACTTGGCATTCTGCGAGGAGAGTAATGAGGCTTGGAAAGAGAGCTCGCCCTCTTTATCTCTGCGGTCTGTCTTGTTTTTATATTTTAGGAACTTCCACACCCTGTTGTTTGTTTTTCTCCTCTCATAGTTCATGCTTTTTTCTTAATTTTTAATACATTTTGTTTCAGATTCTCTGCACTCTGGAGGCAAAAAAAACCCATTGCTTTTATGATTGTTTGGCACTTTACATAATGGATTTTACATTGAAATGTATCATATGAGGGAAAGACAGAAAAGTAAATACAACTTAGTTTATTAAACTTGTAGCCATTTTTCAACCATGGGCGGACCCAACAGGAGAGCAGGGGCTGAGGGGGTAATGGTCCATACTAGGGATGAGCGAGTACACCACTATCTGTATCTGTATCTGTATCTGTTCAACCAACTAAATTATCTGTATCTGTATCTGTACTCGGAATGGGCGTGGCATAACCCGGAAGTGGGCGTGGTTTAACCGGAAGTGGACGTGGTTTACATCAATGTATTATTTTAAGTCTGAAATTGATATGGATTGATCAGAAGTTGCTATGTGTATTGTTTATTTGAAAACTATTTACAGAGCAGCCTCAGAATTGAGATTAAATATTTTTGATCACAATAGTAAAGAAACCATTACAGAACAAGTTTTTCAATAAAATCAGAACATTAATATTTGAGTGCATGGATTAATACATCTGAACTCATGCAGTAGGAACTAGGAAATATGAAATGCTAGAACCAGACACAACTTTCTATATTTTTTTATTTTAATTTGATTAAACTGATTTTTTTCTTAACGTTCTTGGCATTTTCCCACACAAAGTTAAACAAAGAATTGTTGATTAATNTTTCTTAATTTTTAATACATTTTGTTTCAGATTCTCTGCACTCTGGAGGCAAAAAAAACCCATTGCTTTTATGATTGTTTGGCACTTTACATAATGGATTTTACATTGAAATGTATCATATGAGGGAAAGACAGAAAAGTAAATACAACTTAGTTTATTAAACTTGTAGCCATTTTTCAACCATGGGCGGACCCAACAGGAGAGCAGGGGCTGAGGGGGTAATGGTCCATACTATATTTGCACATCTATATTTGAGAATTTCCAATAATTATTAAATCTTTGGATTGTATTTTGACAAAAGCATTGATTTAAATGCAGATTTATTTTATGCATAATGAATAATAAAATCATGTATTTTACATGAACCAAAAATCCATTGTACACAACTAGGCAACACATACTGTATCGGTTTTAAGCTTGTTTCAAAATTCTGTTATTTCTCATTTTAAATTGTTCCAATTTAATTTACTAACAATATTCAAGGCATTTTGTTTTTTAGTTTATTATGTAGCGTCATGAAATGTCCTGTTTTTGACCTAAAGGTCATGCTCTGCTGCGTCTGCTCGAGTCGAGACACAATGTCTTTGACACAGGCCTAATCTACATGAGATATTGGCCAAGGCCTTTCATGCCTCTGCTCATCTGAACTGCTTCACCTCTTTACAGCTCAAGACAAGACGAAGAACTCTCTTGATAAATACATAATCAAACAATGTTTATTATTGCCAATTATAATGTGAATCCAGTTTTCAATGAATCTGTGAAATGACAATGATATTACTTGACATTATAATTCTGTGATCAGTAGTATTTTACAAGTAATTATAATCTTGGACAGCTGCACTAGACACGTGATGACACAGAGTAATGCTGAAGTCATGTGACACATTTCCTTTTGTCTGACCCAATCAGAACCTTCGTTTCTGATGCGAGGCGTGGTTTTCTGTGGTGTTTGTATAGGCCTTTTTTTCATATCAAATTCTGATTCGCCAGTAAACCAAAATATGACAATTATAAAAACTATTCCACATCACTGTTACATCCCTTCCTGAAGGTCTAGGAGGATGAGGGGACTAACACAGGAAAATAGGTGTACGAGAGTGTGTGGACAAATAACGAGGGAGTGAGAGTAAAACCAAAAGGATTTGTTAACAAAGGGGTGTCCGTGTCTGAACGGCAAAATAGGGCTTAATGATAATGGTGATGGACAAAGGTGGAAACTGAAAACATAAGCAATAATGGCTTATGAAAATGGCTTTCTGCCAAACATAAGTCACAACCACCTAACTGAAAATATCCCCAGCTCAAAAGTCCAATGGGGATAAAAGCCACCAACCTAAGTAAACTGATGCTCTGTCAGATAAAGCCTTCTAACGAGGATAATTAAGCCAAATCCCTATGGACAAACCCTTAGCAAATACCTTAAAAGTTAGCCGTAGCAGTGAGTGTAAACAGAGCTCAGGAGAAATTCAGATTATTTCTGGATCTCCATAGAAACAACCATAAACAATACCGGAAAGATTTAGCCTTAGCAAGAAGTGTCAATGAGCTCAGGAGAATCACAGACCAATTCTGGATCTCTCGACTGTCTGCTTCGCTCCTCTTTTAAAGTCCTGGGAGCTGCTTCATCACTGATTCAGATCAGCTGCGGTCTTCTCTGGCGTGCCTTTCTCCGAGGTCCTGAACTGGTGCTGGGGGCGCTGAAGAGAGTGAGCAAGCCGTTTCTGGCACTGTCCCTGGTGCTGAATCCTTGGCAGTGGGGACAACAGGCTCAGGTAGAGATGAGAAGATGGACCGAGGGGACGAGGTTCATCACAATCACCTTTAGTTCAGTTCAAAGCGTTCTAGAGAAGTTCGGACAGGCCATCCAAACACCTCTTCAGCCGAAAGAATCTTGCTCGACAAGCTGGATAAAATCTGTTGCACGTTACACCTGACCGCAATGGTTCCCTCAGAATAAAAGCTGAACCTCACGACCCCTTCAGGGTCTCGCTGACGCCAATAATAACCTGTCATGACCTGGGAGCAGTCTGAGACTAGACTGGTCAGCACCGCTGCTGTTTCTACCGGCTTCGGTACAAAGGAGGGTCCTAAGGACCTCAACATTCTGGATCTAAATGGAGGCTTTCCCTGGGGTACATAGACCGACAGATGGCGTTTCATGTGTGTTATAAATCTCCAACTAAAGTTTAGAGCGAAACATTCACTCCCACTCAGAACTAAATGCTTCTCCGGATACGAGGTTCTGATAACCACATTCCACACATATACATCATTCATCTTACATCTCATTCCACCTAGTTCATCAGTGCACAGAGTGTTTACAGTTAGTCTTGTTTAAATTGTGTAGAAATAAATTTCTTAACTATTATAAACCTGACTCTCTCTCTTTCCTCGGGGTTAAAACGAAGTGTCACGTAATCCCTGCAATAAAAAGTTCTGATCTTCAGGTTAAAATATTCCAAGATCCATCAGATTGATATTTCATACTTCTATGGAATCTCACATTTTATGGTTCATAAGTACGATGTAAACTACCCATTGTTACATATTGGCGAGCCTTAAGCCAGTTATTTGTATATTATGACATTTCGTGTTGATTCTGAGTCATTTTAATCGATAAAACACTTAAAATCCATCTAATATAGATGTGTTTGGTGGGAGACGAGACGATCTTGTCATCCGCCACTAGAGAGCAGTCGACCTCCATTTAAGTCTAGAAAGGGGGGTGACACCAGTCACCTCCGACGGGGGGCGCTGATTCCTCTCTTTCACCCAAAGGCTGAGTCATCATTACTAGCTCTGCCAAACTGAGTTTTATAACTACAAAGCTTTATCTGCACAGGTTTTTCCTGCTGTCTTTTATGAGGTAAATTCATGTCATTGTATCTGTTGTGATTCTGTAACATCTTTTGAGTGAATTTGTGTTCACTGTGTTCTACTTGTGTAAATGGTGACAGAAGTCTCTCCACGGTAGCTTTTGCTACCCGGTTCCGGCCCGATCACCCGTGAATCCGATTTTAACCTAAATACCGGACAAGATCCGTATTTATACAGGGGTTAGCCAAGTTACGACCTGAAGAAGTCCGCTTAGAGACTTAAGGTGGGACGCCATCACCCGTTAGCTTGACTTAGTATTGAATTGCTGACAGTCTTTAGAAGCTTTTAAATGGAAGAGCGTGTGAGTCTCGGACCGCATTAAACGCTATTTGTCCGACAAATTATCATGAGCGCCTTGACGCAGGTCCGTCGGTAATCGGGCAGGTCAATTCTACGAGAGAATTACACCAAATTCCTGGTAACTCCAGGTCCTGCTAGTTTAGCTAACTTTAGCTTTGGTTCAACAGCCAGGCCTCGCAAACCCGACAGCTTTGTCAACTGCCTGACACAGCGTTGTCTGTGTCCCAAATCCGCTATTTCCTACGGGACAAGCTCCGACAGCGTTGAGCACATTTTAGCTGTGTTTTCTGACAATTGTGTGTTTTGAAAACAATCTCTTTGATGCGCCATTTTGGGGGATCCCGACGCACGCAACGTCGTGACGTCATGGGTGACGCAAGTTACCCCGCCCTCACTATTGCCGACGCTCGGCCGCCATCTCGTGGCATCTTTTGTACATTACACTTCTTTTTGGTGTAAAACTCACTTGTGATTTGAATTATGTTCGATCAGGAAAAATTGTGTTCTCCTAGTGTGGGCAGACAGATTATTGACGCTGTGACAGCATGTGTAAGTGTTACCAGCATGACTGCTCATGGTTTTGGTGACGCCCTGCAGGATCATTCAGCAGATGAACTGGTAGGTATGTTGCTGACACACGTGAATAATTTGCCCAAAGATGGTGAGAAGGTAAAACTAGCAGCCCGCGCAGAGAACCTGAAGGGATTTGCTGTTCTGCTAGCTCATCTCTGGGACAAAGAGGTTACTGTTCATCTGGAGACACAAAGTTCTATGCGCACACTTTCTGAACAAAAGACAAGAGAAGGAGCCTGCGGTTCCGACTCTGACGAGGATCTGGACACAAAGTAGCTGAAAGAAACTCGGACAGAAAATGAAGTGTTACTGGAGAAGAAAATCAGGGCAGATAATGAGCTAATTTATGTTCGGAGAGAGGCAGATGACCTGAAGGCTAGTCTCACTGCTGCTGTGGATCAGGTAAGAAAACAAGAGAATGAAATTGACCATTTAATATCAGAGATTTCCGCACTCAGGAGAGAAAGGGAGACCCCTTTACTCTACCTGACACCACCTACTCCAGCCCCTCCTCCACCTGCTGCTCCACCCTCTGCTGTTGCTGCTAATGGGGTTGCACCTGCTGCTGTGGTGGTACTGGCTCCTCAGCCAGCCCATTTAGCTCCTCCAGCCCATCTAGCTCCTCAGCTAGCCTATCTGGCTACTCAGCCAGGCCATTTTGCTTAACCTCCAGCTCATCAATATCCACCTCAAGCTTATAATTTCCCACCTGCAGCTCATCCATATGTGCCTGCAGCCCAGCCACACCTTCTAGCTGCACAACAATACCCTCCTGCTGCACCTGCCGGTGCTGCTGCGATGGTCGTGCCAGCTTTCCAGCCAGCCCAACCGAACTCACCTGAGTCCATGGCTGACATCTACAGGATGTCCTGTAGCATCAAAAGATTCAACCCTCGAGCAGGTAATTCATACCCAGTTGACACGTACCTGAGTGACCTCCTTCATCACTTTCAGAGATGTCCAGGAATGACCTTGGAGGACAAGATCTTTTTGATAAGGTTAACCTCTGATGCCGTGGGTTTGTTCTTTGATCGCCAGCGTAATGCGATTGCAAATGATTACAACCGGCTGGAAGCTGCAATTCAAAAAGAGTACACTTATGATGCTAAGGAGGCTGGTTTACGGTTAGCTTTGTCAGTCAAACAGGGTCGTTTTGAAGACCCACAAGCCTTCTATCTACGCCTCTTTGACGTGTACTTCGGTACGGAATGTAAGGAGGGGATGTAAGATGAAAAAGGTTTCAAGGAGCTTTTCCTTGAAAATCTGCATTCTCAGTATAGCCCCTACATGGATGCGGTAGACACTAAAACCACACCCATGGAGGAGCTCAGGAGAATGGCGAGTTGTGCATTTAGGCGGTTTAAAGAATCAAGTAAGAGTTTGCACGCCCCTTCGGTTCTGGCGGTGGAGGCAGACCCCTCCAAGCTGCGACTCGAAGGGACTGCATCAGGGACTTGTAAAAATAAAAACCGCAACAATAGTGCTAAAAACAGGCCCAGAAATCTAACAACTCCAAGCCGCAAGGCTTTCCTAATAACAAGCCTCAGAATTCTAACAGACCTCGACGGAGGGGACCCTAAGTAACCACGACTCGGTCGTGATAAAAATTGTGTTTCTTTTAGAGAAAATGAGGGTCCCTCATACTCCTCCAGGAGAGAGTTGCCTCACAGAGGCAAGAGCCACACTCCGTCTGGCTGGTACTCACCGGTTAGTGGTTGCTAGGACTGCAATCCTGCCCCAAGGCCGAGAACTGATTTTAGGAGCCAATCTCCTGGAAAAATTCACGCACTGGGTGCCGCACTTCTTGACCTGTTGAAAGATTTGACAGAACATGAGTCAGTTCTGTGCATCTCGGCGGCAGATCCTCCTACACCTGCTGAACCTGCGTGCGGCTTGGTTGCAGCATAAGGTCCTGCAGAGGTGAAGCCTGCAACAACGATGCGTCCGATGACACCTGAGACCTCGGCGAGGTCTGGTGTGGTCGCTTCCGTCAGAGCTGGTCCTCTAGCACCTGACACCAGACCCAGCGAGCCTAGCTCACTGATCAGACTTCCACTAAGGTTTCTCTGCAAAATCATCCATGATGGTCCTAATGAGAAACCTCACATTCCAGTGACCTTGGAGGGGGCGCTTGTCTGTGAGGACATCATGGACTCCAGTTCCGATTTCACCATCATGTCCGGCTCTCTCTGGGAGCAGGTCTGCATGGCTGCAGCTGCACAGGGTCTCGTCTTAGGACTCACGCCCTGCGCAGTGAACATCCATCCTTTCTCTTCAGCTAAAATGACCTTGTTGAATGTGGTGTTCCTCAACTTTACAGTGGGAGACATGTCCGTGAGCCATCCAGTGTTTGTATCTAACATTGAAGCTTTTCCTTTCCTGTTGGGAGGGGGCCTGCTCCAATGCTTTAAGGCTGTCATTTCACTCGGTGATTGGACAATCCGAACTCGGTTGACTCAACCGACGCCCTTGGCGTCTCTTGAGGACCTCATTCCCTCTTTAGGCATTGTGAACCACAATGGGGCCACCAGTCTGACCAGTCGATCCAGTACCTCAGAGGTCAGTGACACCCACAGTGTCTGCGTTGTCTCTACAGCAGGACCATTCCACCCTGTGGTGGGAAAACCACCTACCCTAGGGGGAGTTGGCGGTTGCAGTGACACACCACCTGAGACTCCGCACCCTGCGGTGGGAACACCACCTGCCAAAGGGGGGACTGATGGTGGCGCTGATACTACGGCTGAAGCCCAGCACCTTGCGGTGGGGACTCCACCTGCCAAAGAACAGGCTGATGACATCACTGACCCTACTGCACTACAGCTGGTGCTGGTGACCTCTATGTAACTGCATCCGGTAGCGTCAGCATGCATCAGATATAACTGACGGCTATATAACAATGCATCTTTCCTTACGTGTAAAAACCATGAATACATCTGCTACTTCATAGCTTACCTGCTGTGTCCTTTTTTCGTGGCACATTTAATGCACCATCAGTGTCTTAAAGCTTTTTACTCTGGAAACCAGGTGGTACACAGCCACAGTTAGAAAACCACAGGGTGTTTCTCAATGCCAAAGAACCTAGCCTTGATGCCTTGGCCCCGCCCCAGTTGCCTAGGAGATCCATCATCAGGAACCACCAAGGTGTGTTCCGACGTTCTCGTTCTACTGAGGCATGTGTTCTACGTTTGTTAGCTGTTTAGCTAGCTGAGCAAGGATACACGGGAGATGTCTTGCAGCCTAGCCTTGGTCAACAATTTCCCAGAATACACCGCAGTATTTACAAAAGGATGGCGGCAGCTACTTTGGGGCAAAAATCAAGTTTAAATGTAAGTCAACTAATGGTAGCTATCGGGCTCATCGTCTTCGTCTTCCTCGGCTTATCTGGGTCCAGGTCGCTCTTTCTGGCTCAGCTCCCTCTTCACCACGACAGATCGGCTCAGGGTCCACATCACCGCAGACGCTGAACCAAGCCGCCTGTCGATCTCCCGATCCCTCCTACCCTCACTCGTGAACAAGACCCCGAGATACTTAAACTCCTCCACTTGAGGTAGGACCTCTCCCCCGACCCGGAGTTGGCAAGCCGGGTCATGCTTATATCCATCCATCCATCCATCCAATAAACCCTCTAACATCCATCCAACAATCCATCCGTCATTTCATTCATCCAACCATTCATCCATCCCATATCAAGCTTGAACATATGTTAATCTATCAGTTTAAGATATCAGTAAATGTTTCTAAATTCACAGTTCAGCCAATTGTAAAAATGTACCTATTAAACTATTCTCATTCAAATGCCAGCTGTTTAAACATTTCAACTTTTGAGTTTTAATCAGTGTTCAAAGATTTAAGTTTTCTGCTGTTTAGCATTTTTTCATCCATTCTTCACCTATATTCTGAGCTTTATTACACTTGTTGGTGATTTTTGCTTCTAAATCTTTAAATACATTCAGTTCATTTTGACAGTTTAGCTTGGTTTCAGCTTCACTTCAGCTATTCAGCAGCTTCAGCAATCAGTTACCCAATTTAGCATAAGCTGCTAATTTCACAGTTCAGCTAAATGTAAAGATTAAACTGTTAAACTTGTCCAGCTGAAATAACAGGTGTTTAGACATTTTAGCTGTCCAGAATTTTATACAATGTTCACAGATTTCAGTTTTTTGCTATTTAGGAATATTTTTCTCCATTCTTCACTTACTTTTTGTGCTTTATTTGCATGTTAGTGATTTTTGCTTCTACATCTTTCAACACATTCAGCTCATTTTGACAGTTTTGATTACTTTCAGCTTCAGTTCAGTTATTAAGCTGATTCAGCTGACAGTTTAAGCTATCGAGCATTCAAACAGCATTTCTGCAAGAAACACAATTTATCTAGTTTAAATATGGCTTCATTTTGTAATAAAAAATTAAATAAAAGATGTACAATACAATCTGAGTAGAACATTCCTTTGCATTTTGGCTCTACAGTGGAAGAATTATGCTGCAGGCCTGCTTCTGGCAGCCAACTGGAAGGCTAAATTTTGACTTAACCAACAATGAGACCAAGAATCAAAGATGTGTGACCATATTGCATGTAAGACATGGTTCATTTTATATTCCAACAGCCATCTGCAGCTTATAAATAAACCCACTGCTTTTGACTGAAAAGCTAGAGCCTTAGTTTGGGTAGACACATGGTTTAAAGAACATTTGGGGAGAAATCAATCTGATCATTAGAAATAGGACCAATTTGTTTTTTGGTTTGCTTTATTTGAACAAGAGTTGAGATCATTTCTTTTACTGTGAGAAAAGGGTAATCAACACAAGTTTGTCACGAGCCAAAATATTTTTGCCTGGTTCAGCCTGATATTTATGAATGTTTTATTTTTGTTCCCTGTTCTCTTAAAATGATTATGTTTGCCATGTTTTTATTTAAATTTTTATTTTTCATGAACAATTTTTCATTTTTCTTCTTTGTTTGTGACCGAGATGCTTGTATGTATGAGTCACATAAATACAATTTATGTAGAGAAAAAAAGGACAAAAGTTACAGAAAAATGATAATTAGCATGACAAGAAACAGAGTGAATAAGTGGCAGGTATTAAGTTGAGAAAATGTCTAGTGAAAAGGTCAACTTTTTTCACATTTTTATTACATTTGCAGTGGTCTCTTAGCCTGGCAATCCATGTATGAAGTGTTGCCAGACTAAATATATGTATTTAGACTGGCAATGCTCCATTGACAGCTCTCTGTCGTGGGGCGGGTTCTACCATTGTCTTTTCAACGATCTCTGCATGCTGGACAATGAACAACATGACCTACTCACCACAACGGATGTCGTTAAACGAGGCGGTCCGCTGTTGAAGGCAAAAATACATCATTTTTTTCTAAAAAGGTCCAGGTCCAAATAGTCCTAAATGGATGTAAAAGCCGTTTCAAACAAGCTGTTGCCATCTTGTTCCACTCTGTTGCATCGTCCTGCCCACCAGGCGAATAGAGGGCCCTGATTGGCCCACAAAATGGATAAAGCACTGTGATTGGTCCACAAAGCATATAGATGGGTTTGAAACACCTATGAGCTGTGATTGGCCAGCCAGAATGCTGCTAGGGGCTTCAGAGGTTCCAATGGAGCGTTCCTAGACCAAACTGTGCAAAGCAAGAATTTGGTCTAGTTCTCTAGACTAGTGGCCTCTAGTTGGAATGAATGCCTTAAGTTGTTCTCTGGGGAAGGAAAACTCCAGTGCACCTGTTTGATAACATAGAAGTCAGCTGGAAGAGAAAGTAGCTTCAAACAACAGGATTTGGAGTCTTATTTCCTGATATTTGGACAACTCTCCTCTGATTCGTTCTATTTGCTCTGCAACGTCGATGTTTTATCTCCACAAATAACCCAGCCTGAAGGAGTTCCGCCATGTGGTTGAGTTGCTAATGCTAATGGTTAGTTTGAGCTAGTTAAGATATTCTCTGCTTTTTCCAGGATGCTCAGTGTGTGTGTGTGTGTGTGTGTGTGTGTGTGTGTGTGTGTGTGTGTGTGTGTGTGTGTGTGTGTGTCACTGCAGTGTAAAGCACTTTGGAGTCCCCGTGGGTCATTTAAACCAACAGCAGCCTTTCCCGTCATGAGTCAGAATGGGCGAGTCCATGAATGTTAAGTGATCTGTCAGGATTTTCTGAACTGAGCATTTTCTGTCTATTTTTTTATCTACAGCTAATAAGACTGATAGGTGTATGAGACTATTTTCACATTCAGCCTGCATGCTAAACTCTGAGTGACTGATAATCAGAAATAATAATGAAAAAAAAATTTATTTCTGTGAATTAGCGCTTTAAACAAACCAAAGGAATATGGGCAAAAACCCAGGTGGCTGCCAAAAAGTAAAAACTAACACCTGACCTGATTATTGTCCTGCTAATCTGATCAAAAATTAGGGTTATGTGTAAATTCATTGAATGTGATTTACGCCATTTTAATTTTTCTTCTTATTTTTTATGAAAAGCCACTGAATGACTTTCAAACCATGCATAATCTCTATGAAGGTCCATCTTGACTTTACAAAGATCTACGCATTATTGGATTCCCATGAAGTTTGAGGTATACGGGTGTACTGTAGTCATGGATCAATATCTTCAGCAGAGCAATCGATTAAAGCTCCACATGGGAAAACACAGAATGTGTTTCGACAGTACTGATCTTTAAAAGCACAGAGAAAGACCCCAACCACAACTCTATATGACTTTAATCAATCAATCAATCAATCAATCAAAGCTTTATTTATAAAGCGCCTTCCGCAACCCTGTCAGGAAGCCCAAAGCG
>SSNQ01034483.1:274397-301394 GCA_006942095.1 Nothobranchius kuhntae | reverse complement strand
CTGAACAGTAGAAGGTAAATATATTGAATAAATCAAAAATAAAAGCAATTCAAATTACAAAATACAAATTACAAAATAGGTGAAACATTCTGGTACAGGACAAATGTGTAAAACAATGGATAGAGTGAACCAATGAAAACTGTGAAATAAATTCAACATAAAAGAGGGCCAAAATCAAACATGTTCTGGAAACGCCAAGCGTTTAGAAGTCAGTGTGGGCTTTCTCTGTTATTCTTAAAGGAGTCGGAGATGAGCATCTCAGTCAGACAGCGCGGGTCTCTTTATTCATTCATCTCACAGCTCAGGACAGCCAAAGACCAAGAAAACCCCGACCAAAAGTGGAGTCCTAAATTTATACTTTTTGTCCCTGGGTTACTCCCACAGTCCTTTGATATTTGGAGAGAGGATGGGGTGATGTTTACACTTCCCAATATGGTCGACGCACCCTCCAGCCCAGAGGTCGACGAGCCCTGTTATCCCGACATGATCCGAGAGCTCAAGGTTTACTGGAGCTGGTTTACACAAGCTGGACATGTTAAACCTCACGTACACAGCTTTTGGCTCCTACAATCTCAGTAAGCTTTTAACCTAAGGACTCATAATTCAACTCAATATATGTTGTAGATGACCTCTTGACCTTTTTTGACGACAACATCAGAAAAAATGGGGGAAAAAAACATAGGCATTTACATAATGCTTTTTCCATATGTATTTAATTATGGTTTTGCACTGTTCAACAAGCAGATCTGGCAACGTTCCTTCCTGTAAATTGTCCCATTATTTTTTTTACTTTGCACCCTCTGGTTGTTCTGAGTAGGCAGCATTTGTCTTAGTCAAACAGCTTTGGCTTTTTCGCCTGTTGTAGCTCCACTTCCACCCACAAACTGACAGCATAACCTCAATACTTGACTCAGCAAGTTTCAATTGTTAAAATTCAAGTTTCATTTTGACAATCATACACCAGTCAAAGAATTTTAGTTTTAAATGTACTTATTACTCAATAGTGTTCTATAGAGAGGTAGTTTTGTAAAGAAATAATGATGGGAAC
This sequence comes from Nothobranchius kuhntae, assembly GCA_006942095.1. NCBI lineage: Eukaryota > Metazoa > Chordata > Actinopteri > Cyprinodontiformes > Nothobranchiidae > Nothobranchius > Nothobranchius kuhntae. The sequence continues at coordinate 300,346 of SSNQ01034483.1, read as the reverse complement.
TAGTTCTTACGGTTCAGCTCACTAAAGAAGAAACCAAGAAAGGGGGTAATCCAAGAAATAATAACTAAATAATATTTACCAAACCCAACCACCAAATAATAAATGATACCAAACATTATTTACATAAATACAAATTATATTGACTAAATAAATCCAAGTTCACTCAAACAAAAGAAACTAGGTTTCACATAACTCCTCAAGGAATCACACCTCCTTATTTAAGTGGTATGCTCCAGCAGCTTAAAAGCAGTGTGGACTTGATAGGGAAACAGTAGAACATGTATTATGTGCTTGTAGGAAATACGTGGGTAATAGGAAATTGTTGGTTGAAAAATTAAAAGTTAAAGGATATAAGGAATATGAGTTGGGTATTCTGTTAAATGGGGGACTAGTGGTGTATAGGTTAGTCATAGACTTTTTAAGGGACAGTGGATTACTTGATAGAATTTAGGTTTTTTGTTTTGTTTTGTTTTTTTTGAAGTAGGATACTCCTCACTTTGACTCACACTCCCATTCAGTAGGTGGCGGAAATACACCTGAAAGTTGGTTGCCACCCGCCATTAAACGACAAGAAGCAGCAGAAGAAGAAACTTCCCTTTGCTGCCCCGTCCTGCTGAGGAGACACTACCAGAAAGGTGAGTGAAACTTTGGAGATGAACTTAAACACATATTGACATTTAACCAACATTTCCTCTTTACACAGGAAGGGTGGCCAGTCCCTTTGCTTCTAAAGAACCTGTTACAAATGTCCAACACAAAAATAAATCACTTCAATAACAACCTTTTGTCTGTAACTCAATCAGAAATAACAGAACATAAATCATAATGAATGGAACCCCTGGTCTCCATTACATTTCCTCCCCCCTTCTCTTAGGACAACAATGTTCACTCTTCATACATACGAGACAGAATAGGCCACAAGGTTAGATTTCCCTGACCGATACCGTATTGTAAAGTTAAAAGGTTGCAATGAAAGATACCGTCTTGTAACACGCATGTTAGAGTCTTTAATTTTATTTAACCATTGCAGTGCCCGATGATCTATCTCAAGGGTAAAAATGTTGCCCTAACAGTACCTCAGTGATTCCACTGCCCATTTAAGTGCGAGACACTCTTTGACAGTGGAATACCTGGTCTCTTTCCTGAAGCTTTCTGCTGAGAAACACAATGGGATGCCTCACCATCAGCGTCTTGGAGCAACACCGCACCAAGACCTACTCCAGAGGCATCTGTTTGCAAAATAAAGGGTTCATTAAAGTCTGGACTGTAGAGAACAGAGCCACTTGAGATTGCTGACTTCAGGTCGTTAAAAGCTTTATTACATTCTTCTGTCCATCTGACTTTATTCGGTGCAGAAGCTCTTGTCAAATCAGTGAGAACAGCAGCTCTCTCTGCAAAATGGGGAATACATTTACTGTACCACCCCACAAGTCCAACAAAAGCATGCACCTTCCTTTTCGTTGCAGGCACTGGGTATGCATGAAGAGCTTCTACCTTCCCCACCTGAGGTTTGACTTGTCCATTCCCAACCACATAACCCAGGTACTCCACCTGACTTTGTGCAAACATACATTTGTGAGGATTTATGGTGAGGCCCGCCAGTTTAATGAGATTAAGAACATGCTGAAGCTGATGAAGATGCTCCTCCCATGTCTGGCTGAGGATCACCACATCATCCAAATAGGCTGCAGCAAAGTCTGAGGCCTCCATCAGCACCTGGTCCATGAGGCGCTGAAATGTCGCTGGTGCTCCCTGCAAACCAAACGGCATCACCTGGAACTGGAAAACCCCAAACGGTGTCTTGAAGGCTGTCAACTCCTTTGCTTCTGGTGCCAGGGCCAGCTGCCAGTAGTCCTTGCTGAGGTCCAAGGTTGTGATGAAATTGCATCTCCCGACTCTTTCCAAAAATTCATCGACGCGCGGCGTTGGATAGGGATCAAATTTAGAGACAGCATTAAGATTTGACAAGGTCTGCAAGTTCATCCAACTTATCAGAGCTAGCTGTAGCTTTTGCTCCATCCATCGCTGCTGTACTCTCCTGACTTTCTGTGCCATTCTCATTTTTCTTCCCACCTTTCTTCATCTTTGCCTCATTATTTCTCCAAAGCCCCACTCCTGGCACCACTTGTCAGTTTTGACCGGCGGCGGCACGTGGGTTGAAGGAGAGTCAAACAAATAAATCAGGTTGAGGTGGCTTTATTGCAGCATGTCTTGTCACCAACACCAACAACTAACACTCACTGCCTTTTATAACCAAGTGACTGATTGGAAGAAACCAAGAAAAGGGGTAATCCAAGAAATAATAACTAAATAATATTTACCAAACCCAACCACCAAATAATAAATGATACCAAACATTATTTACATAAATACAAATTATATTGACTAAATAAATCCAAGTTCACTCAAACAAAAGAAACTAGGTTTCACGTAACTCCTCCAGGAATCACACCTCCTTATTTAAGTGGTATGCTCCAGCAGCTTAAAAGCAGCACCTGGGACAAAAACTTCCCTTTGAAAGAGGGATTGTTAATAAAGCTTAAAAAATTTGGAGTAGGAGGAAGAATGTATAATTGGATTAAAGATTTTTTTGACTGAGAGAAATATTCAAGTAAAAATAGGAAGTACAGGGTGTAAAGTAGAAAATGCCACTCCTCAAGAGAGCGTCATTAGTCCAATATTATTTACTATTATGATAGATGTGTTTCAGAATGTGGGGAATGAGTTTGGTAAGGCATTATTTGCAGATGATGGAGCAATATGGAAGAAAGGGAAAAATATCCAATATGTGCAAAAGAAAATTCAGGAAGCAGTTAAAATGGTGGAAAACTGGTCATATGAATGGGGTTTCAAATTTTCAGTGGAAAAAACTAAAAGTATGGTGTTTACAAAAGGCAAGAAAGTAATGGAGAATTTAACATTGTACGAAAAAGAGTTGGAGCAAGTGGATAAGTTTAAATATTTAGGAGTAATATTTGATAAAAAGTTAATATGGAAGGATAATATAAATAAAATAGAGGAAAGATGCAAAAAAGTAATAAATATAGTGAGATGTGTGAGAGGATATGAGTGGGGGGCTAGTGCTCAGGCATTAAAATACATGTACAGTGCAATGATATGATCACTGATAGATTATGGGAGTATAGTTTATAGTTCAGCATCTAAAACATTAATGAAAAGGATTGAAATCATACAAAGTCAAGCATTAAGAGTGTGTTTTGGAGCAATAAAAACTACACCTATTGTGGCAATACAGGTAGCAATGAGAGAGATACCAATACAGCTTAGGATAAAACAGATAGCTTTAAATTATTGGGCAAGTATACAAGGGTGTGAGGACAACGAACACATGACAAAAAGGGCACTGAGTCCATGTTGGGAAAAGGAGAAATTGAAGAAGGAATATGGTAGCTGGAAAGTGCAAGATTGGGCAAAAGAGAGTAAGATCCATGATAAAGTACAAATTAAAAAGTTTTTATATACAGTTAATCCAAAATGGATATTTCCGGAAGTGTGTGTTGATTATAGTACTTATGATAAAATAAGAAGCAGTGGGGGAAAAGGAAATTGGGATAAAATTACAGAAGATAGATTAAAAAGCTATGAGTCTTTTGTGCACATCTTTACAGATGGATCAAAGGAACTGGTAGGGGGAAATCGGTTTTGCATTTGTAATACCACATATAGGAGTGGTGGTTAGGGAAAGAACTCCAGATCATTTATCTGTGTACACAGTGGAGATGATAGCTATCTTATTTAGTCGAATCATGTGTACTGATTCATTATCTGTATTAGTGTCAGTTGAATTAATGTCTACCAAAAGTTGAACAGATATATTATATGAAATATATGAGACCATATTTAGATTAAGGAAATTGGGTACAAAAGTTAAATTTTTATGGGTGCTGGCACATAGAGGAGTAGAAGGAAATGAAATGGCAGATTATTTTGCAAAAAAGGCAATAAGAGAGAGAGAAATAATAAATATTGCATATAGTGCCGCTGAAATTAAATCTAACATTAAAGCACATATAATGGAAGAGTGGCAAAGAATGTGGGAAACGGAAGAGAAAGGAAGACATTTATTTCAGATACAACGGAAAGTAAATGGAAAAATATAAGAATGAATAGTAGAGATCAAAGAATAATATCAAGATTAAGGTTGGGACATACTGGGCTTAACAATACAATGCATCTGATAGGGAAACATCCCACAGGATTTTTGTGGATGTGGGGTGGGGGGAGAAACAGTGGAACATGTTTTATGTAACTGCATAAAATATGAGGAAAGTAGAGGACAACTCAGGGAGAAATTAAAAAACATAGGTGGAGTGATAAATGTAAAGACTTTGTTAAATGGTGAAGAAAGGAAATATAAGTTGGCTATTGAGTATCTAAAACACAGTGGTTTGTTGAATAGCATTTAGGTTTTTTTTTTTTTGATACGCTCTTACTCCGACTCACACTCCAGCACAGTAGGTGGCGGAAATGCACCTAGAAGTTAGATGCCACCCGCCAATAAATAAGAAGAAGAAGAAGAAGAAGAAGAAGAAGAAGAAGAAGAAGAAGAAGAAGAAGAAGAAGAAGAAGAAGAAGAAAAACTTCCCTTTGCTGCCCCGTCCTGCTGAGGAGAGACTACCAGAAATGTGAGTGAAACTTTGGAGATGAACTTAAACACATATTGACATTTAGCCAACATTTCCTCTTTACACAGGAAGGGTGGCCAGTCCCTCTGCTTCTAAAGAACCTGTTACAAATTTCCAACACAAAATAAATCACTTCAATAACAACCTTTTGTCTGTAACTCAATCAGAAATAACAGAACATAAATCATAATGAATGGAACCTCTAGTCTCCATTACACTAACCTACAAACATACATTCTATCAAATCTTTATTCTATACTAAGAAGAAACAGTGTGCTACAAAATAGGAGCTAAGCAAAAACAGTCAGCAAATGGGGGCGCTGGAACATTTCCTTCCTCCAAAGTTTAGGAACTTTCAAGTGAACAATATAAACCGATGATTTGGAACACACACAGTTTGACAGGGTTTGTTAGGGATTGGAACCAGCCATTATGGTGGCTTTCTTCCCCTTTTGTCTCAGACAAACTTGCAATAAAGACTCCAGACCAATGTTTGATGTCTGAAGGATCAAACAGCTTTTATGTTGTTATAACATGTGTATGTGGGCTTGAAATGCATGCAGTCAACTCAGTTTTTATTAGTTTGATTCCCAAATCAGGAAAACCAGATCATATTTAATCTCAATTCTGTAAACAATCTGAGTAAAATTCCACCTCAGGTTTCTATATTTGCTTACAAGGAAAAAGTATTCTCCCCTTTCTTATTTTGGTCCGTGTCTAACCAACACGATGAAAGGCAAAAACCCACAAAGCCAAAACTATGCACCTATGAGTCATTTGTTCTTCCTCCCACACAGTTCAGCAATGGCACAGTCAAGTGAGGTCAGACAGTCAGTTCATGGACTCAGAGAAAACCCAACATTTAAACATAAAAAGTCTTATTTCAAACTTTGTTCAACTGTGTTCACAAACACGCACCGAGGCTTTGATGGAATTCCAGAAGTGATGAGAAATGTTCACAAATTGGACCTTCACTCAGATTGTATTAACTATATAAATAATCAAAATGAATGAATGCCTTGAATTACACTTTAATGCAGACATGCTGGAGATTTTTTAACCTTTTACCTCTATTAACGCAAACACTGAACGTTGAAGCAGGGGAACAGTAAAGATGCAAAAACCACCGTTGTTAAAAGAAATGTGTTTAACTTAGAAAACGTGGGCACAATTTTAATTGTCAAAAACTCCAGCGAACCAACCCGCTTCAGGTGTATGACGCCATCAACGAATATCAAAGTCGACTTGATTTTCATTACTTGACTGTCGACTTTTATAAAAAATGAAGTCATGCAGCCCCTAATGGCTACACATCTTTTTTCTACTCATTTCCAACACACACCAAGGATTTGGGTTAGTGTTTGATATATCTTCAGTATGTCAGACGAAAAAGTCAAATGTTAGACCCCATTCATAAAAAAAAAAACCTTGCTACAATGCAAATGAAAAGACAAACAAGCATGGTCCCTCCTGTGTCTTGTGAAGCTCTTGAGATGTGTGGTAAGAAGAAGAAGAATCAACAATAGTGGGAAGGGTCAACAATCGTTCTGAGCGTGATCAAAACATGGTGGTTTATCACAATGGTGGCACCATGTCTTTGGTGTGGGAAAGGCATGGCCAGTTGTTACAAATTTGAAGCAGGTGTCTCACTTTTGGCCCCACATCTCGACAGTCAGTGTTTTTAATGTCAGTTTATTCTTCAGTCCTATAGAATTGAAATAAAAATAATTTCTGTGTGTGTATCTAGTAAAGACAGAATGAGAATAAACTCTGAGACAGGCCATCCATCCGGGCCAAGTGACACAATCCACCTCCTCTTGAAAGATCCCAAGGTATTCTATATCCGACATTACTTGTAAACAGTTTCATGACAGTGCTCCTCTGTCCATAGGAGCATCCATAAGGGTTATTGTACCACACTATGGAGGAAGCTATATTCAGCCACTTACAGTTCATCTGGGATCTCATTATTTTGGTCATGATCCAAGCAGAGAACTTGAGCCTTTACCTCTAAATTCAGCTTCAGATTTACTACAATAAGATGGACCAATGCCCCTATTACCAGAACCATAAAGGACACCAAGATATTAAAGTCTTCCACTCGAGGTAAAGTCTCACACCAAATCCAGTAGGAGCCTTCTTAAATTTCCCAGTTGATGACCATGGCCTAAATCTTGGAGGAGCTGACTTTCATCCTGGCTGCACCTCTCCAACGCATGCTGAAAGTCTTTGCTTGAAGACCCCAATAGAACTACATCATCTACATAAATTAAAACATAGGTAAGGCTCTAAGGCTGGAAATATCAGGATGTGTTCACACACTTGCTGCTACACATAGGACTGGAGGATTCTGCCATGAGGCACAGTGCAGACCTCAGACCAGACAGAGTGCCAGATGAGATGTGCACAACAGAGAAGAAGACAGCAGTGGTATGTGGATGTAGCATGTAAATATTTTTTTAAATCTAGGGTTTTGTGCTTTTATTACTTGTTTCAATAAATATCGAGTGATCACATTTAAATGCATGGGAAGATGCTTAGTCCATTAGTCAGAACACATAAAAGTTTGTTTTATAATAAGAGTATTGTCTGGATGTAATATAATGAATGTGGTGGGATTAAATATTTGAAATGAGAGCAGTGTTCAGGGGCAGAAGACATGATGTTATTCAAAGTATGCATCATGCCACTAATGAGAATCTAATGACAAACATAAAAATGACTTAGACGCACATCTATGGCATCCAAACGAGCTCAGCTCCATGCAAACAATAAAAACGCATTGTAAACTCAAAAAACTGAAATAAAAAAAATTGAAAACTTGAAAAAGAAATTGTAAATCAGAACAAAAAAACTTGAAACTTGAAAAAATGACTTGAATTAAAAAAGGTTGAATAAAAATAAATATCACTGTAAACCCAAAACTGCAAAAATAAAAAAATAATTTAATGAAAAATAATTTGAAGAACTAAATGAGAAAAAAGTTTGTGCTGAGTTTACATTTGTCTTGTCCCTGCGCTCAGTGCTGAGTTTACAGTTCATCCTGGTTTCACACTGCAAGCATCAGTGGAATGGAACTGCAGCGAAGTGGCACTGCTTCAAATAGAATCCATTTATAGTCTATGGAGTGTTTCAAACCAGCTGCGACTGCCGCTAAAGATAGGATCGAGTTCTATTTTTTCCGCGAGCCGCTTCTGGGACACGTCAATTTCAGCAGTTCACATAGTGCGAGACAGGAAATCACACGGTTTCTGTGTAAAATCCCCGGATATTTTCTAAATAAAATGCAACGTTGCGATGTTATATATAACTTACGTCAGTACGTGTGACCGAATGGCTTTGTTTACCACCAGTTTCTTTCGAGAAGTGCAACGGTGTGATTCCTCGCGGGGGTTGTGATCTCTCGATGAGGAAGGTATCGGAAGTCTCGAGGGATTTTAGAATCTCGCGGGTACAGCGAGGCGCAGCGAGGAAGCCGTGCCGTGGCCAAGACTCTACCCGTGTGAAAAAGACCACTTTGAAGTTCGCGAGTGAGCCGCTCCGCTGCTGTCCCGTTCCACTAATGTTAGCAGTGTGAAACGGGTTAGCCTTTTCAGTTACTGAGCCTGATTTTACCTGGGGGCGAGCTTTGGGCTTATTGGCCGCCTGGGAAATGAATGACCTGGATGAAAGAGCTTAGGTCCAACGTCATTTCCGCCCATAATTTTGTCAGCACAGTGGTGCCGCCAAGTGGAGAGAGTGCACTGCAGACCACCATCGATCTGCATAAGTTAATTTGGGTCAGTGTACTGTTTATGCAGTTAATTGGGTTATTGTCTTAGTTAGTTGTGCTTTTGTTTGAGTTATTCAACGTGACTGAGCAGCGTGTGCTTCTTGTTAGCGGCTAACCAGTAAGCCCTCTTTATCAAGGCTGTGTAGAATATGTTCTAGTACAGTGGTCCTCAATAGGCGGCCTGTGGGCCCCCTCTTTGTGGCCCCCGAACCCCACGTGCAAATATATATATATATATATATATATATATATATATATATATATATATATATATATATATATATATATATATATATATATATATATATATATATAAATAATTTAAATAAATGGGCTGTATTTGATATAGAGTCCTATAACCCCCAAGGCACTTTACAACACAACAGACATTCAGCTATTCACACACATTCATACCCTGGTGGTGATGAGCTGCATTGTAGCCACAGGCTAGCTGCTCTGGATAGCTGCAATGACCGCGGCAAGGCTGCTGAGCACAGGTGAAACCCAGTCCCTCCACCACCACCAGCAGGCAAGTTAGGCTGGGTCTTGCCCAAGGCACAACAGCAGCTTTCACTTCCTGGAGGCATAATTGATCCTACAGCCCTTGGATTGCTGGACAACCCGCTCCCCCTAATGCGCTACTGCTGCCACAGCATCAGAACATAGATGGACCAGTAAATCTAAGGCTTTGCTGCTCCACTCAGCTCTTCCTGTACCATGACAGACCAGAGCTGCATGGTCATTACTGTAAAGCACTGACACAATGCTCCATCTCCTTCTTCACCATCACAAGCAAACAGGATTACAGAGATACTTAGACTAGGTGAGACGGTCACTACTTACCTGGAGACAGCATTCCACCTTAACTAGTGGTCAAAACATTCATAATGTATCTAAGAGGAATCCTGACTCTTTCACCGAACAAGCGGGCTGGTTAGAGCAAATGTAGTTCAATCAAATACACTGTCTTCCTAACTCTCATGCTCCATTTAAGTGAACTTGTCAACTTTTAAAATGCTTCTTTTGACTTTCTGAACATTACAGACTTGTATTTTCATATAAAAAAGGTGGTAAACAGTGTGTGGAACGTTAGCTCGAAGAGCCTGGAGTGGCAACCACCTACACAGGGTGGATCTGAGGCCTATCTTTGGATCCCACCCTGGAGAGTACATTGTTTTTACTTCCCCGAGAGTTAATGATATGCTTATACTATGCTAATTTTCCCTGGTGCTTTTAAGTGTAGCGTTCTCATGGACCCACCTGTTATTCCTCCCCCACTTTAACTATAAAAAGCTCACATTTCAATACACAACTGCCTACATATGAGTAAACTATCACTTAAGAAGAACGTCTAAAGACTATGTCATTAGATTTTTGGGGTCATTTAGTTTTAGATTTTTTTTTATTAGTTTGCAGTGTGTTTGTTCTGCTACTTTTAAAAAATCAAGTTTGGTCTCAACGCACTTCTACAATAAAAGACTAATCTATAAAGTAAATCTCAGTAATAGCCCTTTTGGGTGGGATACCTAACCTGTATCTCAAAAAATGAAATTAACTATTGCTTAAGTAAATGCATATACCTCGAATGGCTAAATGCTGTCACCGTTCTCGTAACGACTAAAGTTTTCTCTTGAGGAAATTCACAGCAGCAATCAAAAAAGTAGAAACTCCTGCTTCAAGGCCCAGTAGCTAGTAGCGAATGAAGCACTCCCACAGGCCATTCTGGGATTCCCCAGAACTCAAACAAGGCCATTCTGCCTCTGCCTTGTTGAATTTTGTTGCAAATTAGCATCAAACTAGCATCCAGAAGTAGTATCAGGATGAGTATCTTCCTCAAAAGCCTGCTATATCTAGTTCCCTTCATGTTTACTGCCCGATGGTGGAGGATCTAAGGGTGGCAAGGGCCAATTTTATTTTGTATTACTGTTATATTGTTATATAGTTACTTAATAAATTAAACCTGATTTTTATAACGCTGTTACTCTAACATAAGCCTATTGAAAGTCCAATTTTTAGGAACTAGATATTTTTCATTATTACAGAACATTTTAACTAAAAACCTGAAATGTGACTGCATAATATTTCTGGTTTAAAGTTAAAATTAGGTTAAATCAACCATACAGCCCATTCAGTTTATATTTGAGCTATCTATTGTCCCATTTTAAATAATTAAATTGAACATAAAGAAAAATGTAATCATTACTTGAGTGAATAATTGCAATATTACCTAGCCTATGTTTAGGAAAATGGAGTTTATGTTCTACTGGACTAAAGAACTAGCAGCTAGCCTCCAAAATAGAAAATGTGTCTTACCGATATTTTTAAGGTGTGGCTCACTGAAACAACATTTTTTATTATTAATTCTCATCATAAGTCACAGAGTTTTTCATGCAGGCTGAACATGAAAATAGTCTCCTACACCTGTCTCCCACATTAGCTTGTGATAGAAAATAGACGGTGAAACTCTAAGATCTGAAAAGCCTGACAGATCTACGTCACACTTTCACTTTTTTCATGTTTTCGTGGAATCACCCAAAACATCAACGTTGCAAGTCGACAAGGCATCCTACCAGAGACCACTGCAAATGTACTGATTAAACAAGTTTCCCACACCTTCAAAACAGCTGCATATCAGCAATTTCAAGCATTTCAAGTGATTGCTTTTTCTTTTGCTTTATGAACATTTCCAGTTCTATCAGTGTTCCAAAAGACAGTTATTTGAGCAGAAATAGTAAGAAAATTAACAGGAGAGCTGCCTTGTTCTGATATTTATGCTTATATATGAATCCACTTAACATATAAAGGTAAATGTTTACACACACACACACACACACACACACACACAGCTATGCTCAAACTAATCATCAGCTCAATCATTCCTATACTCCATTACTATAGTAAATAAATACTTAATTATATTTCCTTAAATACATTTAGAATGGTTATAAACCCCCTTTAATGGCCATCAGTGATGTCTAGATAACGTTTACAAGTGTTTTTTAAATGTAGTTAAATGTTTTGACCATAAAGTCATAGTTACTGTACTAATGGATTTTTTTTTCTTCAGATGAACCACCTGAGAGAAAATCTCTAGTCTGCTTAAAATGATCATTTCTGAAATGCAAACTCATCAGGTTGATTTATTATACACATTTTGCAACAGCACGTTACTTTCTGATGACCTGCTCTTCAGTCCTATGAACTGATATTTTAATGATGCGTGAAATGTGAAGATTAGCAGAAATACTGTTATTTCAGTGCACAGCGTCAGCGCTCATAGGTGCTCCTCTCATATTTATGAGGCTTGATCATTCGATTCAATAAAGACCTTTCATAGTCTTCACATGGGAACAGGTCAGCAAATGTCAGTTCCAGTGATTCATGTTTCATGTAAAAATCTAAATGTCTTGCACATCCATCATCCTGGGTCCAACCTAGAGGAAATTCTGTTGGGAATTAGGAAAAGAAAAATATTACAGTTCAGGAAAAAGGAAATAAACGCCACACCCGACTTGCCAAGGGTGGGGATAAAATGTTCCCTCATTTATGTTAATTACAAATCTAAAAATAAGTTGGCCTCAGGCAACACTGACAAATTTTAAAAGATTTCTTTTATTTTGGTAATAAATTACATTTTCCTTATAAGGACGTCGTCTGAGATCAAATCACTAATGTTTCATTAGGGCAAAAGAGGGTTTCTAAAAGGACAAATTAACTTTGTGTGTTATGCTATTTCTGTTTTGATTAGAATATTTAATTAGCGTGACTACAGTCCTGAGCCAAAGATTTAAAGTAACAATAGACTTTGTTTCTTAACTTTAAGCTAGAGCTTTAACAGTGATCTCAGTGACTGTCGGGTTAGAAACTTGACCAGTTTTATATTTGACACCACTCTGCAGCCCACTGATGGCTAAAAACTGCACAACATAATCTTGTGGACCGGGTAGGTGTCCCAGAGGGAGCTCTTTACCTGCTTTATGGCTGTTAGTCTGGGCTGCCAAATCTCACGCTTTGAGAAAGAGACACGCATTTGACCCTCTTCACACGCTGTCATGCCACACCTAAAATATCTCACGCTGAATCAACCCCCCCGCTCTCACGGTCAATTGGACCATGGTGAGACGGTCCTCGAAGCCACACACTCTCATCTCGCTTACACAGTAAGCTGACAAAATGTTTTGCGCGCACCCCCCTCCCTGCTCCCACGGTCGGCGAATCATCAATAAAAAGCACAAGAAGAAAACAAAGAAGTTTCTTTTTCTGTTTGCATCAAGCCCGGAAGTAAGGTTGACCTGGCTTTGTTGCCACTGGACTTTAAAGTAATACTATTTTTTGTCCAACAGTGTGAATCATTTTATTCTTAGTTGGCTCATGCTAGTGTTAGCTTGTTGTTAGCACTAGCCACAGCAGGCTGCTGCAGGGTTGTTCACGACAGTTGTAATTCCACTTTCAACCAGTAGGGTGAAGGAGCAGGAAAGTCCTAAGTGTTACTCTAAAAAGTGTTTTTTTTTTTTTACCAATTTTAATAAAAAGGACCCTAAACCATCAAAAAATGCTTCTGAGATAAAAGACACGGGTGACATGTTGAATTACTTTGTCTCATGTGGGAGGAAAAGGCTTTGCAAGGGCTTGGAATAGTTTTAGGAATGCTGGTCTTTAAATTTCCATGAACTTTTGGCATTTAAATGAAGTGAACAGCTCAGATAAATTGTAAATTATCATGTAGGACAGGAAGATGAAAATGCAAACCTGCAGAGAGTGAGAGATGTCTCTACTGCAGGTGGAGTATTGGCACCTGCCTAATGGATTTGCAGTAAATGACCCTCATTCTGCAGCGTTTGTCAGCATCACCAGCATTCCCCTCTGCTGAGAGTAATGCAGCAAAACTGCAGGGCTGACAGCCTGCGGTGATCTGTCGCGTTCCAAACACACAGTATCGTGACACTTCGATAATGGACCCGCATGTTTTACTCAACAAATGGCACAATGACTGCCACGATGAGAGAAACCGACTTCATTTTTATTCAGGCGGGGCTGTCCAGGTCAGTGCAACAGGGCAGGGAAAGGTGCAGGTGTGACAACATCAACAAAAGGCGGATCCATATTGATGATGAGTTAATGAAGAGGAATGGACCCTGTTGGAGAGTTGGCGCCTGAAGGGCCTTGCTCTTCTGAAAAGCTGCCAATACCTGCTCAATGAGACAGAGAGGACGTCTGCATGGAAGTTGTGTTTTCGCCTGGACGATTGGAAGTTCTAAGTCCTTGACATTTAAAAAGTGATGTTTAAGGGGAAGCACTGTGTGGTAAATCAAGTGTTGTTAAAAGCAAACAAACAATACAAACTAAGCCTTAATGAAGGCTGAATAAACTACAAGTGTGTATGACTGATAATGGTTCTGCTAGAACATATTCAGCTCCGGATCCTTTCCACAATAATCCTCTTGGTTGAGCTTCATGGCAAACATATCAAGCTGTACCTCTCTCACTTACAGCCCCTGGTTTTAATTTTACTTCATTATAAATAAATATATACGCACACACAGTATATTTGTGATTTTACAACCCCTCATATCACCAATGGTTTGCATACAAAATCACACAAATAGATGAACTTCATATTGTACCATTGTTCAGTTGCAGTTGTAAGCACTTTTGTAACCTTGGAAAAACTTACTGAAATTGTGACTTCAAGGATTGTGGCTTAAACAAGAGTTTGAAAGATTATCAGTTAGTGTGTGATAATGTACGTAAAAAGTCACTAAGCCACAAACATTCTGAGACCAGTCGAATTAATTAAGAACAGAGTATTTTTGTCAAACAACTGTGCAAATCAACATCACTGCTGCTGCCACACGTAACGAGGGATACTTCAAGCAGAGATGCATTCATTCTGATTTTGCCGAGCTCTGACCTTGAAAGATTCCAATCCATTTTTTTAGAATTACACTTTTTTCTCAAACGAATTTTCTTCAACTTTTAAAATTTGGTTATAGAAAAAAAAATAACACATCAATGTGGAAAATCAGTTATTGCTTGTATGAAATGGAGCTTTTGATTTAAGTTCAAAATTGTAACAGTAACAGTTCAATTAATTTGAGTTTATTTATATAGCGCTAAATCTTCACAAGTCTTCACAAAGTAACCATTCCAATAATAAATAACACTGTAATAAAAAAAAATCTTGTTCTTAGGGCTGCTTGATTATGGAAAACAATTGTGAAAATTACCACTATTTTGACTGAAATTGAGATCTGATTGAGATTATTTAACACAATCTTTAATTGAAATGGTAAATTTACCATTTAATTACCCAGGCTGCTGGTGACACTTAATGCACCTTACCTTACCACGCACCTAGCTTTGGCTATTGTAGCTCATCCCCACCAGTGTACGCACCTGGATGAATGACTCACTGTAGTGTAAAGTGCTTTGGAGTCCTCTGACTCAGAAAGACCCAATAAAAGTTTGTGTAATTAATAATTCATTATGTTTTACTGTTTTTAAGCATCTGTCTGACCTCATCTTTAATCTGCCACCATAAAACTGTGACTGTGTGCTGAAAGCAGAGGACATTGTGAATGGTCTAAAAAGAAAGAAAAAAATAATTTTTTGAGACTTTATGCAAGGAAAAAAAACATTTCTTTGTATTTTGATGTCAATGTGGCTCAGCATGGATATTTTAATGTCTGTGTTAAAATAATGTAGATGAATTTTGTTCTGAGAACAGAAATAGTTTTTAAAGTATATGGGGCCTCAGATTGTTGCCATTTCATTAAAACTTCATTAGACAGAGAATAAAAGTGTGACCATTGCAGTTAAAGCATTTGTCAAAACAGGAACAATAATTCACAAGCTAGTTATTTTTTGTTAATGAGTCTTCCCTGACTCAATCGATTGTTATTTTTAGAAATAAAATTCACATGTCTATGAACCCGCTAATTATCTGCAGGTCTGTATGTTGTCTTCATGATGAGCTTAATTAGGAAAATGGAGCGGAAACTTTGCCCACATCAGCGGATTTCTGTCGATTGAATCCAACAGAGGCCTAGCTGGGAAGGACAGGCATGCTACCCTTTGTACCACTCCCTCAGACATTTCTCCTGTCATTACGTCCCACATCCTCCTTTGCACATACACTGTTGCTCATGGCAACTGCAGTCTTTGTGGACTTGAGGCCACAGAAAAAGCTAAGTTGTTTAATTAAATAATCACAGTAATGATTAACAGCCTGTGAAATGAACAAGTAAGAGGATGAACAGCAGAGAGAAAAAAGATGCCTTTTGCACGTCTCACTCTGCTTTTCAACCAATTTAGATGGAGAGTGAGCAGCTTCAATGCACAAAAACTCAGGGTTTACTTTTGTGGACTTTAGCGAGTCTCTGTTGAAAATATTCTAATTGAAAACAATTTTTTTATTTAATAAATAGTTTTACAATGACACAGGTTTAATTTTTAATCAATATTAAACAGAAACAACCCAAAAAGTGCAGCCTTGCTGCTGCTTTTGCATATTTATCAGAAACTGTAGGGTGATTATCTAATTTAGCCTAAATAAATTGGGAGCATTTGTCATTGTTTTTCAGAAGAAAATGTTACAACACAATATTGGCTCATTGAGGAAAATAATTTTGGACTTATTACTGTTCTAGCCACTTCACACAAAAAAATAACGGAAGAGGGACATATTTGCTGTTTCAGTGAGTTTGTGAGGTTGCCATGTCTCTGGCGAGCTAACTGCAGCGTCATCATTTGTAATTTGACACCAGCAGGCAAAAACCTCAAGAGAACAACAGTGATAAAGTCAACTGAATGTCATTCTTATTTCGTTCTTACAAAATGGACATTTAAGTCTCTTTCCGGAGTATTTCTCTTATCCGATGCCACCATCTAGTGGCTGACAAGCGTATCACACAAATAATTTCTCCTGTTATTTTAAGATGGCGACTTCACATTTCTAGTTTATAAATGTGCTTCTGTAGCCAAAAAACAGAGCTAAACAGCTGTTCAGTCCCAACCCCCTGAGTTCCCTTCACATTGTGCATGTGAAAATGTTCTTACTTTGACTATTAAACATAGCCCTCAGTTCTACTGTTGTTTTCCTTCTACTTGATTTCACCACACTTTTAAGTGATCTCCAATCGAGATCATTCAGGATTTTTTATGCACATGTTTTATGTAACAACGACTCTTCTGGAGTACTAAACACAATTACTCCACAAGTACTGTAGCAGAGACATGCGCTAGTAAGAAATACTGCTTCAGTTCCTTTCTGCTAACTTTTATGTTTCTTCTCAATTACTCACCCTTGTTATGGATGTACTAACATATGTGTTATTGATGTTAGGAAATTATGAAGGAACCACATGTTTTTATTATAAATATGCAATAAAGAATACACTTATATTCCAATGTTTGTTTTGTACTACGACACGAAAGGCAACCTCTTGAATTTATGTGAAAAATACATTTTCTAAATGTCTTGTAATAGTTTGAATCTATCTTTAATTTCCAATGAAATTCTTGAACTGTTTGAATTAATTGTATTAAATGAAAATTCCATGAAAGCCACTGACATGTTCATTTAGTAAAGGTGTTTGTTCTGTCAATTCAAAATGCTTAAACCATTTAAATTCCTAAACTGTTTTTTTAACTAA
The DNA here is from genome assembly GCA_006942095.1 of Nothobranchius kuhntae. NCBI lineage: Eukaryota > Metazoa > Chordata > Actinopteri > Cyprinodontiformes > Nothobranchiidae > Nothobranchius > Nothobranchius kuhntae. Next base: position 283,274 of record SSNQ01034483.1, on the reverse strand, counting down.
CACAAAAGTCAGGTCTTTAGTAATGCGGCAGAAGTCAAACTTCCACCGGCCAGAAATATGTGTTTGACAACTCAAGCAAACAGCGTACTTTGTGCACCCACTTTGAACAGAAAACACATTGGCCAGTTGGACGTATATGAAGCCTTGCAAGTGCCTAGAACGTTGTGTCTGTGTGTGCCCTCTGTGGAAACGAGATAGTGAGAGTACAAAGCAAAAAGGGACAGGAGAAAAAGGGTAAGACAGAAGAAAGAGTGAATTAAATGAGGTCGAGGAGCAACATATGAACTGTAGCCGAGGAATAAAAGAGGGCTCAGTCAAGTGAACAAAAGTCAAGTTAACAAGGTGGAAGAACAGAAAAATGACAGGGAATAAAAAGAGGGCAAATGAACAAAAATACACATTATCTGCTGAATTTAGTATCTTGTTGTCATTGAACATTTGGGCAAAAGTTTGTGGATGTGTTACAATGAAAGTTTATAAAAATCTATTTAAACTACGGAAATACTTTTCTATAAACCTAAATATTTCCAGTATTTCGGTCTCCAGTTAGACTACATTAAAGTTGGAAAGGTCATCCAACTGCATGTACTATGTACCTCCACATTTAAACCTCTGACAGCCATGCCATTAACAATTCTCTTTCCTGCTTATACCTCCATTTAAGCTGTCACAGATTTAATAGAGGGTTGTTCTTGGACTGCAAACCTTTTCTCACACAACACCTAATGATAGGCACCTTAAAACCAGCTCAGATCGTCAGCAATCTTATTGTGGTTTTAAACAAACATAATTTACAAACCTTTACATCTCCATGCGGCTGCGCAGTGGCACAGTGGTTAGAGCTGTTGCCTTGCAGCAAGAAGGTCCTGGGTTTGCTTCCCAGCCTGGGATCTTTCTGCATGGAGTTTGCATGTTCTCCCTGTGCATGTGTGGGTTCTCTCCGGGTACTCCGGCTTCCTCCCACAGTCCAAAAACATGAGTGTTAGGTTGATTGGGCTGTCTAAATTGTCCTTAGGTGCATTCCACATTCATTTCTGCAGACAAGTTGAGAAATTCCTACTAAATTTGATTCCTTGATGCATGCTTCTGCTTGTAACCATGTAATGCTAAATCAGCTTTAATGGAAAGGGTAATTGGAAGGCCAGGCCAATGATGCACAGTTTTAGATGTTTTAGGAATAACATGGACAAATATAGCTATTATATCCCTATCATAAAACTGGAAAATCTGTTTGCTGTTCCACCTGCCTATATCTGTGAATATATTGTCTAGCCACAACCCATGAACAAAGCTCAGTCGTGGGGAGAAATCCCATGGTTGTCTTTCAAATTGTCTCCACATGCCATTGGACAACGATCGACGTGACAAACTCAGTGCTACAGGTGTTAGTCAACGAGGCAGTCTGCCACACATTGTTGAAGAAGACAAATACATCCTTTTTCTAAATACAGCACTTAAGGACCTCTAGCTGCTCTTGACTCAAAGAAAAGCCCAAGTCTAAATAATTAAAGCTGATGATAAAGCTGTTTCAAACACACTGATTCCATCTTAGTTGTTTTGTTTCGCGGTATCGTCTCGCCCACCAAACCGATAGAGCGCTGTGTAATGATTTAAATTACATGTTATTTAATAAGCCATAAGGCGTAGGATTCCATAAGAAATATGAAATCCACCTAATGGATCTGTGAGGTTATTTTAAACCAGAAGATTGGAACATTTTAATGAAGGGATTAGATAACAGCTTCGTATTCACTCAGAGACAACAGAAGAGAGAGAGTCAAGTTTAAAGTTTAATAATTTTATTACTAACAAATTAAACTAGACTGACTTTAAACACTAAATGTATGGTGTAACTAAAGTGGATGAGACGGTGAATGGGGTGAGGTGTAATGTTGCTCAGAACCAGCAAATCCGAAGAAGCGATTAGTTCTGATGGGAACTGAAGATGATCTCTTCGCGCTAAGCTTTGGTTAGGAGATTCATAAACACATTCAACTCCATTTGTCGGTCTACATACCCTGAGCGGAGGTCCCCGTCTAGATCAGGAGGTGTGAAGGTCCAGCTTGACCTTTATGGAGCCGGAGCCTGTAGAAGCAGCCACGGCAGCCGACCACCCGTCTTGAGATACTTCCGGGTCACGACAATTTTGTTAGCGTCTAGCGAGACCCACCTGGGTCGTGATGGTTCAGCTTTTATTCAGAATGGAACCATTGCAGCAGTTGGAACAGCAAACAGATTTTCCAGCTTGTCGTTGGTTCTGTCGGTTAAAGAGGAGAGTTATGGATTGGCCACTCCGACAACTTCTCTAGAATGCTTTGAATTGGAGTTAGAGATGACGTGGCATAGTTTTATACTTCGGATGTTTTGGTTTATGGTTGAATGAAAAGTTGACAGACTTACCAAACACCATCAAAACCACGCCTCCGTCAGATCTGGCAGATTCTGATTGGATCAGTGAAAGTAATGTGTCATGTCTTTTAACGCTCGTGAGATCAGTCCTGTTGGAACATTTAAAGTCATAGTACCTTTATATTCTGTTACTGCTGAAGCCTTTTTGTGTTGTGTTTTCATTTTCTGAGCATTTTTGTTTTCATTAATGCTGCATCTCAGGAGCATGCCTGCAGCCTGTTTGCTCACCCTTGCTCCTCCCTGCACCAGCTGAGCTGGGATTTCATCAGCCGCTGATTGCTTAAAGGACCTGCTAGAGTTCCTCACCAATGGGGGGACAATAGTGCAGAGCTGCCTTTCCTCTGGTCTGTTGTCTCCCAGTTAGGGCTTTGATATCGATTAGTGAAAAGAAATAAGCTTTAGGAATAATCTGTTACCTTTTTGAGATTTGTTATGTTACATTTTAGTGTTTGAGCCTGTTTTGGTTAAATGGATTGTTCCATGGTTTATTTTCTAGAGTAAGACAAAAAACAAAGGAGAAAAGTAAATAAAACCTTTGTGTCATGTGTCCTCCATGTTACCCCAGGCCCCCTAGGCACCTGGGTTGTAACATATTCTATTGGATTATAATAAAGTAATTAATATTTTGATTTCACAGATCGGTCACATCTTATTTATTGACTAACACTTTGCGCGATTAGCTTATTAAAATAGAGTTATTTGATTAATTAAAAGAAAAGAGTCCATTCTTCATTATTCTGTTTAACTGAAAAGAAGCAGGTTAGAAGCAGATGCATGAGACCTTGAGACCATATCTCATGCAGACTAGTCCTGTGTCAAAGGAGGGGGGAAACAATCATTTCATTCTGTTACAGCTGTGATTGGCAGAGCACCTTTTTGCTTTGGCTAGCTCTCTAGGCTAGGACAACTATGTACATAAAGCAACTCCTCATTGTAAAATTTGGCCATAAAAGAGCAAGGTCCTGTATATACTTCCAGATGATCCTAAAAAAGGATTTTCCATGCTTTGTTTGTGTGAACCTTCTTTAATCTTCTATGGATCATGTAAAGGGACGATGTGTAGTTTTTACTGTTAATCTTTGGACATATCAATCAAAAATTTGGTTGAAAATTAATTAAATTATGCCCAGTTGTTGAAAAATATTGGCGGCTTTGTAACATATGACCATAAAAATCAGGTTGAAAATACATGGGGGTGGGTCTAAGTCTCAGGGCGACGCCATATTAGATGCAGTGTCTCCTTCTACGGGAGCCCGTGATGAAAAGGAGTCTGATGTGCTCATTATATTGCTGAAGTTTGCACTCCCCAGGGCTTTTGACCCTAATGGGCATCCGTTGGTAAGGTCTTACTCCAACACAAAAATACAGCTTGCTTGCGACAATCCTGGTATCTACTGCCCCCTATCGCCAGGGAAAATACACTGTCACTTTAAGCATACAAAATGAGATCAGCTCTGTAAACTTCTAGTCAAGGGCATTCAATCTATTTAGTTAAAGAGCAAGCCAACACCTACCAGAGTCTAACTCCACTCCCACTTCATGTTTGAAAAATGCAACAAATGCTGTTGCCTGGCAGACCGAGAGGGCGGAGCTGCTAACAAATACACACATACATGTGACAGCATTGTGACATCATAATGTACCAGTTTACATCATAGCATACCTCTTAGCCAATAGCGGTGGCAGATTTAAATTAAAATACAGTGCAGAGTTTTTACCTGACAACGGCACAACATTGACAGTTTTAGGCAGAATATTTAAATTTTAACTAAGATGCACTGAAGTACCACATTATTGACAGCACGTGTCTGCAGCACAATTAGACACTCATTTATTTAGTTTATCAGCAAAAAAAAGTTTATTTGGGGGGTGACTTGCTCTTTAAGTGTGGTTTTTGGTTTGATGTTGGTTATACCCTTAATGATTAAATATTAGATCAAATAACATATTAAAACATCTAAAATGCCCTTTTAAATTGTTAATTAGTTTGAGTCTTAAACTTTAGGTAGAATAAAAAAAACTATTCCTCATCTGTTCTTTACTCAGACATAATCTCATGTCCTTCCACTCGAATCCTAATGATTCACTATTCTTCATTCTGCTCTAATACCTAGGTTTCTCCCATCATCAACTTTGTCTTTAAAGGCAATTCTTGTGATTAATAGTATCTAGTTTTTATTTCACATCACAGGTGACACGGTATGACCGCTTATCAGTTTCCCGTCATTAGGTTAGTTAGGGCTCGACATAAGGGGGCCTGTGGCTCAGGTCGACATGACTTATCAGGATAATGTATGGCCTCTGGGTTTTAGGTTCAAAATTCTTCCCTAAAGATAATAAGTCTTCATTTCTGTGGCCACGGTCAATGTATCAGCCTGTCAGGGCACAGATTTGAGCCCCACTACAGGCTACAAGGCTGTTGAAGACCTGATCAGTACACTTCATTACTTATATTTTAAAAAGTTTGATGAAACTACATGAAAGGAGCGCAAAAGAACTTTTATACAAAAAAAAGTTTTTTAACCACTTTGTTACATTTGGCTATTCTTGTCTCACTTGTGCTTTTTATTCTAAAAGAAAGACATAAATTATGTAGGCTTTTTATAAAATACAGATGATTTTAGGCTTTTATTTAAAAAAACTGACAGTAGGATCAAATCTCAAGTTTCCCTCTTAAATCATGGAAGCTGTCATGGAAGACCTCATGGCAAGGTTCACCCAAGCAAAAGTGCAAACTATGTGTGAGATTAGTCAGACTTGACATGCCAGGAAAGGTGGAGAAGTGGGTGATAATGCCATTGGCTGCAGCCTGGGTCAGCTTAGTGCCAGAATAGAGGCCGATGGGATTGGCATCCCTAACAGAATGCTCAGAGATGCCAGGTACTTGTGGGACAAGTGATGCGTGACCAATGTCACATCTTCAGTTGTACAATTGTCACAGTCTGCTGTAATCCAAGGAGGTTAGGCAAAGCAGTCTCACAAAAAGAGTGACACTGATGTTCGTAAAGCTTTTTGCACAATACTAAAGCCTATGTGAGGCTCTATACAAAAGCAATTTTCCCCCAAATTGCATTGCTACTGTTGAAACTTTTTCAATATAATTAAATGGGAGTTTCAGTTGACATACTGAGATTCAGTCTAACACATTTCCATAAAAAAGTATCTATTCAATATTGTGTATATTTTTACTACCTTATAAAAACAATATTACACAATCAGAAATGAATACAAGAAAGAAATAACAAGAAAAATTCTGCAAGGCAGTCGAATGCTTGCTTAGTATGAGGATTGCTGTAAAGTCATTGACACTAGTCAGTGACTTGATGCAATTTGCTGGGTTCCTTATACAGGAAACTTTTTTTCTGATTGGCTTAATGAACTGACCTGTACTGGAATGTCTTATTATGTGAAGTGCCTTGAGGTGACTCTTGTTGTGATTTGCCGCTATATAAATAAACTTGAATTGAACTGAATGTATATTGATCTTGCAGTAATTTATTGTTAAATAAATGTTCCATATTTTAAATACTAATACAGGAGTGAAAGGTTGATCTAGAATATTAGTTGATCAAGGTGAATCTCACTGACAGATTTTATATATTCTTTAAAACCAAAAATCTATATTCTTTTTACAGAGCAAGTCACCCCCAAATCAACATTTTATGCTGATGAACTAAATAAATGAGTGTCTAATTGTGCTGTAGACACACGTAGAACATAATTTGTCAATTTAGTGCATTCTAGTTGAAATTTAAATATTCTGCCTAAATCTGTCAGTGCTGTGCCCTCTTAGGTTAAAACTCTGCACTACATTTGAATTTAAATCTGCCATTGCTATTGGCTAACAGGTACCCTAAGACATTAGCTGGTACATTATGCTGTCACAATGCTGCTGTGAGCCTGTGTGTGTGGGAGGCACACGCCTCCTTTTGGCACATTTTTTCAAACAGGAAATGGGAGTGGAGTTAGACCCTGGTACGGGTGACTTGCTCTTTAACTTAACTTGTATTTCTAAAAGTGAAAGCTTGACGAAACAAAACTGCTTGCAAATGCTTGATGTGATCATTACATGGATCTGACTTTAGAAATGCAAAGATGTAATGAATAGATGTGTCTGGATTTAGTTGTAAATTTTTACTGGTGTAAGACAAGCCTACCAATCCAATCACATTGAGCATGTGTATGCCCATAGTTATTGTTTACAGCCCTAATATGTTTAAGTGGGAAAAAAAGTGTTTCAGTTCAAATAGATATTCAAGTCTCGTGAAACACTGGACAGATTTTATTGAAACTCAAATTAATCAGTACATGTTGATTTACAAATGATTACCAACTTTATTTACGATGGCCACCACAGCTAATCAACAGCAAATTTAAAGATGACTACAACAGAAGTCTTCTTCAACATATAGTCTGAGCGCTACACATTGTGCATTTAAACATTTTAATGTAACTATTTAGAGTCAACCATGTCAGGTTATTGAAAATGAATGTTGAAGCTGCATGTGTCCCAGCCTCTCACGTCTCTGCACACAGTATCATGTTGGAGAAGAAAAACGAACTCTCTGTTTTTCACAGATACCCGTGAACAAACCCTGTGTGTGATACGTTGAAGCTGACTCATCGTGTAAGAGTTGCAAAATGGCTCACTGTGTGCATCTTGCACACTGCACTGAGGTTGCTTCAACACTTTCACATGAACGTTCAGTACCACACAAGATGTGTGTACTGGACCGCAGATAATTCAGATGGATGATCCGTGGCATGCAGATTCTCCGGAGAGCAGGGCTTCATTTAGTAAACCACCTCCCTTAATCATTCACCATTATTCTCCACATTATCTGAGTTTGATGTCACGTTACAGGTATGACTGGTATGTTTGGTTGTAGGCCATGAAATGTTAGTGATGATGGCAGGACAGGGACCTATTTTTTCCTCCTTCATTAAATGATCTTTTTACAGTCTTTGCTTTGATGAACACAGTTCCTGATTCATTTAGTTTCAGTTTACATTTGGTGACTGACTGATTGTGTTGCAAAGCGCTTTGGGGGGTTCCAGGACTCTAGAAGGTGCTATATCAAATACTCCAAAAGGCTGGAGACCCCTGGACTACAACATTTGGGTACCAGCCATCCATTAATGTGTTAGATGTGTTAGCTTAAAGCATGAGCCTTCTGTTTTATATCTATATCTAGATCGATCGATCGATCGATCGATCGATAGATCGATAGATAGATAGATAGATAGATAGATAGATAGATAGATAGATAGATAGATAGATAGATAGATAGATAGATAGATAGATAGATATACACACACATACTTCAGATGTAGTTTCTTGTAGTATTCAGTAGTATCCATCCCTGCTGACAAGGTTATCACTTAAAGCCACTTGAATCTTTTGGTCCTATAAAACTTATTGGTGCTTGCTGCCAGCAACTAGACTGTTCAGTTTCAAAGTCAACACACAGGACAGGAGATTTAGGGCCACAATTTCACAAAATAAGGCAGAAAATGACACCAAGAGATCTTTGCTAGAGTGGAAAAATGTTGCAAAATGCACTCCACAGCTGCAGCTGCTTGATCTTTTCTTCTGAAGATTTAAAGCAAGTTTAGGTGGCTGGTTGGGTAATGAGACAGATGGACAACACAGATTGCTGACATTAGCCTGCTCTTGATCTAGATCATGATTCCTCGTCAAGCTAATCATTTATCAGTGGAGTTCATCTTGTGTTTTTGGAGGGGGTAGAGGACAAGCTGTGCAGCCCTGGCTGCTTCAACACTTGACCGCATAGAAAGATGGCATCATGGAGTATGTTGAAATTAAAACATTAGGGGTCTGTCACAAAGGCTCAAATGATTCAACTCAGACTCACATTGGTGGGGGAGCAGGGAAATGGACCGTGTGCAAAATGTTTTATGAACACATAGTTTTTGTTTCATTTGAATAGTATGTTAAATCTTTTTATTTAACCAAACTAAACAAAGTGTTTAATAACTCGATCTGGATGCTTCTAAAGAAACATTGACATCAACAAAAAAAATATTCTTTGGGTCCACATATATATCTTTTAAGTTTTTCAAAGTTCCTCAGTTCTGAAAATGTTTCACCTTTGACTGTAATCATTACCTAAAACTAGAAATTAAATTGCAGACTTGCAGTCCTTTTTTCTCTTAACTTTTCATTGAAGATGATCTTCTCTAAAAGTGAAAATGTTTTTATCATTAATCTCTGGAAATATCCATCGAAATGTTGTTGTAAATGAATTAAAAGATAACCAATTGTTGAAAATCATTGGCAGTTTCATAACTTAACCATAAAAAGCTGTCCTAAAGTACACAGGAGTGGGTCTAAGGGTGTTTCTCAATGCCAAGGAACCTCGCCTTGATGTCTTGGCCCAGCCCTGGTTGCCTACTAGATACGTCATCAGGAGCCGCCAAGATGTGTTCCAATGTTCATGTTCGACC
>SSNQ01034483.1:220484-261261 GCA_006942095.1 Nothobranchius kuhntae | reverse complement strand
AGGATGACCCTCCTCTCTCCCTTTTTTTTTTTTTTTTGACTCTTGGGTCACAGCGGGAGCTCCTGCGTGGCACCGACCGCTGTCGCGGTGGACGAATCGGACGCTTCTGCTTGCATCAAAGCCCCGTGCCTCCCACTGCATTTTGTTCAGAGCAACGAGTGTTGCAGAGGAGGTAGGCGCGCCGGCTGAGCAGCGGCAAATGCCTTTGTCTGTTACATTTTTTGAGAATTCGGGTTCCTTTCTGTAGAGAGGGAGGACGTACGAGTTGTACTTTCATGGTCCAAAGGCAGTCATCTGGCGTGACTGACAGGTGGGAAGTGGGAAGAGCAGAGATTCACCTTCATCGCTGGTGGAAAGTGAGTCAACGGAGCGACAGATTCCTTCACACCGGTCCATCCTTTCCACAGGCGCTGACCCTCACGCTGGCTGAACAGATTGCACCTCTCTGCATAAATTTGAAAACTAACAAGTAGAGGATTGAGTGAGAGAGGGGCTGGTGAGGCTTCTCGCCGCCTCACGGCTCCTGTTCGGGGTAAATGAAAGTGTAATGATTTAAATTACATGTTATTTAATAATCCATAAAGTGTAGGATTCCATAGGAAATATGAAATCAACCTTATGGATCTGTGAGGTTATTTTAAACCAGAATATTGGAACTTTTTATTGCAGGGATTAGATAACAGCTTCGTATTCACTCAGAGACAACAGAAGAGAGAGAGTCGAGTTTAAAAGTTAAAAATGTATTACTTAACTAATTAAACTAGACTGACTTTAAACACTAAATGTATGGTGTAACTAAGGTGGATGAGATGGAGAATGGTGTAGTGTGGAATGTTGCTCAGAACCAGCAATTCCGGAGAAACGATTAGTTCTGATGGGAACTGAAGGTGATGTCTTCGTGTTAAGCTTTGGTTAGGAGATTCATAAACACATTCGACGCCATTTGCCGGTCTACATACCCTGAGCGGAAGTCCCCGTCTAGATCAGGAGGTGTAAAGGTCCAGCTTGACCTTCATGGAGCCGGAGCATGTAGAAGCAGCCACGGCAGCCGACCACCCGTCTTGAGATACTTCCGGGACACGACAGTTTGTTGGCATCTGGTGAGACCCACCTGGGTCTTGATGGTTCAGCTTTTATTCTGAAAGGAACCGTTGCAGCAGGTGGAACAGCAACAGATTTTATCCAGCTTGTCGTTGGTTCTTTCGGCTGAAGAGGAAAGTTACGGATTGGCCGCTCGGACAACTTCTCTAGAACGCTTTGAACTGGCGTTACAGATGACGTGGGCATAGTTTTATACTTTGGATGTTTTGGTTTATGGTCGAATGAAAAGATGATAGATTTACCAAACACCACCAAAACCACGCCTCCGTCAGATCTGGCAGATTCTGATTGGATCAGTAAAGCAATGTGTCATGTCTTAACGCTACGTGAGATCAGTCCTAGTGGAAACATTTAAAATCATATTACGTATTATATTCTATAGGATTATAATAAAGTAATTAATATTTTCATTTCACAGATTGGTCACATCTTATTATTGACTAACATTTTTTGATTAGCTTTATTAAAATAGAGTTCTTTGAGTAATTAAAAGAAAAGAGTTCATTCTTCATTCTTCTGTTGAGCTGGAAGGAAGCAGGTTAGAAGCAAATGCATGAGACCTTGAGACCATATCTCATGCAGACTAGTCCTGTGTCAGGAGGAGGAAAACAGTCCTTTCATTCCGTTACAAAAGCTATTATTGTGGTGCGCCGTGGAAATCTGGACTTTCTTTAGGAAGGGACGCGACGGCACAACTTATAGAAATTGTTGACTGAATTTATCTTGATCTCCATCTCTAAACCCGACAATAAACTGGCAGAATAAAATCCGAGACCCCTGCTGTTCTCTCATCCATGGGGATGATCGCTGGATTAATTGTGCTCTTTTAATGTCAAACACATTTTGAGTACCCATCTCCCACTATTGATTGTTGTCTGGACTCACTGATCACTAATCCACTATGATCTCATTAAAATATCACCGAACACAGAGACGTAAGCCCACAAATGCAAAGAGAACGCAAAACTCCATCCTCATTAATCCAGATAGGAGCTAACACTGATTTAATCCCGTTTGCTTGATTATTTTAATATGTCACACATCTTTGCTCCCGCCTCGGCGGACTTGCTGCTCCTAGCACTAACCTCTTACACGCGCCTTGTGAAGTAGAATACGTTACAGGAAAAGCAAAAGTGTCTCTGGTGTTTACAAAGGGTCCAGTTTTAATGACCTTCATGGAGTTCGGAGGTGCTTTTGATGGATAAACAATCCAGCCTCGTCAATCACAGCAGCTGGTTTTGTCGTTAGTTCAGAAACCGACCACGCAGACGTGTGACTTACAAAACTGAGCTAAAATATGAAAATATTTCCTAAACTGTTGGTGATTATAAGAAACTAGAACAAACAAAAAGAAAGCTTCTTCCTTAATGGGTTCATCTTGTGAGTCGCATTCTAAACTGCTTTCACGTCCGAGTAGGTTTATAAAAAGCATTTTCCTAAGCAGCCGTTGTTGTTTTGTACTAATTAAAACCTGACAGTTTAACATCAGTTTGGTCCTTTGTAGTGTTGCTCAGGTAAAGCAGTAAATATAGTTGAGATGAAGCCATTTGATCAGTTCAACAAGCTGATTTGCAAATCGTGGGGGCAGCAGTAGCTCAGGTGGTAGAGCGGGTTGCCTCACGATCGCAGGGTCATGGGTTGGATTCCAGCTTCCGCCGGGGGTATCCTGCTGTTGTGTCATTGGGCAAGACACTTCACCCAACTTGCCTGTGTTGGTGGTGGTCTGTCAGACCGCCCCAGGGCAGCTGTGGCTACAAAGTAGCTTACCATCATTGGCAGTGTGTGAATGTGAGAGTGTGTGAAAGCGTCTTTGAGTGTCGTAAACAAGCGCTAAATATGTTCAATGATTCTTATTATTATTATAAATCAACTCGTCTACGGTGGTCTAACGATCGCTTTTCACTCTTAGAAGAAAAAAAACAGGTTTTCTGACGTGGTCTGGACCACTTTAGCCCTCCGGAGGCAGGCATTGCAGATTAGCAATGTTAAAACCTACCTACCTGGTGACTCCACATACGTATTTCATGAGCATTGTATTCACCCTCCCACTGTCGTAATGGGTGTGACCCCGTGAGGAAAGTTGACCATTGAGCAGGGTTGATGGTTTATCCCTTGGGTCCACGTGGCAGGGCTGAGGAGTGAGCACCACCTCACCCCTGCCATGTGGACCTCAAGGGATAAACCATCAATTCTGGTCAGTGATCAACAGGTATATATCAAATTGCGCCCACATTCTCTAAGTTAACACACATCTGTTCAGTGGTGGACTGGTAATCGGGAGAAACAGGAGATTTCCAGGTGGCCTGGCTGTTAAGCGGGCTCGCTCAGTGATTGCCGGTCATGACGTACGTAACATCTAAATGAGCAATTCGTCATGCAACTCATCAGGGCATCTGCCCTCCTGATGCTCGCACAAACGGAGCAAACTGGGCACAAAGGCACCCCATCCTCTCACTTTAGCCCCCTTCAGACAGGCCATGAAAAACGGAAATGTTCAGGACTCTGTCCTTAAGACCTTTGTGTCTGAATACAAACATCCGGATAACGTTTTCCGTAATTAAACCGGACGACGCCCCTAGTAACAGGTCCGGATTTGTCATGGACAGAGTGGCTGCTTCAGACTGGTGAGGTCGAGTTCTGGACAGGGAGGGGGAGGAGGAGGGGACCGGGGGATGCTGTGCGCACCTAGATAGCTCGTTCCTGTAGCATGCGGCGAACCACGGCAGCTCGCCTCCTACAGTACCGTCTAGACGCACGACGGAGCGCTTCACACCACTTCTGTGATTCCTTTAACCATTGAGCTTCATCATCCTAGTCTCTTATGCGTCTTCGTGCGCGCAGGATTATGCTTAACATAAGTCCGATCAGGGAGAGGAATTCTATCTCTTCGTCAGCCATGTTTGACTGACTGGCTTTGTTTGGGTAAATGACGCATGTACGCCCGCCGCACCATGTTTACGCAATATCCAAGTTCCCAGATCTTGTTCCGGCAAGATCCGGCTCAAATTAAGCCCTGAGGGTCACCCATAAAGACAGTGGGATGGTTAACTCAGAAGACTTAGTCATTCGTCCTTTTATCAAAACTTACTTTGAGCCTGAGAGGGTTAAATTTCAGACACTAAAAATGTATTTCTTTAAATGTATTCATTTCTTTGGGCAATGATGAAACGCCAGTTCCTTTCCTTTCAGATTTTTTTTCTCTTTCATTCCAACACCATTACTGATGAATTCAGTTTAGCATTGAAATGCCATGGGCTTGATATCTAAACAGTGCTGATAGAAATAAAAAATAACATGCATTTACCCATGCAGAGACTTTAATGGCTCATTGATTTTTGAAATAAATAAATAAACAAATAAATAAATAGAAACCAGAGCTAATGTTTTTTTCTCCTGGTGGCTGTGGCGAGTTTGGAACTGTGTCACTGTGTTGAATATTCATTTACATTTCTTTGCAGTTAGTTTGTTGTGACGGTGACAACCCAGACGTAAAAAGGTGAAGGAGGGCATAACATAGAGGAGACGTGTGTGAGTATGTCAAAATTAACAAAGAGTTTATTTTGGCGCACCGTGGAAGTGGTGCTAAGTACAAACACAAAACAGATAACAGCTCTGGGATGAATAGACAACAAATACTGCAAAACTCGGGGAGCTCCATTAGCTGTTAAACTGTCATTTCCACCGGACGACCACACTGTCTCTGCACGAATATCAAACTGTCTCTCTGACATATCAAAATGGATGAAATCCCAGCATCTCCAACTCAACCTCTCTAAAACTGAATTATTTGTCATCCCAGCAAAACCATCCATACAGCACAATATCTCAATCCAAAATGACTTCCTATCTCTGGCTCCTTCAAAGGCAGTTGGAAATCTGGGTGTTGTGATTGATGAACACCTGACCTTTAAAGATCATGTTGCCTCTGTTGCTCGTTCATGCCGCTTTGCGCTGTATAACATACGACAGATCAGACCATACCTAACACAACATGCCACCCAGCTCCTGGTGCGATCTACTGTCATCTCCCGCCTCGATTACTGCAATGCCCTTCTAACTGGTCTTCCAGGCTGTACTGTGAGACCTCTTCAAATGGTCCAGAACGCAGCGGCGCGTCTGGTCTTCAGTCAGCCTAAAAGAGCACACGTCACCCCTCTGTTCATTGAGCTCCACTGGCTACCACTAGCAGCACGCATCAAATTCAAATTGCTAACACTAGCATACAAAGTCCGAGATGGTACGGCTCCCATCTACCTGAATCCTCTTGCAAAGGCTTACGTCTCGGCCAGGCCGCTCTGGTCATCACAGGACCGTCGGCTAGCAGTGCCTACACCACGCTCAGGACAATCCAGACTCTTCTCATGCATCGTTCCACAAATGTGGAATGACCTACCAAGCACTACCAGAACAGGAGCTTCCTTTTCAATTTTCAAGAAACTCCTGAAGACCCTGCTCTTCAGAGAGCATCTTCTAAACTAGCACCCTCCCTGCACCCGTCCCCCTCTCTACTGTCCACTCCTTGTACCCTCCTCTCCATGATTGATGTCAAGTTGTTGTTGTTGTTGTTGTTAGCCTCAAGGGCAACATGCCGATTATCACTTGTAAGTCGCTTTGGACAAAACCGTCTGCTAAATACATAAACTGAAAAGAGTGGATCGACGCTCCACTTGACCTAAAACAGAAGGTGATTCTACACAGCAGCACTCTCCAACAGGGCCGTGCAGATAACTTTGGCGGTTCAGGTGCTCAAAGTTAAAAAAAAGGGCACATCTATGAACAAGATTTTTAAACAGAGTCACGATCCAACACGTTTGTGAGAATTAACATAATCAGAGACCATTGAGTAATAACTGACTGTCTTGTTTGTGGGGATGTTCTGACCACATATTTTGCTAACAACCCACATTCATCTAGAGTCTGATATGGAATCACGCTGTTCATCATTGTAGAATACACCTTCTCTCCTTAAGCCGGGTGTGCACTGTGCAGCTTTTTTACTCCTAGCATTTAGCTCCATCTCAAACTGTAGGACTTCCTCTCAGACGAAGTTAACAAGACATGTTCTCACACTGTACGACCCGATGCTCGGATCCGACCTGACTGAAGACACCGTACGTGTGGTAGCAACACGTCAGACCTTTCAGTCCAAAAATCCAGAGGCTGTAGTGTTGTTATTGATGTCTGTTGTCCTTCAGACTTGCTGTAGGACGACACAGAAGAAGGAAGATGAGAGAAAGGTGGTAAACAGGGTTTTGGGTCAGTTTTGGAAGGTCTTATAGGCTCGATACACGGGAGGCGACATCGCCTGTCCTCCAATCATCTTCAATGAGACATGCGCGACGAAGCGATAATCGCGGGTTACCCTCCTAATAAGTGAAATGCAAAAACCATGCGTGTGAAATTTTGCGCTCGTACACGTGTCGTGCACAGGCGACCCAGCGACACGATCCCAGAAAGTTGAACTATTTTCAACTTTTCATCGCTGTCGCTCGGTCGAGGACCAATCAACGGAGGTTTGTTTCATTCACTGGCCAATGAGTGGACAGGATGCTCCGTACATCTCCGAGCAAACGTGGAGGAGAAGTCGATCCTTGCTGTGACGGATTTCCCAGAACTGGACAATATTTCTACCAAGGAATGTAGAGATATTCACAAAAAGGCTGCAGCGTGGGAAATTGTTGGTGCCAGAATTAACACATCATTTTTAACTCTGAACCGCTTAAATAACCTCAATTCCCTCCAACCTGACACAGCCAATTAAAACAACGGAAGATTTGATTTAGCCATGGGAGAGAACGCGTCGACGGCTTTGCCGCTGCCGCGGGTCGCCTCCCGTGTATCGAGCCCATTACTCTGCGTTTCGCTGATCGCGGTCGTTTGCCGCCTCCCGTGTATCGAGCCCATTACTCTGAGTGTAACTGTCCATGGTGCTGATCAGGAGGGAGCAGGCGCTGTCCGTGGTGCTGTGGAATAAGTTTCACAGCTAGTACGTGGTCTATGAGTCAACACTGGCTCAGAGAGCACATGGCATAAGGACTCCAGACAGTTGCAACATTTACAACAAATGTTCACAAACCAGTTAAAGGAATGAAGGCAGCCCTGGTGAAAACTGCAGAGGGAGAAAGGCTCAAACCAGCCATGCAGCTGGTCTTTGGGCTTTTGAGGACCCTTAAATAGAAAACCTAAAGAAGCCCACGTTTGGAGTCAGAGTTCCGTATTGGGGTAAAATCTGGAATCTTTTCAGCAAGGAAGCAAAAGATGCTGGGTCAGTTATTACATTTAAATTCAGTGCTTATTGCAAATATATCAAAGAAGTTTATTTTGCTTGGGCAGAGCTCAATATGAGTTCTTCTATCTGCTTCTCTTTATTCGTGGGCTATTTTGATCCAGTTTTTCTGTTCTTTTCTCCCTTGAATAAAAAACAAACTATCAAATGACATAAAGCAAAGCATCAATATTAGGATGGAACCGGATGCATCAAGTCCTTGGAGTGTTTGGATGTTGTGTGAAGCCGATTGGTTCTGGGTGAAGACGACGCATTAGTGGTTACTGTATGTGATGTCACACGTGGTAACATGATTACATTTACCCACGGCTGAAACAAGAGTGGAATCTGAACACGTTGACATTCTTACTATTTCCAAAATAGACTCGGTGAGTTTTGGTGTTTCTCTGGTTAAAATTAAATCAAATAAACGAATAAAAATGCATTCATGTTTCTAATCTAGCACACATCAGCCTTCATGCTCCTGCACCTCTAGACAATAGATGCAGAAAGAAAGAGAAATACAAATCAGAAGGTGTCCCATTGCTTTTCCTCCTCATATTGTCATGTGCATGGATACAGGTGGCCAATAATGTCCTATTAGGCTTTTTGTAATATACCAGAATGTATCAACTGTGAATAGCAGCTGCTAAGCAAAGCGGAAATTGAATGCTCTGCTCATCAGTCAATGTTTAGCCATATGGCTTATCATATGGCATATCAAATCATTCTTTTTATGGATTCAGTATTTGGAATCCAAGCAGAATATCTCATTTCCTTGCATTCACATACACATTAACACCCTCTTCTAATGAAAACATGGGATTTTAAATGTGATATCAATAGTATAGTTGACACATTTAAAAGTTTATTTTTTTATTTTTCCATTTTAATTTGTCTTTTGGGACAACCTGGAGGTTTTTTGCACCCTTGCAGCAAAACTCTCGAGCATCTGAGCCCTTCACTCTTCTCTGATGGCGCTACTGATCGAGTGGCCCTCATTGTTTTGCTTCATCCGTCACTTTACACCAACCGTCTTCTGACGAGCCTGACCAGGACAAAGTACCGAACAAAATACGATGTCCCACGACCCTAGAGAATGAAAAATGAGATCTGCTCAGGTGCTCCTCACTCTGTCACGGTTCGAAAATGGCCAGCAGTGAAAGAAGATATTTACTTGCAAATGAAGTGGAAAAAGGGTCTTTGTGGCAGAAGTCAATTGAAATTTCTTCAATCAGCTGCAAAAAAAAAGGGCACAATCGTGCCGAAAAACGAGTGCAGCAAAGTACTCTTAAAGCCATTTAGCAGAATCAAAATGAGCTTACTCTGTTTAAAATTCCTTCCACATTCACAAGTAGAATTGATTATGTCAAAAACTGCTTTATTCTAACAGAACAGAGGAAGCTCTTTACATTACACAAAGAACGCTTCCTTTGGCTCCTCAAGTGAATCGACTCTTTTTTTTTTTAGAGGTGCCGGTTTTTCTGCACGGGGATCATTTCTAATTGAGGTTTTTGTTGTTGTTGTTGTTTTTGTTGCCCAGGTGACAGAGACCCGAACAGGCCCTCTTGGGTGTAGTAACTACGACAACCTGGACTCGGTCAGTTCGGTGCTCGTTCAGAGCCCTGAAAATAAAGTCCAGCTGCAAGGTTTGTGTGGAGTTCACGTCTTCTTTTACTCTTCTCACGATTTGTTTTTTGGAGATAAAAGATCACCTCTTTAAACTTTAAGCACATGAAGCAAAAGGGAGTATCTGTTTGGCATACAAATGTAGATTTATAGGTTTTATTAAGTAAGTTATCAGCCCCACAACACCGTATTGCCTCTACACCTTCACTGTCTCTCCCCAAGTGCACGTTTTGATGACAGCAGTAAAACCAGCTTGATTTTTACAGGCTTGCAAGTGATCCTCCCAGACTACCTGAGGGAAAGTTTCGTGCAGGCTGCTCTGAGCTACATCGCCTGCAATGGAGAGGGCGAGTTTGTCTGCAAAGACAATGACTGCTGGTGCAACTGTGACCCCAAGTTCCCAGAGTGCAACTGCCCTTATATGGACATCCAAGCGATGGAGGAGAGCCTGGAGCGGATCACGGAGACGTGGGGGATGCTTTATAAGGAGTTTGAAGAATCAGGTACGAAATAAATAAGTACATTTTTTTTTCACATTCCACATGTCATCTTCACTGCAGCGAAGATCAGATTTTCATAATACGTCTTTAATAAGAGTGAAGGTTGGAGGTGAGTTGCACCGACGTACATCTGCCCCTGAGCTGAGAGTCATCGCTGAACTAAGATCCTGGCCTGCTGTCTGCATCTAGCAAATTAACAACACGGCTTAACTGCATTTAAAGATCAAAAAAACCTTCATCTTTCAACTCAGGCAGTCTACAATAGGTCTGGAGCAGATTAATCTGCTATAAAATCCAGTTATTGCCAGTCCAGCTCTTCACATCGCCGGGGAAATGGGGATTGAATGGAGGCTCTTAGCACAATGTTTAGTTATTATTGCTGCGCTCGGCCGGTCAGCCTGCCTGGGTGATTATTGCTCAGGTAAAATCAAAATAGTTCTTTCTCTTCGCTTTTTCTCCTTTCCTGTTCAGCTTAGCAGCATCCTGTATTGTTACCACACGTAATTATCTATAAAGGTTATGTTTTAATTGGTGGTTGTGAAGTAAGAGCAAGCGTGTGTTCAGACTGCACACACACACACACACAGCTTTCATAAATGTGACCTTCTGCGAGACAAAGTCCCAGTCCATTGCGTTACCAGCACCAGCAGATGTCAACCACCACTTACCGATGTGGAGGTCAGGATTTTATTGTTGCTATAGCTACTTATTACATATAAAGCCTGAAACTTTTAATGTCTGTGAGAATACAGCAGTCCACCGATATGCCACATGCTCTTGAGTCGGTACAAAACATGTTCTTACAATCCAAACATGCTTTCTCACATCAAATGGATCTGGCAATATCAGTTTATCCTCGTCTTGACCTTATGAAAAGCCTTAGTTTGCAGTTTGTGGACGATCTTAATTGCTTGAGGTATTTTAGAAACATTTTAATTTCAATTCAATTTTATTTATAAAACCCCAAAATTACGACAAGAGTCGTCTCAAGGCACTTCACATAATACACCTTCCAATTCAGGTCAGTTCATTAAGCCAATCAGAAATAATGTTTCCTATATAAGGAACTCAGCAAATTGCATCAAGTCACTGACTAGTGTCAGTGACTATACAGCAATCCTCATACCAAGCAAGCATAAAGCAACAGTGGAGAGGAAAACTCAATTTGAACAGGAAGAAACCTCCAGAGAATCCTGGCTCAGTATAAGCAGCCATCCTCCACGTCTCACTGGGGATCGAGAAGACAGAGCACACACACACACACACACACACACACACACACACACACACACACACACACACACACCAAGCAATGTGTCCATGGTTACACCGTGTTTGCTTAGTAAATATTCTATTTGGCGAGAGATAAACTTTATTGTATTTATCCTAGTGAATCTATTGTTAAACGGGTAAACTAGTAGTAGCACATCCAACGTCAAGGAAACGAAATGTTATTATGAAGAGAGGGAGAATGTTTAAGTGGTTAGCAGCAGTGTGCTAGACGATGGCCCCCTCCATGAGGCCACCACAGCTCAGCAGAACATCATTGTAGCTTCTTCTGGGGAGAAAAACACTTAGAGAAAAAAATAAAGTTAACAGCTGAAGTAGCATGAAATAATAGTTAAAGAGCAAATTGTAGAAGAAAGCAGTAGA
This sequence comes from Nothobranchius kuhntae, assembly GCA_006942095.1. Taxonomy (NCBI): domain Eukaryota; kingdom Metazoa; phylum Chordata; class Actinopteri; order Cyprinodontiformes; family Nothobranchiidae; genus Nothobranchius; species Nothobranchius kuhntae. The sequence continues at coordinate 250,113 of SSNQ01034483.1, read as the reverse complement.
GTGTGAAAAGTGGTCTGTGTATCCTCCAGCCGTCTAAGCCTATAGCAGCATAACTACAGAGAATCTCCCTTCAGAATCTTCCCTACTTTACATGCTGAATTATTACTTTTAGTTCTTTCTTGTGCAGTTTGAGATGGACTAAAGCAATTATCTTTCTTTCTCTACCTTATTTAATACATTTTATACTAAACCAACTAATTAAACCAACAATTGAGTTTCCCGCGTCACCCCCTACTGGTAGAAAATGGAATTGCAACTGCCGTAGAGCGCTGTAGCTAGCACTAACAGCAAGCTTTGTTTCCATCCAGGGTAGTTCGTGGGACGAGGAATTGACCAGGAGAAAGGATGTCCCAGTTCTCTCGGCTGTTGTGTCTCCATTCAAATCCAGGCGTTTCAGATCTTAGCACAGATGCCAGCATATCGCGAATGTGTGAAAATGCTTTGGCAGTGATGTCACTGATCAGCGCCAAAAAGTGTCCACAGTACTACTGTGACAGTAGCATTAATATTATTAAAAGTATTTATTCTATCAAAGTGTATCATGATTTCATCCATTAAGAGGATGAGAGCAGCTGTGTTAAGTAAAATGTGGTGTTCAATGACCAGATGAAGTGCCGTTTTTTTACAGCGCTCTGTGAGACAACAAGCCCCGTGAATGATGTCCGTGGGGGAATTTCTCCACGTTTTCTGGTGTCAGGAGTTGGATTTTAAATGCGATCGGTTCTTATTGCTGCTGAACCTGACTGCAGCCGTTGACACTGCTGACCATCACCTAGTACTGGAGAGGCTGAGAGACTGGGTAGGCCTATCGGGATCTGCTCTGGAGTTTTTCTCCTCTTATCTCTCTGAGCGCTCCTTTTCTGTGGCCGTCTCCAAGTTTAGGTCCTCCACCACCTCTCTTACCCATGGTGTCCCACAAGGTTCTGTGCTGGGGCCTCTGCTCTTCCTCCTCTCTCTGCTTCCTCTTCAGCACATCCTGAGCTCCTTCAAAGGAATATCCTACCATCTTTATGCAGATGACATCCAGCTGTACATCTCCTTTAAGCCCCATGAGATGTCTAAGCTGCAGCTGTTACACACCTGCTTAGACTCTATCAAAACCTGGATGGTGGGAGCTTTCTTCAGCTGAATGAAGATAAGACTGAGATCCTCATCTGTGCCCCAGACAAGCTGGTTCCCAAAGTCAGAGACTCTCTTGGTCAGCTTGCTTCCCACACCAAACCCTCTGTCAGGAATCTTGGCGTGACCTTTGACCCAGCTCTCACCCTGGATTCTCATGTCAGTTCTCTTGTTTGCTCTTCCTTCTTCCATCTCAGGAACGTTGCTAAGCTGAGTCCCATTCTGTCCCGCTCTGAACTTGAGACAGTTCTCCACACCTTCATCTCCAAACCAATCAGCTTTGGAAGTTCCACTCAGCTACTCCACTGGGCCGTTCGCAGTACCTACCCCTGATCAGGATCTGGAAGGTTCTGGAAAACGGCCGTTCAGCCGGCCTGGTCAGATGGTGACAACCGCATATCGGGAGGTTCTTGTAAATGTACCCTGAAGTTCCAGGAGTGGAAACACAGCTATTATTAGCACAAGCAACCTGATACTAAGCCATGTGTTACAACCCAGGTATCTAGGAGACCTGGGCAACACGTAGGACTCACGACACGAGTGATAAATGTTAACAAAGGTTTTTAATTTTTTTTTTTCAAAACAAAAACACAAGTGGCTCTTAGCCCAGCAACAGCCGAGCTCTAAACCACTCAACCACAACACTGAAAAACCACCAGTGATCTTAATCACGCCACAGTTTCTAATGCATGACGACAAACAGCAATACCAATCACAGTCGAAGTCCAAGTGGGAGACAACAGGCCGGAGGAAAGGCAGCTCTGAACTGTTGCTCCACTGCTGATGTGCTCCAGCAGGTCCTCTGGTGCAGGGTGGAGCCAGGTTGAGCAGACAGGCCCAGTCTACAGGCATATGGGGCTCCAGGCAGCTCCTCAGGTGCAGAATCATGTGGAAAAGGTGCACAAAAATGAAACAACTACAATGGCTCTGGCTGTATAGCCATGAAGTAAAAAGACCCACAATGTTAGACAAAAAAACGTTCTTACTCACAAGTCCAGTAGCAACAAAGCCAGGTCACCATCAGTTCAGGATTGTGAAGCTTGTGTGTGACACTCCAATGTTCACTCTGGTTTAAGCTCTTTGTTTCACCTCCAAAGAAATGTCTCTCCTCCTTTTACTTCCAGGCTTGACCATGATACCAACATAAAAGAAAAATTCTTCTTTTTGATGGTCAGCAAGCAGAAAAAGCTAACTGCTAGCCTTTTTGCTACTGGCACAGTAAACATGTATTGCTGTAAAGCAGGTAGATGCTGCCCATTATTGTTCCTACCGCTTCCACTAAACTATTAAGTGCATTTCTGGTCAGGAAAGGGTTGCAGAACAGTGTCTGGTGCCAAGCTGCTCAAGCTTAAGGCTCAAAAACCACTGAAACCTGTTTGAAACCAACGTGTTAATAAAGCTTAGGCTACGACTCTTACTAATAGTGTAAAATGTTATGTTACGATGCACTGTGTGTGTGTGTGTGTGTGTGTGTGTGTGTGTGTGTGTGTGTGTGTGTGTGTGTGTGTGTGTGTGTGTGTGTGTGTGTGTGTGTGCGCGCGCGTGTGTGTGTGTGTTACCGAATACAAAATGAAGTCTAACTTTTCAAAGAATCCCTGTCAGATGTTGTGTCCCAGTTCAGGGATTGTTGGTAGAAATCAAATATTCACGTTTGAATCCAGATTCCACATTTATCACCCAGACACAAAAACCATGCCACAGTTTCATCAAAATGTGAATCTCTCTCTCTCTCTCTCTCTCTCTCTCTCTCTCTCTCTCTCTCTCTCTCTCTCTCCCTCTCTCTCTCTCCCTCTCTCTCTCTACCTCTCTCTCTCTACCTCTGTGTGTGTGTGTGTGTCTTTTAGTGTGTGTGTGTGTGTGTGTGTGTGTGTGTGTGTGTGTGTGTGTGTGTGTGTGTGTGTGTGTGTGTGTGTGTGTGTGTGTGCGCGCGCGCGTGTGTGTGTGTTACCGAATACAAAATGAAGTCTAACTTTTCAAAGAATCCCTGTCAGATGTTGTGTCCCAGTTCAGGGATTGTTGGTAGAAATCAAATATTCACGTTTGAATCCAGATTCCACATTTATCACCCAGACACAAAAACCATGCCACAGTTTCATCAAAATGTGAATCTCTCTCTCTCTCTCTCTCTCTCTCTCTCTCTCTCTCTCTCTCTCTCTCTCTCTCTCTCTCTCTCTCTCTCTCTCTCTCTCTCTCTCTCTCTCTCTCTCTCTCTCTCTCTCTCTCTCTCTCTCTCTCTCTCTCTCTCTCTCTCTCTCTCCCAGCATCACACTCGGCTGTAGGTTGGTCGTGTGCCACATGAACAATAGTTAACAACAGAAACAACCCATAACCATTAGTTAGCTCTAGTTACAACCCCTGACGTGTTGTATACACAGGATAGAAACATGAATGTGAGAAGATGCGCTTTGAAACAAAGTTTTTTTCCTCTTTGTGGACGTAAATTCTAACCGCTCACGCTAGAAACTCGGGTGTCTTCTGTCTTGTCCCAGTTTTCCAACCCTCATATTTCAACTTGGTATCCAGAAGATAAACAAACCCACAGCACATGTTTACGAAAGGCTCCTTGAAAACACAGATGAAAAGACTTCCAAAAAATATGGATGTGATATTTGCCGTTCAAACACTGGATGTTTGAAGTAGCGCAGAGCAAGGTCAGGTAAACTCTTCTGCTGCTCTTGTCTGTTTTTACTGAAAATCTGCTCGGCATTCTTCTACTACCTCACGTCTTTTTAACTTGGTTGTCTTGAATCATAACAATAACATTACTTTATTCTGACTCTTTTTCAGGATTGCTTGGGTAAAAAAACTAAAACTTTATTCTCTTGCATCAAAAATTCAGAGAGAAATAAAACAAAAATGGCTGCTTTTGTATGCTAGGATGACCGATTTTCTCTGTGTCAGACTGTAAAATCCCACAATAAGCATCTTTTTTCTTTGTTTCTGAAGCCAGCGCTGCTGTATCGTCCTCTGTAGGTGATGTTTTTTTAGATGTAAGCACACGAATGTTTATGCCCATGCCATAAAAGCAGCACTTCTTTTCTGTTGTTACAGATGAATTCAAGGCTTTTTATGCAAGACTTCCCCAGAGCTACTTCTTGAATGTGTCGATGATACAGCACTTGTGGTCCTTGGACAGCCTGTTTCAGTGGCGGTACGAGCAGCTGGAGAACAGCATGCGCGTCCTCTCCAAACGAGCCCAGAGAGTCATCTTCAAACTCTTTAGTCTCAGTAAAAGATGTCACCGGCAACCTCAGGTTCGCATTCCAAGGGAGAGGTGAGAGCACATTTTCATTATCCTCTACCGCCGGTTTAGCACTTTGAATTATTGATGCACCCAATTTATCTTAATTTCCCAAAGCTTTCATGCAATTCTGGTGCGGTTAAAGTCACTCCAGTGAAACTTCGAGGCTTTCCCCTGTAGTTTTATTCTTGTGCAATCGTTGTTCAGTCCCTGACATCAACCCCTCGAGGAGTTTAGAAGGTTTTGGCATTTTTCACCCAAACCTTCTTTTTATGAAGTCACAACTTTCAATTCTTTCTTGAAAAAAAAAAAAAAAAGTAAAACTTTGTGGGTAGAAGAAAACAAGCTGCCGTCACTGCAGCGGCACCTCACTNTTCAAGGCTTTTTATGCAAGACTTCCCCAGAGCTACTTCTTGAATGTGTCGATGATACAGCACTTGTGGTCCTTGGACAGCCTGTTTCAGTGGCGGTACGAGCAGCTGGAGAACAGCATGCGCGTCCTCTCCAAACGAGCCCAGAGAGTCATCTTCAAACTCTTTAGTCTCAGTAAAAGATGTCACCGGCAACCTCAGGTTCGCATTCCAAGGGAGAGGTGAGAGCACATTTTCATTATCCTCTACCGCCGGTTTAGCACTTTGAATTATTGATGCACCCAATTTATCTTAATTTCCCAAAGCTTTCATGCAATTCTGGTGCGGTTAAAGTCACTCCAGTGAAACTTCGAGGCTTTTTTTCCCCTGTAGTTTTATTCTTGTGCAATCGTTGTTCAGTCCCTGACATCAACCCCTCGAGGAGTTTAGAAGGTTTTGGCATTTTTCACCCAAACCTTCTTTTTATGAAGTCACAACTTTCAATTCTTTCTTGAAAAAAAAAAAAACTAAAACTTTGTGGGTAGAAGAAAACAAGCAGCCGTCACTGCAGCGGCACCTCACTTGTCACACTTTCTCCTTACTGTGAAGAAAGTTATTGTAAAGTATTACAATGCTGTCCCATTTGTGCATCCTTCCCTAAGCACATATGCTGCATACGGTTGCAGTCATAGCAGCCACGTTAAAGTACTCCAGGGATATTCTTTGGTAACTTTTCAAAGGGCTGAGGTAGGCAGTACTATCCGTGTTTGTGTTTGGAACCAAAAGGATTTGAATGAAAGTCAGAAAGCAATCTGTAAATCTTAAACTGGTTATCGTTCCAGTCAACCCCGTTTGATAGCGGCCACAGCTTTTCCATCTTAGCAAATACGAAAATGGCTACCACTCAGTTGGTTTTAGAGATGCTGGGCTGTAGTTTGATGCAGTGGTACCGGAGCGGCTTTTACAAGAGACATGCTCTAAGTCACAGTCCTCCCGGACCACCGTCCTGCTTCAGCTCAGCTGATTTAAGGCAATTAACACGCCGTTGCAGAACTTTAGAAAGTTTTTTTTATTGGAGTCAGATGTGTTGGAGCGTAGGAACACTGAAATCATGCAGGGCGGGGACAGGAGTTTGACACACCTGGTATGTGAGAACAGACTGAACTAGATAGTAATACTGCCTGAGGTGGCGGCAAAATAAATATGAAATATGAACTACAAAATAAGTACCTCCACATTTTGTTGCTGAAAATTGAGGCAAACTTTCCAGTTTAAATGCACAGCCATGTATTTTTTGGGTTCAGCGTTTTGGGCTGATATGGTTTCCTCAACGTAAGATCATCTCAGTTCAAACTGAATGTTTACAGACAGTTGTTATGTTACGAATCAAAAGGGTCAAATTTTCACCATCCACAATGACCAGAGTAACCTTTCATCTAAAAGGTAAATGGCCTGTATTTGATATAGCGCCTTCTAGAGTCCTCGGACCCCACCAAGGCACTTTACAACACAATCAGTCATTCATCCATTCACACACACATTCATACACTGGTGGTGATGAGCTACGATGTAGCCACAGCTGCCCTGGGGCGCACTGACAGAGGCGAGGCTGCCGAGCACAGACGCCACTGGTCTCTCCGACCACCACCAGCAGGCAAGGGGGGTTAAGTGTCTTATCCAAGGACACAACGACAGCGACAAACTGAGTGGGGCTCGAACCTGCAACCTTCCGATTACGGGGCAAGCACTTAACTCCTGTGCCACCGTCGCCCCTTCTACAGACATAAACTCACTTTCCATTTGGCCTTCAAATCCAGAAGGTTCTGCTCAGGTCTTGTTAGCATTAATGAATAAACTGTCAAGGTCTCCTGCAAAAGTCCTTCTCTTTCTGCATAAAAGTCAGACTGCTGGATTTGCCAGATTAGGCCAGAAATGACAAATAATGAGTTTATTAAAACAGGAATTACTTCCCGATTAATTCATTTTCTAGCTGATTCCCGAACTGGCCAATACGGGACAAGCCTCTTTGAGACATCTCTTTTGACATACAAAAACCTCTTTGCACACAGCAACCTGACACAGCCAGACGGCCNTCTCTTCAAGAGCCAAACTTCCACCTTGTAAGAATGATATCCTGTGGTCAAATTTGGTTATGGCAGTCCATTGTTTTTAGCACAACTATCACTCTCTCACTCCCATTCTGTGAGTGTTGTGGCTGTTCCAGTTACGGATCAACGCCAGAATATTCTAGATGACAATCAAACACGAGTCATACACAATAAGATAAGTAGATAAATACATTGTCATATCTGCTGTTAGCACTTTTGATGTTTTACGGTAGAGAGTGCTTGGTACACTTATTACGGCAGCACAAAAAAGTGTGGTTGTTTGCCGTCTGGCTGTTAGCTCGCTGTTGAAACTCTGAACAACTCATTAAAGGGGGTAAAAATCCACGATTAACTAATTATTGACTTCAAACATACATTTCCCTGCTGACTATTAACTTCAAATTCACCGTTAGCATCGTTAGCTCAACGTTAACCCCTAGCCTACTTTACCCGGTATTAGAGTGAAGCAAAAAGATGACGTGGCTTCTTAGGGGTACAAGAAATTACTTCTGGGTCACTCCTGTTTACTTGCTCTGGAGCTTTTTGCCTGTTGGTGTTGAATTACAAATGCCTGCGAAGCATTAATACGCTGCAGATCCGCTTATCCGGAGTCGGGTCGCGGGAGCAGTAGCCTAAGGCAAGAGGCCCAGACTTCCCTCTCCCCAGCCACTTGGGCCAGCTCTTCTGCGGGAATCCCAAGGCGTTCCTTGGCCAGGTGAGAGACATAGTCCCTCCAACGTGTCCTGTGTCTACCTTTAGGTCTCCTCCCGGTTGGATGTGCCCAGAAAACCTCACCAGGGAGGCGTCCAGAAGGCATCCTGACCAGATGCCCGAGCCACCTCAACTGGCTCCTCTCGATGTGGAGGAGCAGTGGGTCTACTCCGAGCCCCTCCCGAATGACCGAGCTTCTCACCCTATCTCTAAGGGAGAGCCCAGCCACTCTGCGGAGAAAACTAATTTCAGCCGCTTGTATCCACGATCTCGTTCTTTCGGTCACTACCCAAAGCTCATGACCACAGGTGAGGGTAGGAACGTAGATCGACCGGTAAATCGAGACCTTCGCCTTCAGGCTCAGCTCTCTCTTCACCACGACAGACTGGTACAACGCCCGCATCACTGCAGATGCAGCACCAATCCGCATATCGATCTCATGCTCCAGTTTTCCCTCACTGGTGAACAAGACCCCGAGATACTTAAACTCCTCCCCTTGGGGCAGGACCTCATCCCTGACCCGGAGAAGGCATTCTACCCTTTTTTCGAATCAAGACGATGGTCTCAGCACCTTTAGAGGAGCTGATTCTCATCCCAGCTGCTTCACACTCGGCTGCGAACCGCTCCAGCGAAAGCTGAAGATCACATTCTGATGAAGCCAACAGGACCACATCATCTGCAAAAAGCAGAGACCTGATCCTCAGGCCACCAAAACAGATGCCCTCCACACCTTGGCTGAACCCAGAAATCCTGTCCCTAAAGGTTATGAAGAGAATCGGTGACAAAAAGCAGCCTTGGTGGAGTCCAACTCTCACTGTGATTATTCCACAGTAGAATTCCTACAAATTGCACCTTTAATGTTGCACTGAATGAACACAGTTGTTGAGGTAGGGAAATACCTAAAACATGTAGGAGGGGGTCCTCAAAACTTGGATTGCACACCACTGATGTGGCTTTTATTCTAAACACGACAAGATTGGATGTTTACTAAAAAAAGCAACTGACCCAACTTATCCCATAATTCCCTCTGAGAGGTTTTCCTGTGAGCTTTTTACGTCATACTGAAGATTTATTCAGTTTTCACAGACTTGTGGATCATTATTATTACAGCTGTTGTCCAACCGGTTCCTTAGCTTTCCAGGTTCATGCTGTCGGCAGCAGGGTTATTTTATGCAGCTCAACATAATTCAGTGTAAAGCTTTAAAAAGACATTTGTTTACTCTTGAAGTTTTAGATGCAAAGAAGAACAGTCTGAGAATCGAGCGTGTACACACATGCTGCTCCAGCCTCCCCCTCTGCAGTTTTCTGTGCTTTAGCATTAATCTCCTTCCATTTTTGTAGCTGAGTCAAGTCAGTCATGCTTTTCATGCCAGAAAACAGTCACTTGTCAAAGGAACTGTAGACATGCCAATGCAGGGGTGGTGAAGAGGTGTTTTCAGAAGGTGATGCATCTCGCCGCCGCTGTCAGTCACACTACTTCCGTTTATTTCAGCAAACATGGTAATGGCATCAGCGCCGTGGCAACGGCACAGAGATCGACTTCCAGATTAATCCACAGAGGATTGTTGATGTCCAGCCTTACTGTCTTTTCTCTTGGTGTTCCCGCTCCTTAATTGTCCTTGTTCTCCGCACCACCATGCCAAACACACATTAGTCACTGATCTATGCAGCCGATATTCCCATCCACTCGCCAGGAAGTTTCATCGCCTCCTTGTAAGCAGTGTTTATCTCTGTTATTACAGTCACAACAACTTTGATGCATTCCCTTCCTTTGTTCTCTTTATGGAAATCTCCATCCGCAGTGGCAAAAAAGATCCAGAGAAGAATATTTATAAGTCTGCCTGGGAGAGAAACGGAAGCTCTTTCTTTAACATCCTGTTCGCGCCACTTGAGATTGATGAGAGATATGTGACTGATGATGCTTCCTCAGGGTAGCTTCTCCGCTGTGCCAGCAATTATGAGTCAAAGCAGCAGACAGTAGCCTTTGTTCAGAGGATATGATGGTACTACGCTTTTTTTTTAGTTAAAGGGACATTATGGAAGTTTGACAGCCAAAACATGTATAGAAATAATAAACGTCTTCTTCATACATTCTCCTGCAATTCCCTGGTCCTGTAGAATGAGCCCTGGCATTTTTACTGTGATTGCCTGTTTTTCTGTAAAATCACAGAAAAAGAGAGATGCTCGGGTCGAGCAGGCTGTTTCATGAGCGTTCACGCTCAGGCATCGCCCGTAGCGTTTGCTATCAGTAGCTTTAGCAGCAGAGAGAGAGGTAGTGCCACTTTGTCGCTGTTCCTAACGCCTAGTGACAAACCTAGCTACATTTCTGAGGACCCTTAGCTACTTTCTGTAGAACTTTCTTCTAGATATTTCCTGCAAATTAGCAACAAAATAGCCATTTTCTCTCCGAACCGTTCTTTGGTTTGATGTTGTTTCAGCTGTCATCAAGGATATAAAAGTTACAGAGTTTCTTTCTTACATTAATGGTATTTTTTTTTACAGTAAGATGCCCAAAATTTTTATTTGAGACTCACTGAACGGCATTGAATTCACAGATAAAAAGATGTGGGTTCAACTTTCATTTTGGAACAATTTTTCAAGCAAGGGAAGGGAATGACCTGAGCATGCAGGAGGACTGACCCATCATAAACCTTTGTCGCTGTGCTGAAGAGAAAGGTACAGAACCAAATTATTTAATTAATTAGCTGCGCGTTCTCCTGTCCTCAGTCCTCCGGGCCACACACACACACACACACACACACACACACACACACACGGGACTGTCTCAGCTGTTATTTTCGTTAAGGAGTGTACACGTACAGCATGCGCGCCTCGTGCACGAGCCTCCTATTGAAGCTGCCGTTACGCTTTTGGCCTGAGGGGGCAATCGCGAGCATAAAAATTCAAAAGTCCGTAAAGACCCTTTAAGTTTGACCGTTGAAACTCAACTTGTCATCAAAAACATTGTTTCAGTAGAAAAAATTGCTTTTATTGTGCAGAGGCAGGTCAGAGCCAGCAGAATCATGTCGCCTTGCCAAATGTAAGAAAATATAAACTCATATTTAATTTCATAGATATCTTAAGATCAATTTTCTTTTCACTAAATACATGAATTATTGTAAATCTCCTTTTAAGGGAAGAATTCTGGCTTAGTGAAGTATGCAACGTGTTGGTTGGAAGGAGGAGGCACCATGTGCAGTTGGCACAGAAATGTTAAAAAGAGGCTTCATCTTATTGAACGCACAGATTTGGTGACTCATTGGAAAAAGTTTGAAAAATATACCTGAAGAATCCTTTAAAGATCAACTTTACTCATATTTTTAATACATTTGCAATGGTCTCTAGTTGGAATGCCTTGTAAGTCAAACTCTGGGGGAAAAAGCTCAGGTTCGCCTGTTTCAGGAGATAGAAGGAAGTCACATCAGAGTTGAGCTTCAGACGGCAGGATTTGGCGTCTTATTTTCTGATATTTGGACATCTTGCCTCTGATTGGCTTACAGCAGCGGGACTTTACCACTGACTCTGTTCTGCAATATTGATGCTTTGTCTCCACAATAACACAAGCCTGAAGGAGTTCTGCTGTGTGGTGGAGTTGCTAATGCTAACTGTTAGTTTTTACTAATTGAGACATTCTCTGATGTTTCCGAGACGCTAAACCAACAACAGCCTTCCCCGTAATGAGTCAAGGTGGGTGAAACCATGAATGTTAGTCCCGTGTGTAAGCGTGTGAATGGGTGAATGACTGATTGTGTTGTAAAGCACCTTGGGGGGTTCTAGGACTCTAGAAGGCGCTATATCATATAGGGATGTGTATTGGTAAAATTCTGGTGATACAATACGTATCAAGATACAGGGGAGACGATACAATATATCACGATATATTGCGATACATTCGGTCAGACGATATTGGCGATTTTTTAGACTAAATTTACGGTAGGAAAATTCAATAAACAGTCCAAACTGATACTTAACATGTTTAACCAAAACAGAGGGACTTACATTTCAATGGTGGAAACAAAACCCATTACACACTGCTGCCAACTAGTGGTTGGTGTTTGAATTGCACAACAAGAAAAGAAAATACACAAATGTTTGCATGTAAATTCTTCCAAAAGTTAGATACGCAACTTTTGAATATCGATATAATATCGCTGGGGAAAATATCACGATATGTTGCCATAATCGACATTTTCTTACATCCCTAATATCAAATATAGGCCATTTACCATTAAGTGACCATGTGACGTAGATCTGACAGGATTTTCAAATCCTAGAGATTCCCCGTCTATTTGCTACCAGAGCTAATGCAGGAGGCAGGTGTAGGAGACTATTTTCATGTTCAGCCTGCATGAAAAGCTCAGAGTGACCCATTGCAATCAGGAATAATCATAAAAAATGCTTTTTTCAGTGCAGTTGACCTTTAAAGGAGGGAGTAGATAATGAGAAAAATGCCAAATGTTTCCCCACAGGACTCTAGTTTGATTATTGAGTAGAAAAATCAGCTTTTCTCATTTTTCTAATCAGTTGTCCCTGTTTTGGATGATTTTATTTTAATTATTTTTGTTTTCAGTTTAATTTTAGGAAACCAAACAATCATCTATGTTGTCTCAGACGACTGGAGCAGAAACACACCACCACAGTAACGAAGTCAGCTAGTCAAAGTAGACTCGATCTCTGCTTCGAGTCGTCTCAGGAAATAATTCTAAACACATTAGGAGCTTCCTCCACATCATCTAGCTATGAGACGTTCTTGTCGTTTCACATATTTTCTCCAGATTTTATGTGTGATTTATTCCCTTTATTATTCACAAAACAACAACCAGTCACAGCAGATCACGTTAGCCTCACAGAAGAACATTCAAATCGATGCTCTGAAACAAAGAGGCACAAAAACTGACAGCCTGAATAAAAAAGAACTAAATATCTTGGCAGGTGAAATCTCACAAGCTGAGACAGAATCCAAGGGTGGGAACAAATCAAACAAATAATCTACCGATGCAAAGGTAGAAAAAGCTGCAAAGACAAGCAACGCGTGCACAGAAAACCGCTGGAGAACACAGACAAACCTGCCATAAAAGGAGGAAGAGACCTGCCTGTAGTTAACGAACCGAGAGCCAGACGCGGGGAAGACTGAGGAAGTTCGTTGGTGTGGGATTAAAGAGGTTTAACCAGGACAGCAGGGTGCTACAGGAGAGCTCTACCAGAAACACTCTTTCTGCTCTGAAATAGACTTATATTTGCTAACACAAACATTTCTTTTTAAGGGTGTAAAAGATGTCCAAGAAAACCTGGATAAAAATGCTATTAGCTTAAATTGGTGGTATTCACTTTTTTCCTCCATTGTGAGCTTAGAAAAAAAAAACTTTACAAAATAATAACAGCAATCAAAGCAGCAAAACATCATTCAGAGTTCCCAAATACGATTATTATTTTATTACCGGGACGCTTTTAGGAGGAAAATAAAAGTTGACAGTTTTCTGATTAAATTGGTGCTCTTTTTGCTACCTGCTACTCTAAACTCACCACGGCTCTTAGAGGACACTGATTTACAGCAGTGGCTCACGAGGGACGCTGCAGGGGGCATGGAGGCTGTACGCAGTCTCACCGGGGGACTAACGCTGCAACTGCAGACTGGTTCTGGCAACAGCTTTGCTCTGCTGAAGCTGCTGGAGGTGAAATGTTTTACCCACAGGTAGAGGATGATGGACAGAAACAGTCATTTTGCTTTATCTGCTGCTTTTTCCTTGTAAAAATACCTCTCTCTCTCTCTACCTCTCTCTACCTCTCTACCCCCTCTCTCTCTCTCTCTCTCTCTCTCTCTCTCTCTCTCTCTCTCTCTCTCTCTCTCTCTCTCTCTCTCTCTCTCTCTCTCTCTCTCTCTCTCTCTCTCTCTGTGTGTGTGTGTGTTTTAGTGTGTGTGTGTGTGTGTGTGTGTGTGTGTGTGTGAGTGTGTGTGTGTCTTTTGGTGTGTGTGTGTGTGTCTTTTAGTGTGTGTGTGTGTGTGTGTGTGTGTGTGTCTTTAAGTGTGTGTGTGTGTGTGTGTCTTTTAGTGTGTGTGTGTGTGTGTGTGTGTGTTTCTAGTGTGTGTGTGTGTGTGTTTTAGTGTGTGTGTGTGTGTGTGTGTTTTAGTGTGTGTGTGTGTGTTTTAGTGTGTGTGTGTATATATATATATATATATACACACACACTAAAAGACACACACACACACACACACACACACACACTAAAACACACACACACACACACACACACACACACACACTAAAACACACACACACACACACACACACATATATATATATATATATATATATATATATATATATATATATATATATATATATATATATATATATATGCATACAAATCTGTTACTTATTTTCTTGATCTTGGGCTTGCAAGGCTTCCAGGAACACAATGTGATGTAAAAGATTCTCCAAACGTAATCTGACAAACATTTCCAGATTAGCATAAAGTTTACCTTAAAAAATCTGTCTTTGATGAGTGTTCTAACAAAGGAGAGCCAGCAGTATATGCTGAGCATTTCTCCCCTTCGGTGAGCAGAGAAGATAAGAGGCATGAAGGGATCATAGTAGAAAAATGGCAACAGAAGGGAATCAAACTCCGATTCACACGAGGGAATTATGTGCATGTCTGAGACTAAGTAACCCCACGGCTGCGGAGCACTTCTAATATCTAAGTCACAAACTGATCAAAGGCAGCTTTCTCTTTTTCTCGTGTGTCTTTCAGTTTCTTTTATTGCACTGCTTTTGCTCATTTTCTTTCTATCAATCAGAAACTAATCAAGCACCGTTGAACACATTTATAAAACCCTCCTTAGAGTGTCAGACTAGGAGTAAAAAAAGAGCATTTGGTCATTTTTGCATCATAGCTGTTGAATTAAAAACTCAGCTTTGAAACTCGGTTATGTTTTGACCTGCAGACAACCTAGACCCGGATTAGGGAAGGGATCCCAGGCTTGTGGTTTTTATATTTTTAATGAGCCAGCTGTCTGCAGACTCAGACAGGTGTCTCATCAAGCCTCTGCCTAATAAACCAGCGTGTTCTCATCTCTCTGTCTCTTCTCATTCCCCGGTACAGGCCTCAGTCCTACTGGCTGGGTCATTTCCAGTCCATCCTGTACTGCTCCGAGAACAACCAACTAGGAGAATTCTCAGAGGAGCTCCACAGCTGCAGCTGCCAGTACGAGCGTGGCGCCTGTCAGCTGCCTCCCCCTTGCTCTGTCGGGGAAGGCTCGGCCTGTGCGACCTGCGCGTCAGACAACCACACCAGATGTGGGAGCTGCAACCCCGGCTTCGCCCTGACACAGGGGGCTTGCAGACCTATGGTGGCAGATTCTACAGAGAACTACCTTGGCTTTGAGACGGACCTCCAGGATTTGGAGCTGGGCTACTTACTCCAGAGAGCAGACCGCAGGCTAGAGGTATCTGTTTGTTAGTCTTTGTTTAACGATGTCAGACTTACTGGGGGTTGAGCTGTCCTGAAACAGTAGCGTGGAAAAAGATAGATGTACTCTTGGGAGCCACTCAGCGTCGTATAGCATCACCCTTCTGGCAAATGAGGAACTTTATAGTTTCTCCACATATCTGGTTTACAGTTTGTGTGCGATGGTTTATTGGACACCATTTGTTGTTTTTAGCTACTTTTGTCACAACAAAATAATAACACACCTAATTTATGTTTGACCTTGGCAGTTGATTGTTTATCGTAAATTTAGAGAGCCTTCAAGCTACGAGCCAGCCTGTGCAGATTTCCAAAAACTCTCTCAGCTCTTATGAAGGCTGCTTCACATATTCCTCCACAACCACGCTTAGCAGCGATTCTTTACCGAGTCATGCATTTTTGCAAGTTTGTGTGAGACGCATCGTTTTAAAGTGTGTTACAGATATCAAAAGCTGTTTTTCTGTGTAAACCTTATTAGCAATTCACATCTGATCTATTATCAATGGCCTCCTTGAGAGAAAGCTTTTTAGAAGATTAGCATTTTTGTCAAACTGACATAATTACGTAATGCATATAAAATGGTTATAAATGGGTATTGACGTGTTTGTCGTGCTTCCAAAGTGTTAACATGGATAATAAGCCAGACCAACTCCTTTTCAAGAGCCAGGAAAGTGAGCCTTCTTGCTCCTTTATTACTTTGCACACAACAAGGTGTACGCAATCATGTTTTTGAATTGGAGTGAAACTACAGAGAGCAAAAATTCTCCTCATAATTTTCCACATTCAAGCAGGAATCTGTGAGAATTCAACTGAGAAATAATCACAAAACAGTCTAATGTCCCAGTCATGATGGAAGGAGGGTTAATCTGAAACATCTTTGGTGCGTTCTTATTGTGTTTGTCTTCTAATTCCATTTTTGGTTCTTTTTTAAAACACAGGTAAGGTTTCTCTTCATCTTGCTGACAGTTTCATTTGCGTCTGCAAACATCCTAAGAGCTGACGCTGATGGTGGCGTCACTTCCTACTTGTCCCAGAAAGACAAGAACCAAAACCAGTGATAACCCTAACCCTACCTGTTATGCCCCACCATCAGAGGCATAACAGAAAAAATAAGAGCAACAATGAACAAACACAACATAAACACACAAACAAAACCATACACAACAGTTAGAAACAGACTAGTGCACCCAAAAGACAAGATACCAGCTGGACTTAAATGTGGAGTCGTTTACGAAATCCCATGCACACTCTGCAATAAAACAGACATAGGAGAAACCGGATGCCAACTCAACACACGAACAATAGAACATAGAAAGGAGTGCGAGAAAGAAACAAGTCAAAGACACACAAGAGCAGCAAAAGAAGAAGCAGAAAGCACAATAAAGAAGTCAGCCGTAACAGATCACTGCATAAGAGAAAACCATATAATGGACTGGGACAACACAAGGATCATAAACACCGAACAACACAAATACAAAAGATGGATTAAAGAAGCTATAGAGATAAGGAGACGTGGATGTGGGACCATGAACAGAGACGATGGGGTCTACACATTGGATAGTGCATGGGACTGCATAATAGGAGAGGAGAGAGCAGGCAGCAGAGGGCAACAACGTCCTCAGCTGCCCGCGGGTAAACGGAGTAGGAAGTGACGCCACCATCGGCGTCAGCTCTGAGGAAGTTCGCAGACGCAAATGAAACTGTCAGCAAGGTAAAGAGAAACCTTTCCTGTATACTGAAACACTCTCAGCTGGCTGGAGGGATTCTTCGAAAAAAGGAAAGGAGGAAGTAGCAGAGGTGTGGACTCGAGTCACGTGACTTGGACTTGAGTCAGACTTGAGTCATTATTTTAATGAATTCTGGTTTGACTTGATGAAATCTATAGACTTACGAATTGACTCGGACTTGAATGCGAATGACTTGCGATTTGAATATGTTGACTTGATGATGACTTGAGCATATTTGATATTTTAGCACAAAAGTGGCACGACATGGACAAAAATCACGAATCATTCTTCGATCTGTGTTAGATCTTCTACTGCTGAAAGCAGCAGCACTTTATTTAGAATCAGTTGCACTTTCTGCTTGTTTGAGCAAATAAATGAAGCTTCAAGAAGCTTTTTTCTGGAATTTATTATCATTGTCATTAAATTAAAGTTGGACAGGTGACTTGATTATAACTTGAAAATTCAAAGTTGAGGACTTGGTCTTGACTTGGACTTCCACATCATTGACTTTGGACTCGACTTGGACTTGGTTGTCTTTGACTTGGACTTGACTCAAGAATTGACTGGAAAGACTTGTGACTTGCAAAGCNTCATCGTAACTTTAGAGAGCCTTCAAGCTAAGAGCCAGCCTGTGCAGATTTCCAAAAACTCTCTCAGCTCTTATGAAGGCTGCTTCACATATTCCTCCACAACCACGCTTAGCAGCGATTCTTTACCGAGTCATGCATTTTTGCAAGTTTGTGTGAGACGCATCATTTTAAAGTGTGTTACAGATATCAAAAGCTGTTTTTCTGTGTAAACCTTATTAGCAATTCACATCTGATCTATTATCAATGGCCTCCTTGAGAGAAAGCTTTTTAGAAGATTAGCATTTTTGTCAAACTGACATAATTACGTAATGCATATAAAATGGTTATAAATGGGTATTGACGTGTTTGTCGTGCTTCCAAAGTGTTAACATGGATAATAAGCCAGACCAACTCCTTTTCAAGAGCCAGGAAAGTGAGCCTTCTTGCTCCTTTATTACTTTGCACACAACAAGGTGTACGCAATCATGTTTTTGAATTGGAGTGAAACTACAGAGAGCAAAAATTCTCCTCATAATTTTCCACATTCAAGCAGGAATCTGTGAGAATTCAGCTGAGACATCATCACAAAACAGTCTAATGTCCCAATCATGATGGAAGGAGGGTTAATCTGAAACATCTTTGGTACGTTCTCATTGTTTTTGGTTTCTAATTCCATTTTTGGTTCTTTTTTAGAACACAGGAAAGGTTTCTCTTCATCTTGCTGACAGTTTCATTTGCGTCTGCAAACATCCTAAGAGCTGACGCTGATGGTGGCGTCACTTCCTACTTGTCCCAGAAAGACAAGAACCAAAACCAGTGATAACCCTAACCCTACCTGTTATGCCCCACCATCAGAGGCATAACAGAAAAAATAAGAGCAACAATGAACAAACACAACATAAACACACAAACAAAACCATACACAACAGTTAGAAACAGACTAGTGCACCCAAAAGACAAGATACCAGCTGGACTTAAATGTGGAGTCACTTACGAAATCCCATGCACACTCTGCAATAAAACATACGTAGGAGAAACCGGACGCCAACTCAACACACGAACAATAGAACATAGAAAGGAGTGCGAGAAAGAAACAAGTCAAAGACACACAAGAGCAGCAAAAGAAGAAGCAGAAAGCACAATAAAGAAGTCAGCCGTAACAGATCACTGCACAAGAGAAAACCATGTAATGGACTGGGACAACACAAGGATCATAAACACCAAACAACAGAAATACAAAAGATGGATCAAAGAAGCTATCGAGATAAGGAGACATGGATGTGGGACCATGAACAGAGACGATGGGGTCTACACATTGGATCGTGCATGGGACTGCATAATAGGAGAGGGGAGAGCGGGCAGCAGAGGGCAACAACGTCCTCAGCTGCCCGCGGGTAAACGGAGTAGGAAGTGACGCCACCATCAGCGTCAGCTCTGAGGATGTTCGCAGACGCAAATGAAACTGTCAGCAAGGTAAAGAGAAACCTTTCCTGTATACTGAAACACTCTCAGCTGGCTGGAGGGATTCTTCGAAAAAAGGAAAGGAGGAAGTAGCAGAGGTGTGGACTCGAGTCACGTGACTTGGACTTGAGTCAGACTTGAGTCATTATTTTAATGAATTCTGACTTGACTTAATGAAATCTATAGACTTACGACTTGACTCGGACTTGAATGCGAATTGCTTGCGATTTGAATATGTTGACTTGATGATGACTTGAGCATATGTGATATTTTAGCACAAAAGTGGCACGACATGGACAAAAATCACGAATCATTCTTCGATCTGTGTTAGATCTTCTACTGCTGAAAGCAGCAGCACTTTATTTAGAATCAGTTGCACTTTCTGCTTGTTTGAGCAAATAAATGAAGCTTCAAGAAGCTTTTTTCTGGAATTTATTATCATTGTCATTAAATCAAAGTTGGACAGGTGACTTAATTATAACTTGAAAATTCAAAGTTGAGGACTTCGTCTTGACTTGGACTTCCACATCATTGACTTTGGGCTCGACTTGGACTTGGTTGTCTTTGACTTGGACTTGACTCAAGAATTGACTGGAAAGACATGTGACTTGCAAAGCAGCTACTTGATCACACCTCTGGGAAGTAGTAAATGTTTACATCAGTGAGTTTGTGAGGTCGCCACATCTCCGACGAGTTAACTGTAAAACAGGTGTTTGTAATTTGACACCAGCAGGCAAAAAGCTCCGGAGTTGTTTAAAGACATGAGGCCAGTAAACAGGAGCGACCCAGAAGTTATTTATTGTACCCCAGAGAAGCCACAGCATTGTTTTGTTTTACTCTAACATCGGGTGAAAAAGACTAGAGTCTGACACAATGCCAATGGCGAATTAGAAACAAATAGTCGGCTCCAAAAATATCTCAAGCTACTTTTTCAATTACCGTAATAAGTGTGGTAGTGCTCCCTACCATAAAATACCCTAGAGTGCTAACAGGAAATATGACAATGTTTTTATCTACTTATCGACTCACTGAGTATGACTCGTTGTTGCTTGTCATCTTGAATCTTCTGGTGCTGATCTGTAACTGGAAACAGACGTGAAACTCACGGTAGTGAGAATGTGATAGCAGTAACCAAAGCTCGCCACAAAATGTCATTCTTACTTCATCTGTACATGATGCACCTTTAATGACCCTAACCTGAAGCAAAATAGATCAATGCGGTGTTCACCTTAAACATAATAATAAATAAAAATACCACAGTTTGAACTAACTCCATGTCTTCATAGGTAAGAAAACTAGTTCAGAATTTACAAAGATTACATTTTCTACCAAGCATCACTACTTACAGCTGTCACTTTCAAAATAGTTTTGTTTGGATGCTTTTGGATTTATATGAGATTCAGTCATGCTCTCTGCTTCTGAACAGGTCAAATAATATTCCCTGTTGGGTTATTTTTAAATTCCTTAACCCTTAAACCTGAAATGAACACACACAAAGAGGAGGGAGTTTGTTTTACACTGTGTGGCCAGAACAGCGGAGGGAAGACGTGGCACGAACCCCGCCGGGTCTCCACCATACCTTCTCTGCCCCTCTCTGTCCCACAGTAAGTTTTATTGAAAGATAGGACGAAGAAGGCGGGGCCTTCTCGAGTTACGGAGTTAGAGGCTCGTCTCCTAAAACACCAAGCACACACAAACAACACACACACATCACATTCCTAAACTGCTCCGTAGACATTCAGGTGGAAAGCTGTTTAACGTACGGAGTAAAAACAGGCCAAAACCAGGTGCATTCAGTCAACATTCTATTTCTCATGGGAGTATAAACTGTTAACACAGAACAGCATGGTCTGAGGAAGGCCGTTATCCTCCCTGTTGAGATGGGAAAGCTGGCACAAGATAACACTTGCATTTAATGAAGCAACAGGTGTTTTACTTAAAAGGCGGTTATGACTTTAAGCAGTAATGTCGACAAAAAAACACTTTCCCGTTTCCTGTCCTGACAGGCTTAAAAATGAAAGCTTCTTGATCACCATGACTTTGTATGGACAACAAAACAAGATCTGATAAGACTCTAAACTGTACAAACGTGCTTTAACTGTAGCAACAATCTTTGAACAGGTAAAATAATCAGGTCAGGGAAAAAAAATATGTTTCTGTTAACTGGTGTGAAATTGGGATTTAGGACTTGTTTTAATTGTGCTTTCATATGAGATGGGGTATATCCATCTGCATGAGTTTAGTCATAAGCTGGGGGAAGTCCAAGGCACCATTTGTGAGGTGGTTGATCTCCAGGCAGGATTAGCGCTGGCCTCTCTGGTTTTGACGAGGAGGAAGGAGTCCAGGGAGTGGCCTACATGCCACCCTTGGAATCTGATTGGCCACCCCAGGTGTCACCACACTGAATTCCCTTTAAATAGGCACTTCAGTGTCCACAAAAGGCTTGGGGTGAAACAAAAAAGCATAACCATTGGTGCCACCTATGCACAAATTAGTGCTTCACCTGGGCCACCCCATTTAAAAGATCTGGACACGCCACTGAAAAGAGCAGCAGCAAAGAGAGCGGGTGAGAGGATCTTGGAGTACTCAGAGATTGCATCAAAACCATTGTTTCAGTAGAAATGATGTAAGAGATTGCTTGTAATTGGATGCATGGAGGTATTGTCACTGTGCCTAAGCTGAAATGTTTGTAACTTCAGTGGACGGCAAGCTCAGCGGTACCGCTGCTCTGCCACAGAGTAACAAACACACATGAATGGGTTTGATGCGACGCCGTGTTCCCACCGTTATGTGAACGCATCACAAGACACCGGCTCATATGTTTATGTTTATGTTTATGTATTTAGCAGACGCTTTTGTCCAAAGCGACTTACAAGTGATAATCGGCATGTTGCCCTTGAGGCTAACAACAACAATAACAACAACAACTTGACATCAATCATGGAGAGGAGGGAACAAGGAGTGGACAGTAGAGGGGGGGACAGGTGCAGGGAGGGTGCTAGTTTAGAAGATGCTCTCTGAAGAGCAGGGTCTTCAGGAGTTTCTTGAAAATTGAAAAGGAAGCCCCTGTTCTGGTAGTGCTTGGAAGGTCATTCCACATCTGTGGAACGATGCATGAGATGAGTCTGGATTGTCTTGAGCGTGGTGTAGGCACTGCTAGCCGACCATCCTGTGATGACCGGAGCGGCCGGGCCGAGACGTAAGCCTTTGCAAGAGGATTCAGGTAGATGGGAGCCGTACCGTCTCGGACTTTGTATGCTAGTGTTAGCAATTTGAATTTGATGCGTGCTGCTAGCGGTAGCCAGTGGAGCTCAATGAACAAATGATCATAATTTTAGATGTGGGTCAATTTCACGGTGATTGGCAAGCTAAGCAACGGTTTGTTCTAATTGATTAAACTCCAAAGTGGACAGGTGCAGTCTTGAAAATACTATAGCGTTGCTCGATCTACAGTGGATTAGTTTGTGAAGATCACTTTTACACAGGAACACCAGAAGAGTGGCTTTTGCTGCATAACTCCTAATCTTTGTTTACGTGTGTCTTCTAGGTTCATGCGATTTTCATCAGCAACGACATGCGACTTAACAGTTGGTTCGACCCGTCCTGGAGAAAGAGGATGCTGCTGACGCTGAAGAGCAACAAGTACAAGTCCAACATGGTCCACATGCTGCTCGGAGTGTCCCTTCAGATCTGCCTTACAAAGAACAGCACCCTGGAGCCTGCCCTGACCCTCTACATCAACCCTTTTGGAGGAAGCCACTCTGAGAGCTGGTACATCCCTGTCGATGAGAACAGCTATCCCGACTGGCACGCCACCAAGCTGGACCTGCCCTTTGAGTGTTACAACTGGACTTTGACTTTGGGTAACAAGTGGAAAACTTTCTTTGAAACCATCCACATCTACCTTCGCAGTAGGATAAAGACTCACGACGGAGTGAACGACAGCGTTTATTACGAGCCCGTAGAAATGACAGATCCTGCTCAGAGCCTGGGGTACATGAAGATCAACAGCATCCAGGTCTTTGGCTACAGCATGAACTTCGACCCAGAGGCGATCCGAGACCTGATCCTGCAGCTGGACTACCCGTACACCCAGGGCTCGCAGGACACAGCCATGCTTCAGCTCATGGAGATCCGAGACCGGGTGAACCGGCTGTCCCCTCCTGGCCAGCAGAAGTTGGACTTGTTTGCCTGCCTCCTCCGTCACAGACTCAAACTAACGCCTAGCGAGGTGGTTCGTATCCACGCCTCTTTACAGGCCTTCATGTCACGTCTGCCCAATTCAGCGGATTATGAGACCACCAAACTGTGCAGTTAACAGCCGCTTGCAGAAACTAAACAGCTAATCGGGGAACTGTGGTAGCTTATTTGGTGCAGGTGCACACACACACACACACACACACCTGCTCGGTCTCAATGGATTACCAAACTCTGGCTAATCAGACCACAACCAGCTGTGGACAGCTGAAGAATGTACTCATTTGGTTCTTTTGGGTTTTGTGGAGTCTAACCTTGCGGTGTTGCATAAGAACAAACCGGCGGCATCAGTGGGGAAAAGCTCAGCTGTTTCTCCAAAACAAGATCAGAACAACTGCAGTAGAAAGTTAGCAGGATCATCACGTTTCAGTACCACGCTGCTCATTTATACTGTAAGTACCAAATGAATGGACATGTGACGGTTAAACATGGTACTGTCTGTTTGTTGGTAATTTTTATATGTTTCTTTGCTTCAGTGACTGTGCACTTTCCATAAACGCCACATCGCAGTCATGTGGGACGATGTTTTGTAGATAAATTGATATTAAAACATCATGTTACAGATTTGAGCTGTTGAAATCTGTTTTTTTTTATATTTCTTGGGGTCAAAAGAGCTCTAAGAGTATGAATTACCACAAAGGTTGAACATTTTATTGATTTATTTGTAATTAATGCCAGACTTAAAATTTAATTCATTTATTAGAATCTCACAAAGTTGCATTTTCCTAGACGGTAAACGATTTAAACATACTATAAACGAACTCCAGATGTGATTGCACATGTTTTTATTGACATTATTTACAATATTGGGTCAATCACACTCTTTAAAATGTGCTATGCTTTCATAAATAAAACTAATATGCTATTTGGATAATAAACGCTTCGATTTGTTTTCTTAAAGATCAGATTTACAGCTGCAGTGATCTCTAGTAGGAATAAATGCCTTGTAAGTGTTTCTTTGGGGGAAAAAAGCTCCGGTGCACTTGGTTGAGGACGAAGAAGTCAGCTGGATTTGGAGTCTTATTTCCTGGTCTCCTCTGATTGGATACCAGCAACGTGACTGTATCACCAACTCTGATCTGCAACGTTGATGGTTCATCTCCACAAACATTACAAGCCTGGAGGAGTTCTGCTGTGTGGTGGAGTTGCTAATGCTAATGGTTAGCTTCTACTAGTGAAGACGTTCTCTGCTGTTTCCTGGACGCTAAACCGACAACAACCTTCCCCGTTGTGAGCCAAGATGGGTGAGTCCATGAATGTTAAGTGACAGTGTGACGTAGATCTGTCAGGCATTTGTAATCCTGGAGTTTCACCGTCTGTTTTCTATCAGAAGCTAATGCAGGAAGTAGGTGTAGGAGACTATTTTCATGTTCAGCCTGCATGAAAATCTCAGAGTGACGCGTTATGATCAGGAATAATCATTAAAAAATAACATTTCAGTGAAACTGACCTTCGATTCAAGGTTAACCTTCTCCTAGAGATGCCTAAATGGAGGTTCTAGGAAGTAACTGAACTTTACGATTTGACAGAATATAACTTCTTCCTGGAGGGTTAGACTCAGTTGTCAGGATGGGAAAATGATGGACGTTTTATTTCATAATAACCATTTCAGTCATGCACATGTTGACACTGAATGCACTTTAGCTTACGTCCCAGTCGTTTACCTCTCCAACGCAGGGAAGTCAAACTGTGGTCGTGTTGCTGTGTATCGGCTCCTTTTCCACGCTGAAGCCTTCGTGCACACTTTGAAATCTCTTACGCAAACAGATATATGCTTGTGCACTGGGCTGTGAGCTCTGTCAAACAAGCGTCGAGTGCACAGCAGCAAACTGTGGCTGAGCAGATCCAGTGCAGACTCTGACTGAGGACAGTAGCTGCTTCTACTGTGCTGCTGACAGGCTGCTTCTGCAGCGAGGCCACTTTTAGAACAAATACAAATTAGCTTAGACAGCGCACAGCTTTTGCTGTTCCACTCAACCACGTAGCAAACCATTAGTAAACCCTGCCTGCAAGAAATGTCGGTGGTTGTGTCAGCAAGTCAAAGGACTCAGGAAGCAAACAAGAGCTTTCGTTTTAATCAGTGGCATTTCTCTGAACTCAGTCATTCAGAAATATTCAAGCTGGGTCACAATAATCCCTAATAATGGCTACATTTTGGCATCACTGCTACTTCTTCTTGAATAAATACAGAAAATAAGCATAATTCATTTTAATTGTGCATTTTCAAGGCTGTATCTGATTTTTAGCACTCATCAAATTAAGCTGTTCCGTCAGGCTCCAAGACAGCAGTTTGTGGTTAAAACACAACAATTTAGTCCAGCAGAGCTTTGTTAGTCTTTTCTCAGAACGGTAGAGTCTTCTTGGATTTGCTGCGTTTTCTTGGGCTGAGTGGTAAAGTGTTGCTTGGCAGAGCAACAGAATCCAGGAGCTGCAATCACCCCGTAAAAGTCCAGTCCCCATCCAGAACCAAACCAGGCTCACGAAGCCTTAAAGGTTTGTGCAGAGTTCAAATAATTGGCTGAAAGTTTGTGAACTAAAGCAACATCACAAATATGTTTTCAGCTGTATTATATTGACAGGCTAATTTGGTAAAACACAATTATGATGATTATTGTCCTGTTTCTGATTAGGTGCTGCTACGCTGTGTCCAGTCTTTTTTCGCCTTATTTCTTTGAAATGATTCAGGCCTAGTCCACACGTAGCCGGGTTTTTTAAAAACGAATATCCGCCCCTCCAAAAACTTGCATCCACACCACCACATTTTAAAACAAACTCTGTCCACACGTACCCGGATAAATACGTTGTTAAGGACATGCCAGACCTGTAGGCGGCAGTACTTCCCCCGTTCTTAACCTCGTCCTTCGTCTGTGGTCTTCCGCAAGGAGCAGTAATTCCGCTTGCAAAAACAAACAAGCAAAAAGCGCTTGGACAATTGATAAAGCGAGCGCAGCTCTGAGGGCATCCATGCTGTCGGCTAGTGTAAACACAGGTCGCACACGTGATGTCAGCATTTTTTTGTCGCGGAAAGTGACGTTGCGGACCTTAAAACTCCGGTTTTGTCTGTCCACACGCAGACACCCAAAACGGAGAAAACGCAGATCTTCACTTTGGCCGGAGGTTTTAAAAAGATCCGTTTTCGTGTGAAAAAACTCCGTTTTCGTGTGGATGACAGGCCAAAACGTAGAAAAATATCTACGTTTTGGCAGATCCCCGGCTACGTGTGGACAGGGCCTAAGTTTGCTTTTAAATAAACTGTTGCTGCCGTCCAGCTGGGTTTGACTAGTAAAGGGTCATCTGTCATTCAGGAGGAAATAACTAGTGATGTGACAATCAGCAACAAATCAAATCTTTTAAACGGGTTTTCAAAGTGAGCGATGAGAGCCGAGTTCCTGTAGGGGGCCGTTCATCTTGTCGTCCGGTAGCAAACCTCCCCGGAAGTCGGTAAAGCGCACCCGCTCAACCCCCACCCACCGTTGTGACGGACGTTGGAGGAATGCTGCCCAACCACCATGCGCCCTAACTGACACCGGAGGAACATGTTGCTCTTAACTCATTCACTGTCAGCCTTTTCCTGATTGCTAAAGCAGTGGCGGCACCAGGGGGCGCTATAGCTAGCCCTGGATTAGTCATTGCACCCCCAATGTCAGGTAGAGAGCAGGAGGTTTGGACCCATGGTGCAGAAAATCCAGAACACACAGGCAGGAGCGGCTGAAAAAATAAAATCCTTTATTTAGGAAGATAACCAAAAATCCAAGGGGAGAAAGCCAAAACCTAATAACTAAACTCAGACCAAAAAACCAAAAGCTCACCTTCTGAGCAGAGACCTAAAGACTGGAGACTAGAGACAAAACAACGCTGACCTAAGACAATGAACCAACAAACATAGAGTGACAAGACAAGGCTTACAAACACAGAGGGAGGTAATCAGGGAAACAGGTGACAGGTGTGAGGAGCGTGAGCCGAGGAGAAACGGGTGGAATCAATTAACTAAATGGGCAGGGAAAGGGCTTGGCAGGAGGGCAGATAAACATTAACCTATAAAACATGGGTCTAACTAGGGATGGGTACCTTTGACATTTAAATCGATTCGGTACTAATTCCCGGTACCTACGAATCGATACCGGTACTTAACGGTACCAATTTTCGATACTTTTGAGTGTTTATTATTTTAATTCTCTTTTATAATTATTTTTTTTTCTCAATATATAACCATATTTGATAAATATCACGATTAATAACATACAACTGTTTGTATTTTAACATCGTCCTTGTAGTTTTATAAGCTGATAATTAAACTGAAGCAAACATCTTTACTGTGAACTAAATTTACTGTGTATCTTCATTCCTTTTGCCGTCCTTTTTCATTTGATTTTTCCCACTGGGAAGTTAGAATTTCCGAGGAGAAAGCGAACGCACCATTAGCTGATAACAATGGTAGCAACGGAAGCTAAGATATCAAGCTAACGTTATCTTAAACATTTTATTTACCTACTGGAGCAGATTAAGATGAGGATGTCTCACTTAGATCGTTGTCGCTGGTTTCAGCATCACCCAGTTACCCATCACATTTAGTGAAGTGGACCCAAGCTTTAGCATGCGTTCTACCATGCTGCTCTGTTTACAACTCGCTCGCAGCGACCGACGACATAATGCTCTTGCGCATGCGCAGCTGTCTTGGCAAGTTCTCGTTATGAAGGACTGGTACTGAAACGAGGCACCATTTGAAATGACGTGAATCGGTGCTTGGTCGGTACCTTAAAAAGTACCGAATTCGGTACCCATCCCTAGATCTAACTAAACCTAAAAGAGGGCAAAAATAAACCACTAATAACCAGACGGGTGAGGAGGACTAATCTAAAGACAACTGGGAAAACCAGGGAGTGACTAGGAGGACACAAGAGGAGAGCCTGAAGTGGGAACAGGAAGGGGCTGGGGAACAAAGGGAAACAGAACATGACACCCAAGTGAATATTAGATTTTTTTTTTACTATTTAATTTTAATTGAATGTGTGGATGTGATAATATGTAACATACAAAACAAAAATAATCAGTAAATTATCATATAGATAGTAAAAACTTAAACCAAAACAGGAAATTGATGTTAACCTTTGACCTCATTTTCCACCTGTGAACGAGTGAAAGGTGGAGCTAGCAGTAAAATAGATCGGTTTTTGTTGCCCACATTTCCACGGGTTCAGTCAGAAACGAATGAATGTTTGGAAGTGATCTCAGACCCACAAAAACCTACGGATCTGGATGAAGAGAGTCAACCCTCAACCGCCGCAGCAGTCCAGGGTTTTGCTGCTGGAAATTCCCGCACCGAGAGAACAAACATCTCAGCTCTAAAGCCGACCTTTATCCACATACGTCACTCGTCACGTGATCAGGAAGCAAAAAATCCATGTGTTAGGAGATCGTTTTGGGCCGCTGCTGTAAAAAAGGTGAGAAGGGGTGTAAATACATATATATATTTAAACAACAAAGCATGACAATAATAATCGTAAAATATGTGTTTGGGCCTTGTTGGCTGGCTTGAGGTGCACATTCACAAACGAGTGGCATTCCTTTTGCCGACAATATATAAATGATGGGAACGGTTTATGGTTCGATACCTCTTTCAGCCTCTAGATGGTGCCATTTGTAGCTTAAAGGCAACATAACTTCACATATTTCAAATCACTTCAAAGAAAAAAAGTGTTTTAATTCATAAAAGCATTCCGTGTTATTAATTAGACAATTGTCTTCCCTTTAGGAAGGTTTTACCAATCTCAATGAGATGCATAAACACTTAGGGCTTTTAGTCCTGCTGCTGATCAAACGCTGCTTCTTTGCAAAGCGGGTCAAAGATTCTATCAGCATTATTAATGTCAGGTACAAGATGCCATCTCTAATCTGTGAGCTTGTACGAGCTGTACTGACACTATAGACAAAAGGGAAGTCAAGCACCTGTGAAGGTTAACAGTCATCACCTCAATTTGTCTGCTCCTCCTATCAACTCCAGCTGATGTCACAAGCCACGCCGGACAAGGGCTGTATATGGATGAGTTGTGTTTGATGAGATTGTGAGTGCTGGAATGTGTTACCAAATGTCAGCTCATCCTTTTTTTTTTTTTTTTTTTAATACAACAGAGTCAATTACGCAGAGGAAATGAGCATTCTGCAGCAGCATAGAGAGCAGTCATGAAATCCTGGACGGCACTAATGCTGGCTTTGTTTCTGGGATGTGTCACTCACTACAAGCATGTAAAGATTACCGTACCAAGTTTATCTATAAAGCACATTTAAAAACAGCATGACATCTGACCAAAGTGCTGTACAGTAGTAATAAAAAGGAAAAACTCCAAGATAAAATCAAGATTATTAAAAGGGATAACCTAAAATTTTAAATGAAACATACTAGAGTAAAAAACAGTCACAATAAAAAAAAATGAAAACAATCAAAGCTTGGTCATTGATCAAAAGCTAAATGATAGTAGTAGGCCTTCAGTACAGAGTCTAATGAGCTTTGAAAGAAAAGCGTCTGGACTTCTTTGAGTTGCTTGGAGACATTTCACCTCTCATCCGAGAGGCTTCTTCAGTTCTAAGGTCAAAAGATGGAGAGTCCCAGATTTAAACCCCAGTA
>SSNQ01034483.1:177614-218512 GCA_006942095.1 Nothobranchius kuhntae | reverse complement strand
AAGAGGGAAATCAGTGGATCCTGAGGAAGGTGGAATAGGTGGGGAGAGCAGAACAAGGAGAGGGTGATGAAGGTACCACCAAAGTTTGAACAGGTGAGTCTTCAGCTGCTTTTTAAAGGAGACCACTGAGTCCACTGATCTCAGGCTCAGGGGGAGAGAGGTCCAGAGTCTGGGGGCCACAGCAGCAAATGATCTGTCACCTTTGACCTTTAGCCTGGTGCTGCACAACCAGTAGGCTTTGATCACTGGACCTCAGGGACCTGCTGGAGGTGTAGGGACTAAGAAGATCACCAATGTAAGATGGTGCTTGTCCATGTAAGGCCCTGTAGACCAGAACCAGGATCTTGAAGTGAACCCTGAAGTTGACTGGCAGCCAGTGAAGCTGGAGGAGAAGCGGGGTGATGTGGGTGTGTTTGGAGGACTTGGTCAGAAGCCGAGCACAGGCGTTCTGAACCACCTGTAGACGGTTCAGGGAGGTTCTGCTCAGACATGTGAAAAGGACATTGAAGGACTAAAATTACACATATTTAGTCTTCCCGACAGAACACATTTGTCCTCCAGGAAAGTAAAAAAAAAACATCCCAACATGCCCACAATTGGATGTTTAACTGCACTCTGCTCGTTGTGCAGGTCTCTAAAAACCTTTCCTGCTGAGACATCGAGCTATAATTTATGACGGCTTGTAAATGGCTCCATTTTTTCCAGCCGTGACTCCAGCCTCTTCCATGACAGTAGGAAGCAGCAGGAAAGCTTTGATTAAGGGAGCTTTGACCTTTTGCAGTATGTCAGTCAAATATATCGTGGGATAAAAATACAACTCTAGCTCAGATTATTCTGCTAAATTAAATTTTTTGAGATTTACCTAAGATTATTTCTTCTGCTTCTTTTCCATTTGACTGATTTCTGAGGGGAAATCCCACCCAAAGCAGAATATTTATACAAACCTTGGTCAAGTTAAATCACCATTAAAACTCATTTGATTGTGCAAACTTAGTCATGCAGAAGCTTAACTTTCACACAGCTAACAAAAAGTTCTTAGTGTTTGTAACTTCAAAATAGATTGTAATAAAATAATTAACAGTACTAATCACAATAATTAATAATAATAATAATGTTATTTAAATAGCACCTTTAAGCAAAGTACTGCACAGCATAAGTTATAAAAGATAGAAAAACAGTACCGTAATATAGAAATAGCACCAGCTATAAGAGTAGACAACAAAATCAAAGAAGAAATTAAGTAAGAATTATTAATTTAATTAAATTAATAACTAAATAAATGCTATTAGAAAGAATTAATCAATTGAGTCGAGATAACTTGTGATCGTGTATTCAGTTTTTGAGTGTTTCCTCTTAAAATCCCGCCACACTGCAAAAAGAAGGGAAAATATTTTTAAACTTGCTCTTTTATCAGAGGTTAACAGGAAATTATCACTAATGAAACTAATCACATCATACCCTGTCTAAAATATCCTTCCAGTCGTTTTGCCATGCATTTATATAAATGTATTATTTTTTTTTTGGTGACATGTAAGTGCGTGCAAATTTGAAATTTCCAATGTTATCCTAACATGTCTCATGTTCTGGGGGAGGCGCCTAACCCAAGACATGCAGAATCAAACCCAAGACAAAAAAGGATGAGAAAAAATAAGATTTTATTTTTGAAAACGAGAACTAAAGGCGCACTGGAATTTCCAGCAGAACGGGAATGCAGAGTCTGGAGGGGAGAGCGGAATGAAGGGAGTCCTGAAGAGCAAGTCTGAACTGGAAGGTGCAGAGTGAGACTTACTGGGTTGTGTGGGAATAGGGCTGAGGGGAAGGTAGTGAGCCGGGGTGTATCCAAGGGGAGTTCCAGAGCTGGAGAGGGAGCGAGAGAGAGCGCGGGTTGGTCAGGATGGATGGACGAACGTGGCAGATCGAATCCGGAGTCCTATGGAGTTGTGGTGAGAAAAAATCCTGATGTGTCAAGACCTGAGGTGAGCGAGCGAAAATACAAAATCACATGAATCCAAAGAGTACAAGAGTATCCAAAAACCTGATGTCGAGACGAGGGCTGGAAACTACCTAACAGTAGCAATAATCCGGCCTCGAGCTAAGTTCTCCATCCATCTTAAATAGTAGTACAGATTTCCATCCTCATCCTACTCAATCTCAGTGCAGCATTTGACACCATCTCACACACAGTTCTACTCCATAGACTATCCACCATCGGCATTTCAAAAACTCCTCTGAATTGGTTCAAATCATATCTATCTAATCACACTCAATTTGTCCAACTGCGCACCTTCCACTCTAACCCCAAGCCAGTCACCTCTGGAGTTCCTCAGGGCTCAGTCTTAGGTCCCCTTCTCTTCATAATCTACTTACTTACATTTGGCAACATCTTCAGGAAATTTAACATTCATTTCACTGCTACGCCGATGACACCCAGCTCTACTTCTCTACCCAACCAAACCCCCCACTCCCTTCATCGTCCCTTTTCAGTTGCCTCACCGAAGTCAAATCCTGGTTTTCTTCTAACTTTCTACAGCTCAACAGCAATAAGACTGAGATCCTCCTCATTGGCACCAAGTCATCTGTATCTAAGACCAGTTCATTCTCACTCAGCTTCGACAACACCACACTTCTCCCCACCGCCAAAGCTAAGAGCTTGGGTGTCATCTCAGACAACACCTTATCCTTCATTCCTCATATTAACAACACAATAAAAATTGCTTATTTTCATCTTCGCAATATCAATCGGCTCCGCCCCTCCCTCGGTCAGCACTCCACTGCTATTTTGGTCCACAGCCTGGTCACCAGTCGCATCAATTACTGTAATGCCCTCCTCTCCGGTCTCCCTCTAAAATCACTCAACAAGCTACAGTTAGTCCAAAATTCAGCTGCCCGCACTAAGACCTCCACTTTTGATCACATCACCCCGTCCTGCAACAACTTCACTGGCTCCCTGTCAAATACAGAAGTGACTATAAGATACTCCTTCATGCCTTTAAAGCCATCCATAATCTCGCTCCCCTTTATCTTTCTAATCTCCTCCACATCGTCACTCCCACTCGCTCTCTCCAATCATCATCTTCACCTTCCCGGTCTGTTCCTCACACTCATCTCTGTGCTATGGGAGCCAGAGCTTTCAGCCACTCAGCTCCAAAACTCTGGAACACTCTACCGCCTGACCTCCGCAATATAAACCTTCAAGTCTCAACTCAAAACTCTGATGTTCCGCCTGGCTTACTCATTGTAACTGTCCTCCTTCCATCTACTCTTTTTAGTCTATTATCCATTGTACTGCTCTGACTCTACCCTTGGGAAATACTCTTAGCACTTATTTCTTGTTGTTTGTATTGCTTGCTGTTCCTTAGATTTTGTCTTGTACAGTGACCTTGAGAGCTTTGAAAGGCGCTTGAAATAAAATGTATTATCATGATTATTAGACCTGCTGATTGCTGACCAGGTGCAGCTGTAGCTCCCTCTCCTGCAAACACACACTCAGAGATAGGTTGGTGAGAAGGAGTACTCACCCCGGCTCATGACGAACACAACAAACAGTTGGTGAATTTGTTAAACAGGTCCGTCTCTCATATTTCAATTCATCTGCAGTGGTCTCTAGTAGGAATGAATGCCTAGAAAGTCATCCTCTCAGCATAAAAGCTCCAGTGCACCAGTTTCAGGACAGAAAATGGAGTCAATTCAGTTTCTTAATATGGCGCCGAATCACAACAAGAGTCGTCTCAAGGCACTTCACAAAGTAAACATTCCAGTACAGGTCAGTTCATGAAGCCAGTCAGTAAAACGTTTCCTATATTAGGAAACCAGCAGGTTGCATCGAGTCACTGACTAGTGTCAGAGTCTTTACAGCAATCCTCATACTAAGCAAGCATTTAGCAACAGTGGAGAGGAAAACTTCCTTTTAACAGGAAGAAACCTCCAGAGGAGCTTGGCTCAGTATAAGCAGCCATCCTCCACGACTCACTGGGGATCGAGAAGATAGAACACACACACACACACACACACACCATATATACCAAGTGGTGGTTCTATGGTTACATTGTGATTTCTTAGTAAATATTCTATTTGATGAGAGATTTACTTTATTGTATTTATCCTAGTGAATCTATAATTAAATGGCTAAACTAGTAGCAGCCCATTCAATGTCAAAGAAAGTAAAATGTTATTATCAGGAGAGGGAGAATGTTTAAGTGGTTAGCAGCAGTGTGGTAGCCGATGGCCAGAGGAGAAAGTAGCTTTAGATGGCAGGATTTGGAGTCTTCTTTCCTGATATTTGGACATCTCTCCTCTGATTGGCTAACAGAAAAGTCACAATACCACTGACGGTTTGCTCTGCAAAGCTGATGTTTCATCTCCACAAATAACACAAGCCTGAAAGAGTTCTGCCATCTGGTGGAATTGCTAATGCTAGCGGTTAGCTTCTACTAGCCGAGACGTTCTCTGCTGTTACCTGGACTCTAAACCAACAACAGGCTTCTCTGTCTGAGTCTAGAAGTTTTCTTAATCAGCCTGCATGAAAAACTCTAACCCTCCCACTGTCTTCATGGGCGACCCCGCCAGGGAAGTTGACCATTGGGCAGGATTGATGGTTTATCCCTTGAGGTCCACGTGGCAGTGGTGAGGAGTGAGCACCACCTCTCCCCGACAGTGGGAGGGTTAAGAGAATGAGAGAAAAACGGTTTCTCAGAACGACTTCTTTAAACATTTGTCCATAGAAGCCAATATGACCCTTCCTGGTGATTTTTGGCTTGGGCGTGTAAATAATGATCAGGGTAATTTACAAAAAGAAAACAGCCCAAAAATCCACAACAGGTCCTCCGACAGGTTGGCAATATTAACAAATTAAAACTAACACAACCTGTGAGGAATAAGGTTTGAGACTAAGGTTCTCAAAGGTGCAAACTCAAAACGGGTGCAGCCAAACTCAAAGAGACCTATTTAACTAAAAACACCTACAGCACTCTAGCAGTAACAAAAGGCTAAATGCTAAGCTAAAATGTAACAACTACAAAGCCGAGCACAAGAAGCTACAACAAAATACAACAGTAGCTTTACCCAAGGTTAGCTGCAGTTATCCAACGTCACCAATCACCAAGCGTCGCTTTTCTTTGAGAGAGACGCAAATTACTAAAATCATCAGCAGCTGCTTCGGAGACGGCATTCTCCCAACTCTGCTTACGGAACCTCGGGGGACGTAACAGAAACCTTTTGTATTTCTAAAGCCTTCTAGCACATAATAAAAGGCCGACCGCAAAGGTGGATAAAAAAGGATTTATGGATCCAATATGGAACAGAGGAATTGTGGCTGCAGTATAGCGGGCCCCAGTTGGTCATTTTGAGTGTTTGTGTCTTTGTTGCAGGGTTGTAAAAACCCAGAGTGTGTTAATGAATGGGTGAATGATGAGTTTTTGTCTAAATAACAAAACAATGACCCTTATTCAGACCCAGATTTCAGGCAGATTACAGACAAATGAAATGTCAGTTTCTGAGGCTCAAACTGTCAGCCGTGGGCATTCTGAGAAGTTTCTGTGGGTAAGACCGGCGTCTGACACAGCAGCTAAAGCACATACGCCAACCAGACAAGGTATAGGCTCTCGCTTCGTCTAACTTGTGGTCTTAAAACACGTTTTATGGAAAGGAGAGAAGTGGAAGCTAGTTTGTGAACAAACCTCTTACATTTATCTGGAAATCAAAGTTTAAAAGAGTTAAAGGAACTTTGAAATAATGGATGTTTCAGAAGCTGTTTTTACAGGACCGTAGCGTTTGCAAAACGGGATTTGCCGCAGCTCCCTGGGGAGGATAAAGGTAGTTTATAAGATCAGACCCTGGCGGTAATGTGGCGCAATCGTGGCAATTTTATATAAGATCAGGTGATGGCAGCATAAAGGGGGTATGGGGGCGGTCTCTGCGCTGCCGCAGACTTCCGTTTATCTTGGACATAACTTGTTTTTTATTGCGATTGAAGCCGTGATCGCTAAGTTTCTTTTTAACAAGCAGCTCCTAAAGGTGTCTGTCCCCATCAGTCCCTGTGCAGTCTCTGGTGATCTGAGCTTCAGCTCTAACAGAGAGGCTCGTGGAGCGCTGCGGCGCTCCAGTTTGCCATCTCAGCTGATTTTGATCCAAAAGCAAACCTTACTGCCTGTGTTTATTTTCATTTTCAATAAATTTGCCAGCCAGAGCTCAGCAATGACTCCCCATGTTATCATGACATCTGCCTCTGTTGCGCCAGGACGCATACGACAGACCACTACCGCAATATTACTACCAAGCGAGGCGGAACAATCCATCCATTCATCCAGCCATTTTCTGAACCCGCTTTGTCCACGCAGGGTCGGGGGGGGGGGGCTGGTGCCTATCTCCAGCGGTCAACGGGCAATCAGGCGGGGTACACCCTGGACTGAGAGCCAGTCCATCGCAGGCGAAGAGGAACAAATACCGCAAAATTCGCTAAGAGGCTAAAGTAGATATACGTTGAAATATCAAGCTTTTCAAGGAAAGGGGTTCAAGTCTAAGTCAAGTCCAATTCTTTCAATGCATATTCAAGTCAAGTCAAAGTCATAAAAATAATGATTCAAGTTTGACTCGAGTCCAAATCATGTGACTCGCCTTTGGCGTTTTCCGATTCCTTGTGTTTAGCAGAAGTGTGTCAGAAACCGAGATGATGCAAAGCCCCTCTGTTCTTTCTTTCCCCAATAATAAAAAAACAGTAAAACACATAAAAACATCCAGCTGTGGTCTGCAAGGAGAAAAGGGCAAAAGTGACTATCAGTCATGGCTTATATAATTCTGAAGCACTTATTGGTATTTATCCTCTCCAGTTCCAAAAAAATGACACCCAGGTGGACACTGTTTTCCTCTCAGAGAGCTGAGCTGTAGGCTACAAAAATAAGAGAGCCCCAAAGCACTTACCATAGACCTGCATTTATCAAACTCAGTGTCTCACACAGAGGCTGCAAAACGGACAAGTAACCGATGGATAAAGGGAAAGGGAATAAAATAATGCAATTGATCCTTCAGAACAGTCTGTATGGCAGCAGGCAGCTCAAGCTCTTAGTTCCACTTTGTGGATATGAGTGCTGCAGTCCATCTGTTTCCCTCAAAGAGACTCCGTTACAAACTGGGTAAACTAGCTCGGTCACTAAAAACACGGACAACCTTGAAGTTCTCTGCAAGGCGATTGGGCACCAAAACTTTGTAATTAGAAAAAGGAAAACTTGCTTAAATGTGTTTTCTTGCTAAATTGTCAAAATAAATTCTTACGAATCAAAGCTGACTCCATGTAACGAGTAACGTCGGTGGTCTTCATGTTTTAACACAACGGGACATTTATTGGGTTGACAGATTTAGCTAACTACACGAGGACAGCAGTAGCTCAGCAGGTAGAGCGGTTTGCCCCGTAACTGGGAGGTTGCAGGTTTGATCCCGGCTCCAGACAGAGAGTTCTGCTGTTGTGTCCTTGGGCAAGACACTTAACCTGCCTTGCCTGCTGGCAGTGGTCGGAGGGACTGATAGCACCAGACTAAAGACCAAAGGTGACAGATCATCTGCCGCTGTGGCCCCCAGACTCTGGACCTCTCTCCCCCCGAGCCTGAGATCAGTGGACTCAGTGGTCTCCTTTAAAAAGCAGCTGAAGACTCACTTGTTCAGGCTTTAGCGTGACCTTCATCACCAACCTCTCCCTCAGCTCTTTCTACCAACTCTGCATTTCCTGAGATCCACCGATTTTCCTCTTTCTTATTCATCTTCTCTTTCCTCATTTTTCATCACTTTTTCTTACTTCTCCAAATTTTATGACATTTTTAAATCCTTTTTCAATCGTTTTTTTTTTTTTCATTTTTAGGTTTTGGTCTTGTGAAGCACCCCTTGATTTGTGTCTTGAGAGGTGCTATATAAAAGATCGTTCTCTTCTTTCTGTTGGAAGCTGAAAAGTCAAGCTGAAGGTCAAGCCAAAATAAAATCTAAATAGGGACAAAATGGATATAATGGTCTGCAGTTGCTCACATATGCTTGTGTGTGCGTTCGACTGTTATATGACATTTGATAACTGACCTCCGTAACGCTTCAGTTTACAGTCCCCTAATTACTAAGTACTTACATGGTAATTACATAGTAAGTTAAAGTGTATTGTTGGTTCTGAGTTCTTAAACAGTTATTACCATGTTGCTCAGGTTCAATTCTAGTTTTTATTTTTAGTAATCATTCCCAGGAAATACTGCTTTATATGATAATTATACTTTATTCCAATTATACACTTTAATTACACAATAATACACTCTAACTTACTTTTTAATTACCATGTAAGTACTTAATAATTAGGGGACTGTAACAGGAAGCTTTACCCTGACTTCATCTGTAAAACTGCTTATGTGGAGAAAGGAAATTAATTTAACGTTTTGGAATTACAGACATTTTCAAACTGTTCATTTTATGGACTTCGAAGGGAAATATTGTTCACATTTTCACTCATTCATCCAAGGCAATGGTGGTACTGTAGAGCTGCAGCTCCTCCTCATTCAAAGAAATCAGTAGAGGTGGTTCAAACCATCTGGCCCCTTTCCTCCAAAGTTTTCCCAATATTCCCACTGAAAGGAAGCCCAGGGACGGACCCAAACTGTGAATACCGTAGAATCCCTCAGGAACAGCTGGAGAGCTTCACTGGGGATGGGCGTCTGTGCTACTGCATTACCAGAGCATGAAAAGGTTAAGTAGAAACAACATTTAAGCAATCCAAAATATGTGATGACATAAAAATGAGAATGTCAGATGTTGGTGTTCATCTTATAAATGGATCAAGTAAATCGGCTCAACTCCATCTTTAATGTCGCCATTTATAACAGTTGAACAGAGGAACTATTGACAGTGATCCAAGTAAGCTGAGTCAGATAGCCCGCTCTCACGTCTGCCACTTTCATTTCCTGCTATAAATCCCACTCACTCTCACACCTTCGCAGATTAATCTCAGCTGGAGTAGACCGTTCATCACAGACTGGAAATTTGTGGATGATGACAAAGTCTCCAGTTCTGATGAACACTCGTTCCAAAGTCGCGTTCTTGTTCGGATCAATACCCGGCGCATTTGTAGTTTTGCAGAGTTTAAATCTCGGTGTCACAATGCATGTGCTTTTACTCAAAGTGTAGTGCTCCGGCTTCTGTACGGACAAAACTTTTCCTCCCCGGAGACCTGACAGAGGAATGGAACAGAGAACAGGAGGAGAAGGCAAAAGGTAACTGTCGCCCGCCGATAAATCAATACGCTGCTTTATTACTTCAGAGAACAAAAGGCTCTGCACTGAGATCGATAGCTCCACCGAGGAGCCTCCGATAGGGGAGAAATAAATAAATAAATAAATAAATAAATAAAACTGCTGGCATTTGACTACTGCGTCCCCACGACCAGATCAGCATCAATTTATTACTGATGTGATGGTTTCCGCCTGATGTGTTTTTGTGTAAGCACAAATCAATCCTGAGTTTATTAGCCGCTATGATGCATTGTAAAATGACATTACTCACTGTGCTAGATGAATGCCATTCATTAGCGGGGTGGACTGCATCGACTGTGGATGTGCTGAGAATAAGAGACAGAACATGAAGAATAAGATGAAAGAAAACCATTTTGGGTGTTTGGGCTGACTGTAAAGGAAATGTGTTATTGCCTTCTTTTGTGCTTTTGTCTGGCATTTGTTAACAGATGTAACCCATGTGGCACGTTTATGTGTCAAAGGAAAAGATTTTGATGTTCAAAGTAGGAGAAGCAAAATCTTTACCATTTAATGTCATTTAATTATTTCTATTAGTGGATCCAAACAGCAGGCAGACGCATCCACCGGGGTGCTATTTAAAGCCGGTGTCGGTACAGGATCAGCTCAGGGTCCTTCGACTGCCGATGACGTCTAAGTAGTTGATTGGCTGAACATGAACCTTACGGAATTACGTAATCACGTTACGTTGGTCCAGGCAAATCTTTCTGTTGGAAAGATGGACAACTTTTACAAAGAAATCCATCATTACCTCGTTGAAAATACACTTTTAGCATAGAGCTGCATGTATATTAGGGCTGAACGATTAACTGCATATGCAATTAAATTGCGATGTGACAAAAGGGGATTTTCTAATCGCAAAGGCTGCAATTTGGCAGCGAGTGGTTAGCGCAATGCTAATATACATGGAAAAACTCATAGGCATGCTAATGCTAATATCACCAATTACATTCTTACAAATTATGAATTAGAAATGTGCCAAATGATTACATTTGGAGTCTAATAGAAAGTAAAACTACCATCAAGCAAATAAGTACAGACAGGTATTTTAGTAAAGCCAGAAAACTTTTAACTCCAGAGTTTTGGCTAGCAGCTATGAGCGTAACTGAACTACGCATGGACAAGAAAACTCTATACACAAAATACTTCAATAAACGGGTCACACTTCTTTCCTGCAAACACTATTTCACAGGTGTTGCTAATACCTATGATCCTCCAAGGGATGTGCTCAAAGAGGAGTTCAACATTATGAATACAATATAGTGTTTTACTTTACAAATACCATTATAAACACAA
This sequence comes from Nothobranchius kuhntae, assembly GCA_006942095.1. Classification (NCBI taxonomy): domain Eukaryota; kingdom Metazoa; phylum Chordata; class Actinopteri; order Cyprinodontiformes; family Nothobranchiidae; genus Nothobranchius; species Nothobranchius kuhntae. The sequence goes on along the minus strand of SSNQ01034483.1, from coordinate 207,950 downwards.
ACTTACGTCGTAAGAAACAGTATTTTAATAAAGAAACTGCTACATTCTTTCCAACAGTATAGATGTGTAGTGTATTTTGTTCGAGTGGGTTTGCCGTACTTTGACGTCATCGGCAGTCGAAGGACCCCGAGCCGATCTTGCACCCGAGCCGATCCTGTACCGACACCGGTCTGGTGCAGTTTTTTAAACACCCGTCCTCAGGCTGCTGAGGCTTTTTTATCCCCACTTCCTCATCACATAAATGTAGATGAGGTTCCATATTTTGCCTTTTTGATTGCTGTTCTTTTAACGTATGTTGGGTGTCACCTAATGTACAGAATTCTTATGCACAGTGGATATGTTGGCAGCATTGTTGCCTTGCAGCGTGCATTCATAGCCCATTATACTTTTGTAGCCACCCAATGGATGATTTACCTGGTTTGGGTCATGATGGGGCTTTGGGATCCACCGGAGAAGTCCACGTTTGACTTTGAGGCAGGAGATGAGACTGAGGTTCAGGTTCTAACCCTTCCTTTCACAGTTCACATTAAAGCAGTGTGCAACATAACAGAGACGTTTTACCTCGAGCTCCCTCCCTGCCCAGAGTGTTTCAGACACGAAACGGGAGCAAAAGCATTCCACACAGCCGGTTCCGAGGCCACTAAAATAACCAGAATCAGAAGGTTTTAGAGGCATGCGTGCAAGAATCACAACATTAGGAATTTTCTGCGGTACTTGGTGCAAGAAAAAAGAAAAGAAAAGCAAAATTAGAAATAAGAAATAAACACAATGAAATGATAATCAAGCAGCTACTTTATACAAGTCAGTGTAGGTACTGGTCAGAGCAGGTCAGTTCAGGTGCAAACTCAACACCGGGTCGTGTGACTGAAACAAAGCAGCTGGAGTGGGAAGGTCTACGATTGTCGTTCATGAGTCCGACCACAGAGGGGAAGAAACTGTTCTTGTGGTGAGAAGTTCTGGTCCGGATGGATCTGAGCCTCCTGCCAGATGGGAGCGAGTCTAAAAGACTGTCCAGGGTGACACGAGTCAGCTGTTATCCGACCTGCACGCCTCAATGTCCTGGAAGTGTACAGGTCATGTATGGAGGGAAGTTTGCAGCCAATGACCTTCTCAGCAGAGCGTACGACCCTCTGCAGCCTCTTCCTGTCCCTGATGGTAGCTCCAGCGTACCGCGCGGTGATTGAAGAGGTGAGGTTGGACTCGATGACTGCGGTGTAGAAATGCCTCATCGATTGTGTGTGTGTGTGTGTGTGTGTGTGGGGGGGGGGGGGGGGGGGGGGGTGTTGCGGCTTGCTGAAGTCCACAACAACCTCTGCTGTATTCTGGGTGTTTAGCGCCAGGGTGTTTTAGCTGCACCAGGACACCAGCTGTTCGACCTCCGTTCTGTAGGCAGTCTCATCCCCGCCGGAGACGAGTCTGCAGACTTGATAAGGTTGACAGACTCGTGGTTGGAGGTGCAGCCGTTGGTGTACAGGGAGAAGAGCAGAGGGGACAGAAGACAGCCCTGAGGGGAACCGGTGCTGAACACCAGGTGTGATTCTGGAAGTTCACACGTTAACAAGAAAGGAGAACAACAGCTGCTTGAATCGACAACAGTTTTATTTTCTCTTCCGTTTATCTCAAAGTAAGGAGCTCTGTCAGTCTATAAAAGCTCTGATTTTACGGCGCCTGCATGTCCAACTGAGGAGGGACTTAATTTAGGCAGGCCCAGACATTCTGCCTGCCTTTAGATCCACCAGGATAAGCTGGGAAGTGTTGTTACCTTCTGCAACCTGACCTTGGATTAATGGTACAATGAGATGAGTGGATGAATGTCAACGTTTAGACCACCTCTCAGGACTGGTGTTTCACATTCGATTCTGGGGTGATTATTTTCTCATACACCTAAAAGATTCATTCATTCATTCAACTTCTGTACCCGCTTGTTCCTGTACAAGGCGATGGGGAGCAGGCGCCTGCACCAGCAGCCATCTAGTGAGAGGGGGAGTACGCCCGAGCAGGGCCATCAGTACGCCACAGGTACGTTTAAAACAAAGTTCAGGCGTGTAAATGAGAAATGCATTTTGTTGTTTCTGTGGTGGATTCTGTAATTCACGAGTCAGTTTTCAATTAGTAAAAAAAAAAAAAGAAAAAGTCAAGCTCCTCTGACTCACTTTAGTGCTCGAGTGAAAACAATCCAGCAGAGCCAAGAGGAGTCTCCAGTGCCAATCACTTCCACTTCCATGCTAGCTGTGGTTACTTGTCTGCGGGGGCGTGACAGCCCCCTCTGCAGGGAGGACCTGTGGAAGCAGATGTGAAACACAGCAGAGAGAAACCTGATTGTTGCTTCCCACTATGTTTCTACAAAGCTCTTTTAGTGCAATCAGGGGTGGGTCCGGGTTGAATCTACTGCTTCACATTATATATGAAGCAATATATAAAAAATCCTCCATATTTATTATGATAAAAAATTTTAAAGTACGTAAAACTGAAATGTAAAAATAACAAAAACAAACCTTTTGGCACACGTTCTACTTGTTCTATCACACTTTGTTGTTTTTTTCCCTGAAAAATGACGTGGGCTTTCTGAAAAAGCAGGAATTAGGTGTCCTTGTAAGTCCCGTCACCCAGAGTGGAGAAAGCAGCATGAAACAATCAGCATGGAGGGAGAGAGAATGAATTAGACACTGCCTCTACCTTCATTATGGAAATATTCTTTCAAGAGTCTCTCGCAAAACACCCTGGTAATAAGACTGCTCAGCCGTGGCGGCAGAACCCAAATATTCTGAGTTTTAATAGAAAGGCTGCTCACAGAGCACCGGCGATCTATCTGCAGCTCATTTTAGAGTGCTGCCCAACATGAATGGAAGGATCTCTGAGAATACACCGTGTTTATTCTGGGTATGGGTGTAACAAAGCAACAACTGTCAGTTCTAGACAAGTCCACGCCTAATGTACTTTAGTGTTGTCAGCTTTACGGCTACATCTAAAACAAATATTTTTGTCATTTCTGAAAGTGAAACTGACGAAGGAGTTAGGTGCCCACCCTGTAACCAGAGGGTTGCAGGCAGGGCTTCATTTGAGCCGGATCTTGCCAGAACAAGATCCGGGAACTATTTTATTTTGAAAGGACCGTTCCGGCAACTGTCAGCTATGATCCGGCAACTCACGCGACAAACTTGTGCTATACGCAGGATTCGAATTACTGGTGAGCTAAAGGGAGCTCCTGGAAGCCCGGAAAAGCTCCTGGTTCTGCTTATATAACATTATCTGTGTGGACTCTCCAGGGATTATTTTGAGCGGAGAGATGCAGAGCGTTGACGCGCTCCAGACCGATGCGTCCTAAGTACGGCAACCGTAACAATATCAAAGTGTCGCCACCTCAAAAACAAACTTAACACGCGATCGTTTATGTTGTCAGCTCATATCCTTTCGTGCTTTCAGTCTTTTATCAGTGCCTGATGTGTTTTGATGCTGCGGAGCGGTGCGCATCACCTGTTTCGTCCTCCGGTGACTTCATCGCACCGGTGCGGTCAGCGCGCTGCGTGCACTCCGCTATATTTGTGGTCGGTAGATCTTTTTGAACTGCAGTTCAAAGGCAACTCATGAGGTGAATATATATGAAGCCAGGTAGCTGTTTTTCTTTAGGATTGAGAGGAGATGCAGGAAGATAATAAACAGAGACAGGACAGAAAAACAGTCAAATAAAAACAAGTTAGTTTTTGTACCTGGTGGATGCAACAAACAGACACCACTGAAGGTAATCAGAAGCGAGGAACAGAAAATTAACATATTATTTCAATGTTTAGAGCAGCAGGAACTCTGAGAGGCTGCAGGCGCATCAGTGAGTTTGCGACTGCTGCGCAGGGGGGGGGGGGGGGGGGGGGGGGGGGGGGGGGGGGGAGGGCTGAAGCTGTCCTAGGGCAAGACACTCTCCCGCTTCGCCTGTTGGTGGTGGTCGGAGGGGTCGGTGGTCCCAGTGCACGGCAGCTTTGCTTCTGTCAGTGAGCCCCAGGGTTCACTCATAATCACCAGGGTGTGTGAATGGGGGAATGACTGGTTCATTGTAAAGCGCCTTGGGGGGTTGTAGAACCCTTATTTATATAAGCATGTTTCCAATCAAAAACAAATAAGGTATGCTTTTTTCATGAAACTGTTATATTACAAAAAAAATCACACATCCGATCAGATTAGCTAAACTCTGTCGGCTGAAGGAGACGGTCCGGAGTCTCCAGAGTCTACGTCGCAGGCTACACAGAGAACTAAACAGCACACATGGAAAGGAATTTTTTTCAACACCCTCACACAGGAGTCAAGAATAAACAGTAGTTTGTTTTCTAAAGATAATCAATTGTCAGACTTAAAATAGCTCGCAGGCCGTTCAGAGCCACAGACGCAGATCTGCAGACGAGCTGAACGACACGCTACAGGACACACAAGAATGTGATCCCGGCTTAATGGGATAATTGGATGTGAAGCTGTCATTCCACCTGGTGAGTGACTGTTTGTGAGACGACCGGCTAGACAGAAACAAAAAAGGCGACCTAATCAGCGGGTCCCACTGAGGGCCATTTTATGCTGCAACATCAATTACAAAAGAATTGCTTTAGGGACGCTGTGGCTAGGCTTTCCATTGCTTCTCTTATTAGTCTCTCCTTTGCTGTGACATGTACTCATCAGAGGATTGAGGCATTGGCGCCATACAAGGTCATTTATGAATTATCGGGATTTGTGTTGGGTTTGTACGAATGTGCAGCCACACAGTCAGTGTCTGAGTCTGTCTGTGTGTAAATGGTTATGACACATAACATTAGCGCTACATTTTTCCTAAACAACCGAGGCCAACGGTGCAGGGATGCCTGAAGAAACATTACTCATTTATTTCATGGGATATGATGCTTTCCCTTATATCATGCTGATTTGGTAAAATGTCTTCTTCAAAGCACAGTGAATAAAAACAGAAATCAGCTGTGAAAATAAGTGATTTTTTTAGAATGTGTATCATTACTAGCTTATTCTACATTTTTGGTGAATGAGATTCATAAAACAGCTCTATTGATCAAACGATAGAAGTGATACAGAGTTGGAATAAAATCAAATTATGGTTAGATGGAAATAAGCTTTCACTCAACACAGATAAAACATATTTTATGATATTCAGTAATAGAAAGTTGAAAATAAAAACATTTAATAAAATTAGACGAAATCTGTATTAAAAGAGTAAAGGAAGTTAAATTTTTGGGAGTCATCATTGATGAGGATTTATCTTGGAAACCACATATAAACAATATCTAAACTAAAAGAGCTAAATCAATCGCAATATTACACAGAGTGAAATGGTCACTAGATGACAAATCCCTATATTTATTACACAATTCATTGATCGTACCGTACTTGAACCACTGTGTTAACATTTGGGGAATAACATATAAAACCTATACACATTCAGTTTTCATCCTACAAAAAATCAATAAGAATCATAACAAGAAGCAATTACAGAGATCCATCCAGCCAATTATTTACCAAATTAAAAACATTAAAATTTTACAACCTAGTAGATTATACTATTTAGAAATGTATGTAAAAAGTTGACGAAAAGCACCTTCCAACAAATTTTATCATAAGATTTATGGAAAGAAAGAGTAGTAATGATTTGAAAGGCAACAAAATATACCCGATACCAAAACATAGGATAAATATAAAGGAACGTTGTGTATCAATATATGGGTCAAAATGTGGAATAAATTCATACTGAACCCAAGATTTCCAATACAATATATACCTTTAATAAACATATTAAAAATGAAATGCTTAGCTTATTTGATGCTATGAGATAGACGTATTTATGAAGTAGAGAGAATGAAAGGGAAAACACACATCGTATGTTCTACTTTGTTTCTTCAGCTATTTTTGTGTGTTTTATTTTGCATTATTTGTTTTCTCCTTTCATCAATATAAGAAGGGAAAAAAAAATTGTACATGTTTGTTTTCTCTCCACTTTTTTGCCAAAGCTCAATCAGTAAAGCAGGTCAGACAGTTTTTTTTAACTATAATAACTTTGTTGTCATTTGCATTTATTTTGGTTAAGGGGAACAGATAAGTTTTGCTTCTTTCTGTTCCTTTTTCATTTTTTGTTGTCGTAAACCTGTGTTGTGTTTTGTTTTTAATTGTGAATAAATGAAAATAAACTTTAAAAAAAGTTGGGGAACCACTGCTTTAAGTGATAAGTGAATTTTGTTTTTTAAATATATTTTATGTGCAGTTTTTTAGGGCTTTTATGTTTTCTGTGAAGATTGGTATGCTGAAAATCATTTCATGTTTTTCATAAAGCATGAGGTTTTGGTTACCCATTTGTAGACGGGCGCCTTGTTTTTGCCGGCGACCTTGATCTGATACACGACCGGAGAGATCTTATCTGTTATCAGGTATGGACCCGACCATTTGGGCAAAAGTTTCTTAGCCAGCTATATCCCTTTGCAGGTGATATATGTTCAAATTGTCTGTTAAATCCCAGTGTGTGTGATTGTGTGCATGAGCTTCTCTTTAAAGGAGACATTTTTATTTGAAATGTCAGTTATTAGTTCAATATTTTTAGAAATCACTCTTTTTGAAAATTGTTTGATATTTAATATAGTTTTTATTTCAGAGAAGTTCCATTAATACAAAACTTTAAGGGGAATTTAATTTTAAAATATCCACACTAGATAAAAGCCAAGGATAATAAAATGTTTTATTTGTAAAGAAATAATCTGCCCAGTCAAGCTGCTCAGGTAAGTTCTAAGCTGAAGCAGCTCGTTTATCATCAAGTTGGACTTTTTCCAGATGGTGTTGCTAGAAAGACAAGGAGGGCATCATCAGCTCTGTCATTGGTGGGTCTTCTGTGAATTTACAGAGGACGGCACAATAGAAAGTCAATAAGAGATTTATCTCAGATGACAGTAAAGTCAACCAGCGCCATTTATTCCCTGAGGGAGCTGTATAACTATACAATATCCACCCACTGTAGGAGCTACCAATCAGAAGCTGGCATTCATTTCCCTCCAGGTTCTCCAAGAAGTATCAGATGGCCGCAAATGTAGCTGAAGCGGCGTCCACACCAAACCCGTTCCTTTGTATTGGATGCTCTGTGCAAAAACGCTTAGCTGTGTGTCTGGCAAAGTGCAACCCCAGAGGACCCCACAGTTAAATTTGTTTGACCATTGACAACAGGCCACTGTAGTGCACGCTCCTGCAGCCAGCTGTCCGTCGTTACCGGACATTGCCAGTCACTTTCAAAATGGAGCTCAGTCTCCAGCCTAAGCTCTCCACACCAACCTGCTTTTGAACGATCATCACACACACACACACACACACACACACACACACACACACACACACACACACACACACACACACACACACACACACACACACACACACACACACACCACCAATCTCCATGGCAGGGGTAGAAAACTCCCTTCCTCGAGAGCCGGTATCCAGCATGTTTTAGTTGTTTCCCTGCTTCAGCACACCTGATTTAGGTGTGAGTGTGGTGACTGCCGTTCCCACGTGAGTGTTTTGTCTCTACATCCAAGGGTGAAGATTGATAATGCCCTCTGCTTTGACAGTCGCAGGCCCACGTATTTTTTTATGGTTTTGTTGAAAGGTATACGCCTATAGGACTTCCTTGACAATGTTTATTTATTTGTTTTATGTTTAGAAAGCTAACATCTAAACGGTAAATGGAGTGTATTTGATATAGCGCCTTCTAGAGTCCTGGAACCTCCCAAGGCGCTTTACAACCCAATCAGTCATTCAGCCATTCACTCACATTCACTTGTTGGTGGGGATGAGGTATGATGTAGCTACCCTGGGGCGCACTGACAGAGGCGAGGGTGACGAGCACTGACGCCACTGCTCTCTCCGGCCACCACCAGCAGGCAACGTGGGTTAAGTGCCTTGCCCAAGGACACAATGACAGCGACAGACTGAGTGGGGCTCGAACCTGCAACCTTCCGATTACGGGGCGAGCACTTAACTCCTGTGCCACCCAAGTTAAATTCCTTGTTTATACAAGTGTGCTTGGCCAATAAATCGGACTTATAGACTGATATCAGTCAAGGGGTGGGATCTATGGCTGTCTTTTACACTGTCTCTGCATGCTACTGAACAACGAACAACGTGACATACTCACAGCTAACGGAGCAGTCCTTACACTTGTAAAGAATGGGTCGTTTACATCTTATTTATGAACCATAAAATGTGTGATTCCATAGAAATGTGAAATATCAATCTGACGGATCTTTGAATATTTTAACCAGAAGATCAAAACTTTTTATTGCAGGGATTAAGCAACACTTGGTATTAACTCCGAGGAAAGAGAGAGAGTCAGATTTAAAATAGTCAAGAAATGTATTTCTACACAATTTAAACAAGACTAAGGCCTAGTCCACACGTAGCCGGGGTTTTTTAAAAACGAATATCCGCCCCTCCAAAAACTTGCAACTCTGTCCACACGTACCCGGATAAATACGTTGTTAAGGACATGCCAGACCTGTAGGCGGCAGTACTTCCCCCGTTCTTAACCTCGTCCTTCGTCTGTGGTCTTCCGCAAGGAGCAGTAATTCCGCTTGCAAAAACAAACAAGCAGAAAGCGCTTGGACAATTGATGGATCGGGTAGTGACAGAGCGCAGCTCTGAAGGCTTCCGTGATGCCGGCTAGTGTAAACACAGGTCGCACACGTGATGTCAGCATTTTTTTTGTCGCGGAAAGTGACGTTGCGGACCTTAAAACGGAGAAAACGCAGATCTTCACTTTGGCCGGAGTTTTTAAAAAACTCCGTTTTCGTGTGAAAAAACTCCGTTTTCGTGTGGATGACAGGCCAAAACGTAGAAAAATATCTACGTTTTGGCAGATCCCCCGCTACGTGTGGACAGGGCCTAACTTAAGCACTCTGTGTACTGATGGACTAAGGTGGAGTGAGACGTGAAATGAACGATGGTTTGTGTGTGTGTATGTAATGTTATTCAGAACCAGCGGATCCGGAGAAGCGGTTAGTTCTGAGTGGGAGTGAATGTTTCACTCTAAACTTTAGCAGGAGATTTAAAACACACATGAAACGCCATCTGTCGGTCTTCGTACCCAGGAGAAGCCTCCATTAGATCCAGAATGCCGAGGTCCTCTTGGACCCTCCTTGGTACTGAAGCCGGTAGAAAAGCAGCGGTGCTGACCAAACTAGTCTTGGAATGCTTCCAGGTCACGACAGGTTCATTGGCGTCAGTGAGACCCTGAAGGGGTTGTGAGGTTCAGCTTTTATTCTGAAGGAACCGTTGCGGTCAGGTGTCACTTGCAACAGATTTTATCCAGCTTGTCTGAGGTTCTTTATGGCTGAAGATGAAGTCTGGATGGCCGGTCCGAGACTTCTCTAGAACGCTTGAACTAAAGAAAAGGTGGCGTGGGATAGTTTTTATAATTGTCATATTTTGGTTTACTGGCGAATCAGAATTTGACATGCAAAAGAGGGTTTATACAAACACCACAGATAACCACTCCCAGCCCCAGGAACGAAGGTTCTGATTGGATCAGACAAAAGGAAATGTGTCATGTGACTTTAGCATTACGTGTCATTAGTGTCTAGTGCAAATGTCCAGGATTATAACTTGTAAAACACTACTGATCACAGGATTATAATATCAAGTAATAACATTGTCATTTCACAGATTGATTGAACATTGGGCTCACATTATTATTGGTAATAACAAAGTTGTTGATTATGTGTTCATCAAAATAGTTCTTCTTCTTCACTGTAACAGAGGTGAAGCAGTTCAGATGAGCAGAGTGCATGAAAGACCTTGGCCACTATCTCATGTAGATTAGGCTGTCAGAGACTTTATGTCTCTGCTCGAGCAGACACAGCAGATTCATGACAGAGGACATTCATAATGCTACACACCGTTGAAGACACAAACACATCCTTTTTCAAAATAAAAGGGCTTAAGTTTCTCCATCTGCTCTTGACTCAAAGAAAAGCCCAACCATAATTAAATACAAGGGAGTTGGTCTACGTCTCTGGGCGACGCTCTATTAGACGTCATGTTTCCTTCTACAGGAGCCCGTAAGGACAGAATACATACACTGATTTGTAACAATTGGTTACAAAACTTTCTCCATTCATAAACATGGTTGTTTTACACATTTACATCTTCGCGTGTTGCCAGTGATGAAAGGGAGTCTGATGTGTGTCAGTGCCTCGGCTGCTGCTGTGGATCTGCTGCTGTCGGGGCGGATGGCTCCCCTGATGGCGTTTCCTTATCTTAGTTCTTATCTTACTTATCTTTAGGGGCAGCAGTAGCTGAACAGGTTGAGCGGGTTGTCCAGTAATTGGAAGGTTGCAGGTTTGATCCCTGTTGTGTCCTTGGGCAAGACACTTAACCCACCTTGCCTGCTGGTGGTGGTCAGAGGGACCGGTGGCGCCTGTGCTCGGCAGCCTCGCCTCTGTCAGTGCGCCCCAGGGCAGCTGTGGCTACATCGTAGCTCATCACCATCAGTGTGTGAATGAGTGTGTGAATGGATGAATGATGCACTGTAGTGTAAAGCGCTTTGGAGTCCTTACTCTGAGAGGCGCTATACAAGTGCAGGTCATTTATCATTAGTTGGTCTGGCTTATCTGATCTCAATCCATTGTGTTTTTCCATGGGGTGGGAGCGGGGTGGGTGTGTGTGTGTGTGTGTGTGTGTGTGTGTGTGTGTGTGTGTGTGTGTGTGTGTGTGTGTGTGTGTGTGTTCTATCTTCTCGATCCCCAGTGAGTCGTGGAGGATGGCTGCTCATACTGAGCCAGGATCCTCTGGAGGTTTCTTCCTGTTAAAAGGGAATTTTTCTCTCCACTGTCGCTTTATGCTTGCTTAGTATGAGGATTGCTGTAAAGTCGTTGACACTAGTCAGTGACTTGATGCAATTTGCTGGGTTCCTTATATAGGAAACTTTTTTTTTCTGACAGGCTTAATGAACTGACCTGTATTGGAATGTTTATTATGTGAAGTGCCTTGAGACGACTCTTGTCGTGATTTGGCGCTATATAAATAAACTTGAATTGAATTGAACAGAAAAAAAACATAAGGTTTGTTTTTAGCTGGATGAGAGTATCTGAGTTGAGATTTGTCAAAATATACCACATAACCTATAATAGTTTTTAAAAGATTCATCGTGTCACAGAGAGGAAAGCTTTAGACAAGAACACATTTCTGGTGTAAATAAGGACAAGGGCAATCCAATCACTTGAGTTTACATGAGGTCCTAAACTTCTGAGGACAAATTATTCAAGAACAGGGAAGTTCATGCAAAGGCTCTACAGAAATGTGTTTGTCAACATTACTGCCATTAGTCACACACACACACACACACACACACACACACACACATGAAAATCAAACCCTGACCAGCCTTAAGTGCTAAGAAAAGATCATTAGAAGCCTCATTGGTACTTCACTCATTGCTGAGGATGCTCCTACTCAGAACCTCGTGGTGATGTATGTCAGTAATCAGGGGAAGAAGATGTGGACCAAACAACCAGGATAATCAAGGCTGAACTAGCAAACATAATCAACGGCCAATCAGGCTGCATTGTGGCAAAGCACTTTGCTTGAAGAAGCCGGTGCTAATTTATGTCTCTGAAGTGTTTGGTGGGGAGAACATTATGTCTGGAAAATAGTTTGGCCTGAACTAAAACAAATGTTTGTAGGTGTTGACTGGAAACCAGTGGTGAGAGGCAACACTCTTAGCCCGAGCACTCATGGACACTTATTGTTCAGAAGGATGTTTTCCCATCTGCCAGTGTCATACTCACACACTCAGCCAAATGTTGTCACACACTCAGCCAAATGTTGTCACAAAGACCAATCGTAAATGAATTTAAGGCAAAAATAGGGATGAACGTGTTGGTTTATAATTAAAATATCAGAATATTTGTGTTGCTAAAGACATCAGCTGATGATTGAGATTGCCTTTTTCATCTATTACCATGCTGAGTGAAATGGGGTTTCAGAAAGGCGAGGTTCACTGAGAAACATACCAGTTCTTTTTCAGATATGATCGCTCATGCTGAGTTTCATATGCATAATGAGAGAGATGCATTGATGTTTACATATCATGAATATTAATGAGAAAGACTCGTTATCCTGGGCCTCGTGTGACCAGTATCAGAGCTGGGTCCGTGTTGCCGGAAGTAAATCAGGCTTGTTCCCAAGGAGAGTCAGACTCCGCCAAGGCTGCCCTTGGTCACCAATTCTGTTCATAATTTTAATGGACAGGATTTCTAGGTGCAGCCGAGGTGATGAGGATATCAGTTTGGTGGCCTGAGGATCGGGTCTCTGCTTTTTGCAGATGATGTGGTCCTGCTGGCTTCATCAGAACGTGATCTCCAGTATTTGCTGGAGCGCTTCGCAGCAGAGTGTGAAGCAGATGGGATGAGAATCAGCTCCTCTAAACCCAAGACCATTGTCCTGAGTCAGAAGAGGGTCTCCGGGTCAGGGATGAGGTCCTGCTCCAAGTGGAGGAGTTTAACTATCTCAGGGTTCATGAGTGAGGGAAAGCTGGAGTGGGAGACCGACAGGTGGATTAGTGCTGCATCTGCAGTGATGCGGGCATTGCACTGGTCTGTGATGATGAAGAGAGAGCTGAGCTGGAAGGTGAAACTCTCAATTTACTGGTTGATCTACGTTCCTACCCTCACCTGTGGTCACGAGCTTTGGGTAGTGTAACGTGAGGAAACATGGGTTTTCTGTCACAAAGGTGGTGCTGGACGCAGCTAGGTCAAAGCTGGGTCATTGAGAACTTTCACCCACAGATTAGGTCCTGAACGCCAGCGAGTCTGGGAGGAAACCATAACATCAACCACCTGCAGTCTACCAGAAGATGTGTTTACATGAGTTGTACCCAGACCAAGTCAAAACATAAAGTTTAAACTTCTTTTTCTTGATTTTAATGTTAAAATAACCATTATCATTTTGCTCATTATAAATGTGTTTAATCAAATGAATGGTTCTTATGCTTTGGGGTAATTATAATGGATTAATGAATCCACACTTAAGTAGATAATGTTGAATGTGTGGTACTGACCTTCACACTCGAGCACACACACATTCATATCACTCACACACCTTCCCACAGTAAAATCCAGACACATTTGATGACGCACATGTTTTTGCTTTGAGAAGAGAGAGTTTGGTAAGTTTCAGTCTTTGGATGGAGTTCGTGCNCACAACATCCTCCACGGCCCGGATCCGAAAGAGGGTCCACAAGAATTCGGTGAGACAGAACACGGTGTTTAGCGTTTGATGCATCTTTTCCAACTAAAAGCCTAAGTTTATTCAAACCATCACTTCACTCAGACACCTGTTTCTTCCTGAAGCAAAATCAGATGCACACATGCATTCATCTCATCTCATGTTCAATTCTCACTACACTTGGCACCCACACGCATCCATAATCACATCATATCACTCTCAATCTTCATTCACCTACAGAAGGTCTATTTGAGCATTAACAGCATATCAACTGTTAAAGAGATTGTCCCACAAAGTTACTAATGTTGATTGCATTTCCTGTTTGTCAATTTCACAATCATTAGTTTAATTTGAAGAATTAAAACTTTTAAACGTCAAACTGGTTTCCTCATTGAACTGAAACACAGACACTCAGATATTATCGTCAGTTTATGGATGAAAACAACCTTTGAGTCTTCTGAACAATATAAAACTTGGTTATTGATTTATTAGAATTAATATTCCGAATTAATACGTAGCATGGTTCCTCTTTCATAAAAGAGCATAAAACCATAACGCTACAGTAGTGACCAAAAGAACGAGAGTGCGGATGCAAGCGGCTGAAAAGAGTTTTCTCAGTAGGGAGTCTGGAATCTCCCTTTCACCCACTTCACACTGGAAGCATCAGCAGTGCAGAACGGCAGCAGAATGAGTTACTCGCGAGTTTCACTGTGTGTAAGTACACACCGGGAGAGGCTTAGCCACAGAGCGACAATTCCGCCATCTTCCTCGCTGCACTCGCAAGATCTCTAAATCACTCGAAACTTCACGTGTCAATTTATTTATGCCATCAGCCATTAAAGAAGGAAATCATGTTTGATATAATTTATAAAGTTGTTTCTCTCCACTGTCAGGGTTAAAGCCATGAAAAACGCACCGTTTCACATCTCGAACGATGCTGGGAGTAAATAAGCCGTTAGGTCACACGTATAGATGTAAGCTACATAGATATGTAATCGCATCACTGCAATAATTACTGGATATTTTACACTGAAACTGTGTGTGATTTCCTGTCTAGCCCTATGATGACTGCAGAAATGTGTATAACTCCTTTCAGAGTCAGAGGACTCCGAAGCGCTTTACACTACAGTGCATCATTCATCCATTCATACCCTGGTGGCGATGATGAGCTACACTGTAGCCACAGCTGCTCTGGGGCACAGTGGGAGGTGCGGTTGCCGAGCACAGGCGTCACCAGTCCCTCCAACCACCACCAGCAGGCAAGTATGGTGAAGTGTCTTGCCTAAGGACACAACAGAAGCATTCTTTATCGGGAGCCAGGAACGAACCTGGAACCTTCTGATTACTGGATGACCTGCTATACCCAATCCAACTTTTAGCAGCGCAGTGAGTCGCTTCTGGTAAGTGCCTGAAAATGTCTGCGCCGCGGCTGGTTTGAGGCATCCTCATAGACTTAGGCCTAGTCCACACATAGCCGGGTTTTTTTTAAACGAATATCCGCCCCTCCAAAAACTTGCATCCACACCACCACGTTTTAAAAACAAACTCTGTCCACACGTACCCGGATAAATACGTTGTTAAGGACATGCCAGACCTGTAGGCGGCAGTACTTCCCCCGTTCTTAACCTCGTCCTTCGTCTGTGGTCTTCCGCAAGGAGCAGTAATTCCGCTTGCAAAAACAAACAAGCAAAAAGCGCTTGGACAATTGGTGGATCGGGTAGTGACAGAGCGCAGCTCTGAGGGCTTCCATGATGCCGGCTAGTGTAAACACAGGTCGCACACGTGATGTCAGCATTTTTTTGTCGCGGAAAGTGACGTTGCGGACCTTAAAACTCCGGTTTTGTCCGTCCACACGCAGACACCCAAAACGGAGAAAACGCAGATCTTCACTTTGGCCGGAGTTTTTAAAAAGATCCGTTTTCGTGTGAAAAAACTCCGTTTTCGTGTGGATGACAGGCCAAAACATAGAAAAATATCTACGTTTTGGCAGATCCCCGNGTGTGTGTGTGTGTGTGTGTGTGTGTGTGTGTGTGTGTGTGTGTGTGTGTGTGTGTGTGTGTGTGTGTGTTCTATCTTCTCGATCCCCAGTGAGTCGTGGAGGATGGCTGCTCATACTGAGCCAGGATCCTCTGGAGGTTTCTTCCTGTTAAAAGGGAATTTTTCTCTCCACTGTCGCTTTATGCTTGCTTAGTATGAGGATTGCTGTAAAGTCGTTGACACTAGTCAGTGACTTGATGCAATTTGCTGGGTTCCTTATATAGGAAACTTTTTTTTTCTGACAGGCTTAATGAACTGACCTGGATTGGAATGTTTATTATGTGAAGTGCCTTGAGACGACTCTTGTCGTGATTTGGCGCTATATAAATAAACTTGAAATGAATTGAACAGAAAAAAAACATAAGGTTTGTTTTTAGCTGGATGAGAGTATCTGAGTTGAGATTTGTCAAAATATACCACATGACCTATAAGAGTTTTGAAAAGATTCATCGTGTCACAGAGAGGAAAGCTTTAGACAAGAACACATTTCTGGTGTAAATAAGGACAAGGGCAATCCAATCACTTGAGTTTACATGAGGTCCTAAACTTCTGAGGACAAATTATTCAAGAACAGGGAAGTTCATGCAAAGGCTCTACAGAAATGTGTTTGTCAACATTACTGCCATTAGTCACACACACACACACACACACACACACACACACACGAAAATCAAACCCTGACCAGCCTTAAGTGCTAAGAAAAGATCATTAGAAGCCTCATTGGTACTTCACTCATTGCTGAGGATGCTCCTACTCAGAACCTCGTGGTGATGTATGTCAGTAATCAGGGGAAGAAGATGTGGACCAAACAACCAGGATAATCAAGGCCGAACTAGCAAACATAATCAACGGCCAATCAGGCTGCATTGTGGCAAAGCACTTTGCTTGAAGAAGCCGGTGCTAATTTATGTCTCTGAAGTGTTTGGTGGGGAGAACATTATGTCTGGAAAATAGTTTGGCCTGAACTAAAACAAATGTTTGTAGGTGTTGACTGGAAACCAGTGGTGAGAGGCAACACACTTAGCCCAAGCACTCATGGACACTTATTGTTCAGAAGGATGTTTTCCCATCTGCCAGTGTCATACTCACACACTCAGCCAAATGTTGTCACAAAGACCAATCGTAAATGAATTTAAGGCAAAAATAGGGATGAACGTGTTGGTTTATAATTAAAATATCAGAATATTTGTGTTGCTAATGACATCAGCTGATGATTGAGATTGCCTTTTTCATCTATTACCATGCTGAGTGAAATGGTGTTTCAGAAAGGCGAGGTTCACTGAGAAACATACCAGTTCTTTTTCAGATATGATCGCTCATGCTGAGTTTCATATGCATAATGAGAGAGATGCATTGATGTTTACATATCATGATTATTAATGAGAAAGACTCGTTATCCTGGGCCTCGTGTGACCAGTATCAGAGCTGGATCCGTGTTGCCAGAAGTAAATCAGGCTTGTTCCCAATGAGAGTCAGACTCCGCCAAGGCTGCCCTTGGTCACCAATTCTGTTCATAATTTTAATGGACAGGATTTCTAGGTGCAGCCGAGGTGATGAGGATATCAGTTTGGTGGCCTGAGGATCGGGTCTCTGCTTTTTGCAGATGATGTGGTCCTGCTGGCTTCATCAGAACGTGATCTCCAGTATTTGCTGGAGCGCTTCGCAGCAGAGTGTGAAGCAGATGGGATGAGAATCAGCTCCTCTAAACCCAAGACCATTGTCCTGAGTCAGAAGAGGGTCTCCGGGTCAGGGATGAGGTCCTGCTCCAAGTGGAGGAGTTTAACTATCTCAGGGTTCATGAGTGAGGGAAAGATGGAGTGGGAGACCGACAGGTGGATTAGTGCTGCATCTGCAGTGATGCGGGCGTTGCACTGGTCTGTGATGATGAAGAGAGAGCTGAGCTGGAAGGTGAAACTCTCAATTTACTGGTTGATCTACGTTCCTACCCTCACCTGTGGTCACGAGCTTTGGGTAGTGACCAAAAGAACGAGAGTGCGGATGCAAGCGGCTGAAAAGAGTTTTCTCAGTAGGGAGTCTGGAATCTCCCTTACACCCACTTCACACTGGAAGCATCAGCAGTGCAGAACGGCAGCAGAATGAGTTACTCGCGAGTTTCACTGTGTGTAAGTACACACCGGGAGAGGCTTAGCCACAGAGCGACAATTCCGCCATCTTCCTCGCTGCACTCGCAAGATCTCTAAATCACTCGAAATTTCACGTGTCAGTTTATTTATGCCATCAGCCATTAAAGAAGGAAATCATGTTTGATATAATTTATAAAGTTGTTTGTCTCCACTGTCAGGGTTAAAGCCATGAAAAACGCACCGTTTCACATCTCGAACGATGCTGGGAGTAAATAAGCCGTTAGGTGACACGTATAGATGTAAGCTACATAGATATGTAATCGCATCACTGCAATAATTACTGGATATTTTACACTGAAACTGTGTGTGATTTCCTGTCTAGCCCTATGATGACTGCAGAAATGTGTATAACTCCTTTCAGAGTCAGAGGACTCCGAAGCGCTTTACACTACAGTGCATCATTCATCCATTCATACCCTGGTGGCGATGATGAGCTACACTGTAGCCACAGCTGCTCTGGGGCACACTGGGAGGTGCGGTTGCTGAGCACAGGCGTCACCAGTCCCTCCAACCACCACCAGCAGGCAAGTATGGTGAAGTGTCTTGCCTAAGGACACAACAGAAGCATTCTTTATCGGGAGCCAGGAACGAACCTGGAACCTTCTGATTACTGGATGACCTGCTATACCCAATCCAACTTTTAGCAGCGCAGTGAGTCGCTTCTGGAACGTGCCTGAAAATGTCTGCGCCGCGGCTGGTTTGAGGCATCCTCATAGACTTAGGCCTAGTCCACACGTAGCCGGGTTTTTTTTTAAACGAATATCCGCCCCTCCAAAAACTTGCATCCACACCACCGCGTTTTAAAAACAAACTCTGTCCACACGTACCCGGATAAATATGTTGTTAAGGACATGCCAGACCTGTAGGCGGCAGTACTTCCCCCGTTCTTAACCTCGTCCTTCGTCTGTGGTCTTCCGCAAGGAGCAGTAATTCCGCTTGCAAAAACAAACAAGCAAAAAGCGCTTGGACAATTGGTGGATCGGGTAGTGACAGAGCACAGCTCTGAGGGCTTCCATGATGCCGGCTAGTGTAAACACAGGTCGCACACGTGATGTCAGCATTTTTTTGTCGCGGAAAGTGATGTTGCGGACCTTAAAAATCCGGTTTTGTCCGTCCACACGCAGACACCCAAAACGGAGAAAACGCAGATCTTCACTTTGGCCGGAGTTTTTAGAAAGATCCGTTTTCGTGTGAAAAAACTCAGTTTTCGTGTGGATGACAGGCCAAAACGTAGAAAAATATCTACGTTTTGGCAGATCCCCGGCTACGTGTGGACAGGGCCTAAGATGGATTCTATTTGAAGTAGCGACGTTCCGCTGCTGTTCCGTGCCACTGATGCCTCCGGTGTGAAGTAGGGTTAGAGATGAGAGGGGTGGTAGGGTGCGAAGCTCAGTCATTTAAGAGGGGCTCAGAGTAGATCTGCTGCTGACATTTCAGTTTTTATGCAGTCAACGTTTTGTATGTATACACTTGTTATTTCAATAACTGTGCTGTAGTCTCTGAATGAATGCACTGAGTTGTTTTCAGTTGAAAAAAGAGTCGGTGTTCCTGTTTCAGGAAGTAGAAGTTAGTCTGAGGAGTAGTGGATAAGAAAATGACAGGATGGTGTCTTCCATTCACCCATCCCTTTTTTCTGCTTATCTGAGGTCGAATGCAAAAAGGTTGACAAGTCGGGGGGGGGGATAAATCACATTTATCAGGGTAAGAGCAGCAGATATTATATGAACCACAAGGCAACAAGGTTCAACAGCAAGATCTGACAATGGACTGAGAAACAGAGAATTAAAAACTGGTTTGGCTGCAGGAAGAGCAAATTACTCACCCCCACCATCACAAAGTGCTTAGAGCAGCTGGTCCTCTCACACCTGGACAACAATGACACCTATGCCAGAATGCTGTTTATAGACTTTAGTTCAGCATTCAATACAATCCACCCCTCTCAACTTATCAGGAAACTGATAGACCTGGGCATCAGTTCCCTCATGTGCAAATGGTTACTGGACTTCCTGACCAACCACCCCCAACATGTCTGGCTGGATAACCACTGCTCATCTACAATTGCAGTGAACACTGGTGTACCACAAGGCTGTGTGATGAGCCCTTTCCTCTACCCCCTCTTCACCCACAACTGCAGACCTGCCGGTGGTTCTAACACCATCAATAAGTTTGCAGATGACACCACGGTGATTGGCTTCATCAGGGATAACGATGAGGCCGCCTACAGGGAAGAGGCGGATCGTCAGGCTGAGTGGTGCGACACAAACAACCTGCTGCTTAACACTGAGAAGACCAAGGAGCTCATCGTGGACTACTGGAGGAATGCTGACCCACATCCACCATCTACATTAAGGGGACGGTTGTGGAGTGTGTGAGGAGCTTCAAGTTCCTGGGAGTCCACATCTCCGAGGATCTCACCTGGACAACCAACTGCTCCAAGCTGGTCAAGAAGGCTCAACAGCGCCTCTTCTTTTTGAGGACTCTGAGGACATCCTGGTGAACTTCTATCGCTGCACCATCGAGAGCATCCTGACCAACTGCATAACAGTCTGGTATGGGAACTGCTCTGTCTTGGACTGGAAGGCATTGCAGAGGGTTGTGAAGACTGCCCAACACATTGCCGGAGCACCACTTCTTGCCATAAGGGACATCTGCAGGAAACTGTGTCTGAAAAGGGCTGGGAAAATCACCAAAGACCCCAGTCACCCATCACATAGACTCTTCACCCTCCTACCTTCTAGGAGGCGTTACAGCAGCCTCCGGACTAAGACCACCAGGTACCGGAACAGCTTCCTCCCCACAGCTGTCAGACTGCTGAACTCTGCCTCCTGACATGGGTCAAATGTCCCATACCTGTAGAAATTATTCACATAACTCACTGATCTTAACTGCACTACTGTATAATTCTGTGTAAATAAACATTCTGTACACTTGCTAAAGCACTTCTGGATTGATGCAAACTGCATTTCCTTGCCTTGTACCTGTGACATGTGCAATGACAATAGTTGAATTCTATTCTATTCTAAGTTGTGTCTGCTCCATGAAAGTCTTGAGTGGCCCAGGGACCTCCATCTTCTGAAATGCTAATGTTTTTAGCATCAATTAGGTATGAAGAGAGCAATAATCGTGTATGTTGACCTTGTAGCACCAAAATTACATCATGAAATGTCAGATGTGTGATGCCACGGCAGCAAGATCTTTGCCATCAATTCTGAAGAAAACAAAAGCAAACAAGCACCAACATAGTTGTGACTTAATGTGCATTTTCACAACATTTAGTGGGTTTGGTTTATTTTTTCAAAGGCTTTTAAAAGCTTTTGACTGAACTTTGCAGAAAAAAAAAACAACAACAAATGTTTGTTATTCTGCATCTTGCTGCTTGTGTTATTTTTTCTATTATTACCCACAAAGCTCTTGCAGAATTAGAGAATAACGATTTTAAGGTAAAGTCATAATTCTTAATAAGTCTTCTAATATAGTGTCCTCTTAGTTTAATGGCTTCTTCTTCTCCAACGGATAAAGGCGATTTACTAAAACAATCATGACAGGGCAGCCTTCGTTCTAATGAATGGATTTCATCACCGTCATCATTTTTATTCATAAACAAGAGTTAAACGCTGTAAAAATGCTTTAGAAGGATGGATATATTATTGATTGAAGGAAGAGATTAGAAATTAATGACCCATGTGGTCCACATTAAATAATCAATTTCAATTAATATCAGTTTCACAGTGCAGCTGCTCGGTAAATGTTCGTTTGATCAGCTTCGGGTGCGTTCCATTTTTCATCCTCATGGAGTGAACGTACCTTAGAGGAGGCGGGTGGGACGCATGCGCCGGAAAAGGTGTGAACTCTAATGCTGTTTGTCTGCAGGTTGTCAATCTGAGTCCAGTTTTTCTTTCTGTTTGTCAACAGCCCATAGATGCCCGCACCGCTGCTCTTCCTGGCAAAGCAAAGTGCAAAAAATTGGAGGGATGGGTGAAAGAACTCGGTGTTCCTCCTTGGCCCTGAAAACATTGCAAAACCATCCATCATACAAGCCTGATTTGAGATGACAATGATGAGGTGCTCGAATTTGTGTGTGTGTGCGCGCGCGTGCGTGTGTGTGTGTGTGTGTGTGTGTGTGTGTGTGTGTGTGTGTGTGTTCATCTGTGCATGTAACTACATGTTGTGGAGAAGAAACCTCTCCCCTGAGGAGTGCAAGTGATATTTTGAATCCAAATTGCACGGATCGGGTGATTGCTCCGCACGAACAGGATAGTGACATCTCAATAGGCATGCCCTTATCAGGAAAATAATAAGGCTAGTTTCATGACCAAAATTAGACATGCAGACTGTCAGATGCGAGAAAAAAGGTCCAAACCAATTGAACCAAAGACGATGCTTATTAGGAAAGTTCAATTTGCATATATTGTATGTCAGACATATTGTCAAAAATGTCAAAAACTAAATCAAAAAAGGCTTTCTAATGTATCTTCCAGAATTGCTCCTTGATCAGAGTGAATGAATCTGACAGGGCGGTGACATTACGGCTATCTGCTGGAGAAAAATCATTGCTGAGGAACCAATCGGACACAGCAGCACTGGCTCTTCAAAACTGGGAAAAAGGCCACACTCGTAGAAATTCACATCCGTTTCAGTTTTCACTAAATAAACAAGATGAAGATAAATAAAATGCTTGAAAGTTGGATCGTTTGGATGCATGATTCACAGGATGGCAGGATGATGAAACCCTTTTCTGAGGTTTTTGCAGTAAATGTTCATGTTTCCTTCCTGTTGTCATTCTTGACTTATTATAATTATTCAAACAAACTAAAAAACTGCCCAGAAAGAAGATAAGATGAAACTATTTAGCCCAGAATTGGTTTCACTGTCTTTTAAGCTCAGTGTGTTGTATTTGTTAATGAGCAAAAGTCCATCACGCTGCCGTGCTCTGATAAAACTCGTTTTTTTTAACACTGAAGATTTTCTGTCCCGTGTACTGAAGTTTTGATCCCAGGCCTTAGTCCAAGTTCCCAGAACTTCATCTCAGTTATTCACCTTTAAAGTGCAGCAGGAAAAGGCTTCTGATAGATCGACTCTCATCTCAGATGTCTTCAGATTACCCAGCAGATCCGTGTCAGCATCTCTGTGAGACTCAAGCTGGAGGGTCTGTAATGTCAGCCACCTCTGACATCTATGACAAGTTGTTTGAGCGAACTAGCACGCTGCAAAGATGGCTGCTTGGTGGGGATGTCCATGCACCAGCAGTAGCCAACTGCAGAGCAGTTATCATCAGCATCATCAGCAAAGCTGCAATGGCAAATTTGGAAAACAAATGAGCTTAAAACGTGTTTTATGCTTCTAAACAATGTACTAACATAGTGTAGCTATAAATATTTTGTAGAGATAAAAAATAATCTAATAAAGTGGTTCTCTGAAATGTGTCTAAAATACATCAACCAATAACACGACTCGGACACAAATGTTTACATTCTAAACACGGAGCCACCTTTGATAGCAAACTGTGATCTGCTAAAGCATTTGGAGATCATACCCACACCACTCTGACAGATTTATATTAATTATGCAACCTAAACTTGAAATAGAAAAGAAAAAAAATGTAAATAGTAAGTTCCTTGTAAATGTAAAGCTACATAATTAGGCTCAAGATAAAAAGTTCTACTAAGTAGCCTGATGCTAACTCCCGCTTCACACTGCAAGCATCAGCGGAATGGAACAGCAGCGCAGCGGCTCACTCGTGAACTTCAAAGCGGTCCGTTTCACACGGGAGAGTCTTGGCCACGGCACGGCTTCCTCGCTGCGCCTCGCTGTACTCGCAAGATTCTAAAATCCCTCGAGACTTCCAAGACCTTCCTCATTGAGAGATCACAACCCCGGCGAGGATTGACACCGTTGCACTTCTCGAAAGAAACTGGTGGTAAACAAAGTCGTTCGGTCACACGTGCTGACGTAAGGTATATATAGCAACGCAACATTGCATTTTATTTTGAAAATAACCAGGGATTTTACACTGAAACCATGTGTGGTTTCCTGTCTCACACTATGTGAACTGCGGAAATTGATGGTGTCCTAGAAGCGGCTCGTGGAAAAACTAGAACCCGATCCTATCTTTAGCGGTGCGGCATACCGCTTCTGGGACGCGCCTGGAAATTGCAATTGTGGCAGCTAGTTTGAAACACTCGGCTAGACCAAATTCTTGCTTTGCAAAGAATTTTTCACCAGGGCTAGGCTGCAAGCCACCTCCTATGTATCCTTGCTCAGCTAGCTAAATGGCTAATGGACGGAGAACAGACGCCTCGGTAGATCATGAACATTGGAACACGACTTGGCGGCTCCTGATGACGTATCTCCTAGGCAACTGGGCCAGGGCCAAGACATCAAGGCAAGGTTCCTTGGCATTAAGAAACACCGATAGGCTTCCGATAGGCTTCCTGCTCTGTGTTTGTGTTTAGCTTAAAGCCACAGAGCTACAATGTCAAATCTGCAAAACAAGCTGACCTTATACATTTTTTCATTGCTTATAACAACATTCCAACACAGTATAGCTGTGCTCACCCCACCCCCACCACCGATACCCAAGGGGAGGGGTGAATGTTCTGTGAGCGGGTTTGTGTTCAAAACCTAGCTTGTTCTGTAGCTTCACTATGTAGCGACATGAATGGCCTCATTTGTGACCTAAAGCTCACACTTCCTCAGCTGGGTCAAGCTGTCCTGGCTGTACTTCTATCTACAGATTATCCATCACAGGAGACACAAAGTCTGCTGTAAACCATCTTTAATCTGACTGCCTTTATCTGACTGCTGTTCCGTCTACAAGACGAAGGACACTTCAAGATTTAAAAGAATCATTTTTAATCAACTCTTTCACTGTCTATTACAATGTTCATAAATAACCATCAAGGCTCATTATAAATGTATTTAATTACTGAAATGAATTATTATTCTTTGGTAAATAATTATTTATGATAATCAGTTATGTTTAACAGTGACAAGAAAGTCATGTGCACGTATACACACCATGCAGGAACACAGTAAATCAGGTTAAGGCTAACTGCACTCACATGTCTTTGTTCCATAACACCAGAGCTTTCTATCTTTGGAGGGCGTGTTATGAGGTATGTTAAGTCCTACCCTCTAACGTGTCAAAATCTAATTCGTTAGAATAAGATTAACGGCCATCTCTTAAAACCTAAAGTCCTCAGTTCAAATTCAGTTCTTGAGCTCACCAAAATTCTCTCCGTGGCAACGAGAGTCCAGAGGATCGGGTCGGCTGCTCAAAACCTCTACTAACGCTTTTCTGTCACACTGACAGAATTGCTTCAACAGAAACGCCATCTGCCACCAGCTGAAGCAAAACTCTTTCAGAGTTAATTTTAAGATGCAAACCATCCACCTGTCTGCCTGTGGCAACTCTAGGACCAGAGAGTCGGTACCATTGGTCTCCCCTACCGGACCGAGTACCCAGAGGCTGATCAACGTCCTCCCTTGACCTCCAGATCCAAACAGAGGGTCGTCTGAACGGTGAGGTAGAACACAAGATTGCATCTGAATGCCTGTTTATTAATAAATAATTGAGTTTATCTGCAAACCAAACTCTTTCACCCAGAATGCGTTTTTCTCTCTCTAAGATAAAACCCTTCTGAGACCTACATTCACACATCCAAACACACACACTTCATGTTTAGTTTCATCCGGACACAGATTGCTTTAATACCAAGTTTTAATACCAAAGCTTTTATAAATTGTCATTTATGAATTGTCTTTTAAATTGTTAGTAATAAATTCTTAACTTTTTAAACCTGACTCTTCTTTGAATAAAACACAGAGTGGTGTATATTTTGTCATTGAACGAGCAAAGATCTCTTTAGATTTTCTGAATTAATAAATAAACTTTTGCTATTAATTTAAATCTCTTAAATTAAATATTAATCTTTTGATTAAATATCGACCAAGCCAGCTGGTGTATGAACTTCTATCGATTATATAAATATACGTGGATAT
This sequence comes from Nothobranchius kuhntae, assembly GCA_006942095.1. Classification (NCBI taxonomy): domain Eukaryota; kingdom Metazoa; phylum Chordata; class Actinopteri; order Cyprinodontiformes; family Nothobranchiidae; genus Nothobranchius; species Nothobranchius kuhntae. The sequence goes on along the minus strand of SSNQ01034483.1, from coordinate 182,526 downwards.
ATATATATATATATATATATGATATAAGTTTCATTACCAATTCTTTTGATCTTTCTCAGAATTTAGCAAAGCTGAATAGCTTAAATTCTAATTTTGTAGATTAACAATGCTACAACTATAGCAGCTTTGTTCTGTTTTTCAAAATAAATCAGATGTGACTTGGTTAACCTGATCATTTACGCACACTCTGGCACCCTTCAAAAGCTTACAAGCATTAATTACAAATCTATAATGAGCCCAAATCCTTCAGAACTGTGGACATTATGCAGATCGACATCCCATGATTATGTTGTGCTTTATATGCAGAAGCTGTAACTATTTCTCCGAGTTTGTTTAAAAGGAGTAGCAAAGCCATCTGTTAGAAGTGGTTCAAGATGTAGGCTGAATATTGATAAGGAGACGTGTTACGATTCATCAGATAAGCCTGAGCATGGGGATCACGTACCGTACATCGTACCTCTCGATCTGACACCAACAGGTGCAGCTTTAAACCAGGAATCCTGCAGAAATCAACTCTATTAATGTTCAACTTAAATCCTGTAAACTCATTTTATGACCTTACAAAGAAACTCGCACAGTCCTGACTTCTGGGTAGCCTGGTGAGCACATTTTCATATTCAAGAGTCAGTCACTCACAAATAGGGGATGTGTAATGAATATCCATTCAGAGACCTATTCTTTCTTATTTTCCAGGATGGATTACCGGCTCCTCTCGTATCGTGTACTGAGGTCTGGACTTGGAAACAGAACGAGGTTATTTAAATGTGTGAGAATGGAGCGGCTAACAAATGTGAATATTGTTCAGGTTTCTTTCATTAAAAGGAGACATTTGTTGTGACGGAAAATCTGGCTGAAAAGGAAATCTCATGAAAAGCAGCGTGTTATCTGAATCATGTCTTCATAGGGTTTTGTTGGTGAAGGGGTTAAGGTAAAGTGATTATAGAGCCTTAATAGATGCAACATCGGACTGAGTCATAAATAAATCAGCCAGAGGGCCACTTGTCAGGCATAAAGCTGGAAGATAATCCCAAAGCATCTTTTTTTTTAGATTGTACAGCTGTTTCTAATCTTTATCTACAGCTTTCATTCTGAAATCAAACAGGGAGCAGGAAAACAAGACTCTTCTCGAATCCCTCTAAGCCCTTATCGAATAAATGCTCACTCAGAGCGAGCACAGCACAGTGTAGCAGATGTAAACAGGGGATTGACACAGAGCAGAGATCGGCTCTGTGAAGCTGAATTTAAAATGTACTTGTGGCAGAGCGCTAGGCTTTCTTCTGTTTCTTCTCTTGCCTGATTGGTCCTGAATTGATGATGGACCTCACAATGATTGGCAAACGGCTGTTGTTGTATTGAGTAGGATACTTTGTAAAGATGGAAATACAGAAAGGGAAAAAGTGTTTGTGCCTGAAGAAAAAACAAGTTGCTAAAGAAATTGGTTGGTAAAGATTAACAGACTGTATCACAAAGTCAGCGGTGTCAAAAGTATTCACATGTGTTACTTAGATTACTCATTACTCAAATGTGGACAACTGGTGCTGTGCGATACTGCAAAATTTGGTATTGATCCGATACCAAGTACATACGGGACCAGTATTGCAGATATCGATACCAATACCGATACTTTACTACTAGTCTAGTACCGTCTAGTTTTGTGGGATTTATTAAGAGAATACATCATCAATATGAAAATCTTGTCTGAAAACTCAAGTTTTATTGATTAGTTAATTATTTTGTAAGTTTTCCTTTAATAAATCATGTGTATGATGATAATAAAATACAGGAAACATTTTCAGGCAAATAAAATTTTTATTAGGAAATTAAAAATGGTTTACAGAAAATTTAATTTTTATTTATTTATTTATTTATTTCAGTCCTTTATTTAGATAAAGGATGTATTTTCACCTTCTTCAACAGCAGACTGCCTCATTGACCCACGTCCGATGTGGTGAGTGCGTCACGTCATTCATTGTCCAGTAGCATGTGGAGATCAGGGATGAGCCGGATACTCGTTTCAGACGAAGTAATGTATTTATTTAGTCTGGCTTGCCAGGTTAGGAGACCACTGCATACAGTATGTGTTGAAAAAATGAGTGAACTTGGTCTTGGATAAACACAAGTTGATAAAATATAATTATGTTTAGAACTGAGGAATGTGTTTCCTGTAGATTCTGTTTTATTCATGTAACTCTTCGTCTGGTGCCATTCTTGTAGTTTATCGGTATTGTTTTCTCATTAGTGACTGCTGTTTAAGAGAAACAGCAAAACAGCTACAAACAACAACAAACGTTCATCATCCTGAAGACATCCAGACGAAAACAAAATAATTATGACTGGTTTATTAATTGGGAGTCTCATTTGTGGGATGTTTTCATTTCTAAAATAAATTCTGTGTGAGTGATTTATAGAGCGGGATTATGGGCTAGCTCACATTCAATCTTTTTTTGCTGCTCATGGTTCTTTGAAAATCAGGTCATTTGAAGAATATCGAGTTGTGTATCGTATCACAAACAAACCAGAGTTTGCAAACTCTACACAACCCACAACCTAACTTCAGTGAGACAACTCAAACCAAATGCTAATTAAAAATTAAAATGTGTATCTACTTTGTTTTTAAAGTTTATTATTTTTCAGAAAATTAAAATGTGTAAAACTGAAACATGCTGAGGACAGTGACACAAATCAAGTTAATTCTTCTTATAATAAACATCTTAATAAATGTTATGGAAATTTTATATTTCATTACTTTAGTCCTATTAACAGATCTATTAACTGAATGTCCTGAAAGCATTTGCACACACACACACACACACACACACACACACACACACACACACATTCTTGTCCTCCCCCACATACACACACTATCCACTCCCATTCCTCTCGTATCTCTTTGCTTAAATAAACCAGCTGTTCAGGGCATTTGCCCTGTGCACTTGCCACTAAATCAAGATTTGGTTGTTTGTCTGCCTTATTGATTCTTATCTCTCTCTAGCTGCAGGAAATGGGTTAATTGGTAAACATATTGATAAAATCCATGACATAATTTTTTTATTTTTGATGTCCAACAAGTACATTTTCTGACCACTCTGCATTTTTTTTCCTGCAAAGGATCAATTTAATGGCTCTGCATGTATGATTGCATGACATCTCTTGATAGCAGGTTGCGGTCAAATTAAAAATCCCACTCCACCCTAAACGACCAAGAGGGTGAGGGAAAATATGGCGGCGGCTGCAAATGAAAATTGGAAAATGCCATCTCGAGAGACGGCATTTGGCTTCCTCGCTCTTGGTTATGGCAGACATGATGTTGCAACATGACATACTGCTAAGGACAAGACCTGCAGCATCAGCAGAAATAAATGAGTTGTTTAGAGGTGACAAAACCACAACTCAGATTTTCTATATTTAATCAGTTGTTAACACGGGCTGGGAGCTATTGCAGCTGATATCAAGCAGGGTACACCCTGAGCAGTTCGCCTATCAATCACAGAGCAACATGCAGAGACACCATTACAATTACAGCCTACATCTGCTGTGTCAGAGGGCTGAATCTGCGGCACACATAGGCCTCTAAAAGTACGTCATTAATGCAAGTTCTATACTATATATATGAAAAACAACCTGACTAGAAGATTTTCGTGCCTGTAAAAAAGTATATTTTATTTTTTGAGGATTCTTTTTTTTTCACCGTCCTCCAATCTTTAGTCTTTACTCGTTTGTGATTTAAGTCAAAAACCTAAAGCAGCATATCTATATGGCACATTGAGCAATGTACTTTTCACACACAAGAAGAAAAAATAACCCACAAAACTGTAAATTCACATAAATGTAAAAAGCACAAAATATTAGATTTAAAAAGAAAAGACAAAGGGTGTTTCTCGGTGCCAAGGAACCTTGCCTTGATGTCTTGGCCCGGCCCCGGTTGCCTGGGGGATATGTCATCTGGAGCCGCCAAGACGTGTTCCAATGTTCATGTTCTACCGAGGTGTCTGCTCTCTGTTTCTTAGCCGTTTAGCTAGCTGAGCAAGGATACACAGATGAGGTGTCTTGTAGACTAGCCTTGGTCAAAAATTACCCAGAATACAGCGCGGTATCTTCAAAAAGACAGCGGATCAGAAGCCTGCAGCCACTTTGGGGACAATATTCAAGTTTAAAAGTAAGTCAGCTAATTTTTATTTATTTATTTATTCATTTATTTATTTATTTATTTATTTTTTAAAGTAAGTCAGCTAATTTAAAATGTTTTTTTTTAGATTCAAAGAAGTTATCTAAGGTTAGGGCAAGGTGCCTTGACATTGAGAAACACCCATAGTTGACGGTCTGATTTGTTGTGAAGTAGAAGATAGAGAATAAAAAACAAGAGGGTTAGGGGTCAAAGTTCAGACAATATTGAAAAATAAAAACTGGGTGTTCAAGGAGCTGTACCATGCTATTTTACACCTTCCACAGCAACAGTAGGCACAATACTTGATAACATATACATGTTGGCACTACTAAGAGGTCATTTTTTAAATGAAAGTCACTAAAACTGAATCATAAATCTCAGTCCTGGTACATTAGATGGCACTGGCTCTGATGTAGACCTTGGCCCTGTGGTGCAATGTAAAACGAATATTGTCAGCAATGTATGGATAAAAATTGACATAAGTTCGAGACACAAATTAATACAATTGTCTGGTCCTGAAGCGTGGCAGAGTCTCTGTGGTGTTTGATTAATCTGGCAGCTGTGATTCGTCTAAACTAATAAACATCCAGATTAATAAGTCAGAATAACACCATTTTGAGTTCAGTATTCAGCCAGCTCTCAAGATCATCTGATGTCCATCATTGCTAAGTGGAGTACGGACCGGCCATCTGTACGTTTTACTTTAAGATGAGAACTGTCAAGCTGGAAAATCCTGTCGTTGTT
>SSNQ01034483.1:124703-177604 GCA_006942095.1 Nothobranchius kuhntae | reverse complement strand
ATTGACAAGGATGAAGGAGCCCTGCGGCGACATACAAAGCTGAGTGAGCAGAAGCTAACGGCAGCGTGAATCAGCAGCATGGGCTGAAGACCAAAGCTAAGCAATGCGACAAAATGGGTAAATAAATGCAGCACGGCTTAGCGTGTATACTGACAATGTAACCATACATTAGCTTAACAAGCAGGTAAAGACTTACAGATACAAGTCGAACAGTAGCATGGATAGACAGCAGTGTGATGGTTGAGCAGCAGTAACCCAAATGAGAAGCAGCATATGTACAGTGAGGGATCGTCACATGTACGTGACTTCCGGCACGTCCGTGAATACACCTTTTTCCCTCGAGGCTTGATCGCAGCACACCCTAGTGGCCAGTGGTGACCTCTGCAATTTATATAGCGCCAAATCACGACAAGAGTCGTCTCAAGGCACTTCACATAATAAACATTCCAATTCAGGTCAGTTCATTAAGCCAATCAGAAATAATGTTTCCTATATAAGGAACCCAGCAAATTGCATCAAGTCACTGACTAGTGTCAGTGACTATACAGCAATCCTCATACTAAGCAAGCATATCTCTGGTCATTAATTAAGATGTAATACCCTTCATTTCCATTACAGTACACAACTGCAGATCCGGCGTCCACAGATTCACGCCGATATTTACTGACTCAGTGACTGTCGAGTCCAACCATTTCTGCAGAGTAAACACCTCGGTTTTGTCTCAGCTGACATTCTTGGTAAAGTTTTCTCAGTGAGGTCAACCACATGTGGTTTGGACCCTATTCGCACAAGGTTTTTAAACAATTTTATGATTCTTTTAACGATGATATTTTAACTGATGAATTACTCGCTTCAGACAGGGGTCTTTCCGGCTGCTTTTAAACGGGCGGTGGTGAGACCTCGGTTGAAGAAGAGCAATTTAGATTTTAATGATTTAAAGAACTTCCGACTGGTGTCCAACTTGCCATTTTTAAGCAAAATTTTAGAAAAGCTTGTGTTAAATCAACTTTATTAATACTAATGATGTCCTAGAGAAATTTCAGCCTAGTTTTAGGGTGAACCACACCACCGAGACCGCCCTTCTGAAGATTTTAAATGATTTTAGAATAAATCATGATGGTTCTACTGGATCTAAGCGCTGCCTTTGATACAGTGGACCACATTATTCTTTTAACCCGCTTAAAAGAGATCGCCCTCTCTGGTGCTGTACATAGATGGTTCACTTCACATATTTTAATCCTTCCAGCGTTTCCTCTATGGAGCCCTCTGCCTCAGGACCGGTGGTCGGTGGCGGCGGCTGGGGCGCTCCTTGGGTAGCGCCCAGGTAGTGGTGGGAATTGCCACCCTCCCTCCCAGGGTGCCCTGGATTGGTGTCTTGGCTGCTGCCGTGGATCTGCTGCTGTCGAGGCAGATGGGTCCCTTGATGGCGTGTCTTTCATTACCTGTCCAATCTGAGCTCAGCCTAGTGTTTACTGTGGTCTTTTAATGCGTTATGCCTAGGAGTGTGTGCGTGTGTGTGTGCGTGTGTGTGCGCATGCGTGCGTGTGTGTGCATGTGTGTGCTTGGAAATGGTTTGTGGATTGTGAAACCGTCATAATTGTTTTAAGTGTGGGAAAGTGAGGGAATGTGGGTTATATGGGTCGTTTTAATCTGTTAAGCACTTTGTGTTGTTTGCTTTGCATGAAAAGTGCTATATAAATAAATTTGATTGATTGATTGATTGATTGATTGATTGATTGATTGATTGATTGATTGATTGATTGATTGATTGATTGATTGATTGATTGACCTCTTCAGGAAGTCTGGACAAGGACCTTTTATTTCTCGTAGACAAAGCTGCGTTTTGATGTTTCTAGACATTATTTAAAGGGCTGGCCATATAAGACAGAAATCACTTCTACACAACTTCTGAGAATAAGTTTCCTGCTAGCTACACTGAGAGGCTGGGTATTAGTGTTTACAGTCCAGGTGATTTTTGGAGTGTTTTTCATGAGAAAATAACAATATAACATGGTCAAAGTGGATATGGCATGATATAATCACTTTAAAAGTTTAATGCAAAATACACTCATAATTTTATTTCAATAAAAGAAAAGTATTTCAAAGTAACACAACGTATTGCCTTCCTTTCAGATTAGCGAACAGTGTTTCTGCACAGATAACTTCTAAAACTTGTAGATACATTTAATTGCAATTGTTTTGAGTTTTGTGAATACGATTTAAAAAACAAGTTTTTTAGATTTAGAAAAGATGCTGATAATTTATCAACTTTCTTTTATGTTGACAACACACCTTTCAACCACAAACTGATGTAAATTGTCATTTTTATTTAGATATGGTTGTATTTCAATTATTGACAGAAAATACAAGGTCTTCTTTTTTTCTATGTTCTCCTTACATTAGGTAAAAAGGGTGTAGTATACTCACAGAATAGTGTTATGTGCACTCTTATGTTCACATTTTCCTTATTTTTGTTTCTCATTTTGATGCGCTATGCATATCTGTTCTGGATGAAATTTCTCCCTTTAAGATTAAGAAAGTAGGGCATAGGGCAGAGCCGCGGCTGTCTGATGAGACTCGGGCATGCATGCAGGCCTGCAGGAGAACTGAGAGAAAATGGAAGAAAGAAAAACTTCATGCCTCTTACGAAATTTACAAAAGTCACATTTTTTCAATGATGGACAGGAGTCTACTTCTAGACCAGCAGAAAGAGAAAAACAAAAAAAACTAAAAGGGACACATGACAATACAACAAGAGCAAGCTGTCACTGCGTCAACCTGACTCACCTGAAGTCTCACTTTTACGTCAAGGCATTCCAGTATTAAATTTTTTTACTTGGTTTTGTTGCATCGGCCTCTAATTCCTTTTGCTGTACCTTATTGTCTATTTTAACTTCTCTCTCTCAATGTTTCTATGACGGTTTTACAATTGTTACATTTTATTTGATGGTTTTATGTTATACTTGTGTTATGTTCATCACCTTGGGTGTAGGCGTTGGTCGCGAAAGGGGTTTTAAAACAAATAAATGAAATGAAAAGGGTAATTTTCATTTTGCTCGTCGTCGTCGTCTTCCTCCGCTTATCCGGGTCTGGGTCATGGGGGCAGCATCCCAACTAGGGAGCTCCAGACCGTCCTCTCCCCGGCCACCTCCACCAGCTCCTCCGGCAGGACCCCAAGGCATTCCCGGACCAGATTGGAGATGTAACTCTCCAACGTGTCCTGGGTCGACCCGGGGGCCTCCTGCCAGCAGGACATGCCCGAAACACCTCCCCAGGGAGGCGTCCAGGAGGCATCCTAACCAGATGCCCAAACCACCTCAACTGACTCCTGTCGATCCAGAGGAGCAGCGGTTCTACTCTGAGTCCCTCCCGAATGTCCGAGCTCCTCACCCTATCTCTAATGAGCTCTACACACTGCAGGCGACATCGCCTCTCCTCCATTCATTTTCAATGAGACATGCGCAGAAAAAGCGATAATCGCAGGTCTCCCTCCTATTAAGCGAAACACGAAAAACGTGCGTGTGAAATTTTGCGCTCATGCACGTGTCGTGCACGGACGACCCAGCGACGCGATCCCAGAAAGTTGAAACATGTTCAACTTTTCATCGCTGTCGCTCGAACGAGGACCAATCAACAGAGGTTTCATTCACTGACCAATGAGCGGACATAATGCTCCGTACGTCTCTGAGCAAACATGGAGGAAAAGTTGATTATTATTATGTTTTATATAGTAAAATCAGAAGTAAGATTTCACATAACTCTAGCAGCACCTTGTGAAACATCATATCTACCACTTTTTTAACTCTGAACCGCTTAAATAACCTTAATTCCCTCCAACCTGACACAGCCAATCAAAACAACGGAAGATTCGATTTCGCCATGGAACAGAAAGCGTAGACAGCTTTGCCGCTGGCCACTGGCGCGGGTCGCCTCCCGTGTGTCAGGTAATAAAAGCGACGGCGACAAATTTAGCTGATCGCGGTCGTTTGTCGCCTCCTGTGTGTCGAGCCCGGCCACCCTACGGAGGAAATTCATTTCGGCCGCTTGTATCCGCAATCTCGTTCTTTTGGTCATTACCCAAAGCTCATGACCATAGGTGTGGATTGGGACGTAGATCGCCGGTAAATCGAGAGCTTGACTCATATCAAAATGTGTTTTCAAGCCAAACCTCAGTAAATAATAGAACATAAATGCCCCTTATTGTTCCACAGTTGGGAGATGCTGCTGTACGAGCAACAAGTTGGAGGTAAATGTAAACATGCTGAACACTTTGCTATCATAGACAGGCTGGCTGCGGAAAACGTGGGTAGAAAGTGCTGATTTGTTTTAGTTGGTTTAAGGAAACATAAATAGTTTCAGTAGCAAAATAACAGGAAAAGCTGAATGTTTGTATTTGTAAACTCCTATTCTTTGGACATCAAACAGAACAAATAAATGCAATAATAATGCTTTAACCAAAGTAAATAAATAAAAGTTGGTGTAAGCAATAATTAATGAACAAAAGTGTAAATTCAAGACATAATTTAGCTAAATATGTCTGCCTTTGAATCTTTTAAAGTTTAAAATTTAATTCGTAGGCTTTTTATACAAGCCTGTTGAAAACATGTATAGGCTTGATTGAAATTACAAATTTGAATTAGTATTATGGGAATCAACCATTAAAGTGCTCCTTCAAGAGCAGAATAGCTCCACCAGATCCACATTTAATATTAACATGTAAAGAAAATTAAGATTGCTTTTGGAACAGCTGACCCGGTTGAAAGCTGATTAATGTTAATTACTCCCCAGCGTGTTGTGACCATGGATCACGGTTTGCTGGGCTATGTTCTCTACAACACGTTGGCGTCCACGCAGCTGAGTGTGAATGAATTCTTCTGTGGGTGTTGCCAAAGTGGACGGTGGAGGCCGAGTAGCATGAGAGCTATCCGTCATGTTTTGATTATGTTTTTGAGCTCAGTGGAATTTGATGCTAAACGGCTTGAAGCAAATACGAGCATTCACTGCAAGGTTTTATTTTCTTTGTTGGAAAGATATAATTTAATGTTTAGAGTAATTGCCTAACAACATGGCAACATGTTGAATAAGGTATCATTTTATTCATCTCACTCACATCAAGATCCAATTCCACCTTGGCTGAGTAGAAACACTCAGATCTTGTTTCTGAGAATCTATGAAAATACATGAAATCCTCCAACTTGTTTAAAAAGAAGTGAATAATGCATAAGCTGCAGAAATGTAAGTGTGACGCTGATGGTATGATTACACCAGGGTAATGTGACAAACATGAAATATTCAGAAACTGTCTCCTGTCTTCAGCTTTGAATGTTTGTAAACATTCTCAGTGCATAGAAGGAAACTTAATCATAAGAATTCCTTGACTATTAATGAAACATGAATATAAAGCTGGAATAGTTTAGAGGGGACGCTTAGTAAAAGGCCAAAAGTTACAGAGTTTGAGTAACATATAAAGAAATTATATTTTAGACACAAAAAATTTTTTGTCATAGGTGCACACTGTTCATGTACCATTTGTTGTATAGAGCTTAATTGTGATTACACGTAATTACGCATTGCATTCTGGGACGTGTTGAGTCAAGTTTTTATTCATTTACATATTTTTATATACCATTCGGTTTTGAAGCAGAATCGTTGCTTTACACCCTCCAGTCAGTACATTGTTTGACATTAGTTGCGATTATTCTAATGATGGGAATTGCAGCTTTTTCTGGCTCACGAAGCTGCTCCGCCCAGCTGATTTTTAAGAGTTGGTTCTTTTGGGTCAAAAGAAGCTTTTTGTCACTATGCTACCCCTTTTTAAATCTTACGGATTAATGCTTCATCACACCTGTTTGGCTGGATGAGGAAGAAGAAACTAACAGCTCCCAGATGGAAGGTCATTCTCACAGGATAGCTGGAACATAAAATCAGTTTATTTGTAAATGTCACATCATTAGTATGCACCGACCAGCTGCCATTCTGTACATTTTTGTCAGTTTTTGTTGTCATTATTTGACATTTTTTGCNGCTTTTTGTCACTATGCTACCCCTTTTTAAATCTTACGGATTAATGCTTCATCACACCTGTTTGGCTGGATGAGGAAGAAGAAACTAACAGCTCCCAGATGGAAGGTCATTCTCACAGGATAGCTGGAACATAAAATCAGTTTATTTGTAAATGTCACATCATTAGTATGCACCGACCAGCTGCCATTGTGTAATGATGACAACAAAAACTGACAAAAATGTAGACATTTTTTGTTTGTTTCCTGCTTCTGCTGGTCTACAATTAGATTTCTTAAAGGGATATTCCACCCAAACTTGAAATTTTGACTGTTGACATATTTCCCAGAAATAGATAAATGGGGGAAAAAAAACTATTTTTAACCAACCCAGTCATTCTCCTGACCCAGCTGTACTCTTTTAGCTTTAGCTTAGCATAAAACACAGTAAGTAAAAGGATCCATAGGATTGTGAGTAATAACATCTTTAAAATCACTCAGTAGTGATCCCAATTCTGCTTGGTGACCTTAACAATCAGACATCAGGTTCGGCTCTGGATTGGTTCAGATCGTATCTTTCAAACAGAACAGTCTGCATTAGAATGGGTGGTTTTTCGTCTGCCTCCTCCCAACTCCCCTGGGGTGTTCCCCAGGGTTCTGTGTTGGAACCACTTCTGTTTTTAATCTATATTCTCCTGTTGGGGAATATTTTCTGTCGTTTAAACATTAATTTTCCTTTTTTTTGCTGATGACTGCCAACTTTATATCCCCCTCGGTGGTGTACATGACAAATCGGTGGACAACCTAATAGACTGCCTGTCTGAGGTGAAGAGGTGATTGTTGGCAAATTATTTGTGCCTCAACGAGGACAAGACAGAGGCAGTCCTATTTGGACCTAATGGCCGCATTGAAACCACCTTGCTTGATTGTGGGCCATTTAGTTCAAAGGTAAAGACAGATGTCACAAACCTTGGCACTGGAGTCGACAATGCCTTGGGTTTGATGCCCATGTAAATGGAATCGTGTCCACTTCTTATCATCTGTGCCGTTTAGCTAAAATAAAACCATTCCTGACAAGACAACACCTGGAAATAGTAGTGCATGCTTTTATTACAACACAGATTGACTACTGTAATGCCATCCTATTTGGAGTGGCCAGGGCAATTTTGGCAAGGCTGCAACTTGTGCAAAATGTGACTGCAAAAGTTTTGGTGGGAAAAAAGAAATTTGACCATGTCTCCCGGTCTTCGAATCTTTTCACTGGCTGCCTGTGGAATTCTGGATTTGTTTTAAAGTCCTTTTATTGGTTTTTAAATTGTTAAATAGACTGGCTCCTGCATATTTACATACAGTGCTTCGGTGTCACCCCTGTGCCTGTAAGGCGCTTTAGAACTGAAGCTTGAGTTGAGGTGAGTTGAGACTGACTTCTGCAGGAATGGAGACTTGACTCTGATCAATAAAAACGAAGATTCACCAAATACTTGCTCTTTCTGTCTGGTAATCCAAATTAAATTGCTTCAGATGAGTGAATTGAGATCACTACTGACTGATTTTCAGGACTTTTTTACTTACAATGCTAGTTGGATGCATTCACTTACTGTGTCTTATGCTAAGCTGAAGCTTAAAGTACAGTTGGGTCAGGAGAATGAATGGGTTTGTTACAAATAGTTTTTCCCCACTTATTTCACTCTGGGAAAATATCAACTTCCTCAGTAGTCTAGTGATAGAGTGTCTGCCCTGGGACTGGGAAACTGGTGTTCAAATCCCGGTCGGGTCACACCAAAGACTTTAAAAATGGGACACTCAGCTTTATGGCGGTGGATTGGGGGGTTAAACCACCAAATAGTTCCTGAGTGGTGCCACTGTTAACCTGTCCCCACGGGGATGGATCAAATGTGGAATTTCTGGTGGAATACCCTTGCAACAACTTATGACCACAGCAAATGTAATAAGTATTAAAAGCAGCCTGCTGACACTAAATTAGGAGATGAAGAACTGTGAGAAAATGGTCACATGATGCTGCAGGGTTGTTTTGAGACCACAGATTGAATGACTCTCTGCCAAGGATATGAAGAGGACACCATTGCCATGACTGGATGTGTCACTGACTATATAAACTTCTGTGTGGACAACATCATACCCACCCGAACAGTGAGATGCTTCGCTAATAACAAACCCTGGATCACCAATGAACTGAAGAATGTGCTAAACTAAAAAAAAGAGCCTTCAAGGAGGGAGACAGGGAATCTTTGAGGAGTATACAAAAGCAACTGAAGATCAAGATCAGAGACAGCAAGGAGGCATACAGGAAGAAGCTGGAGAACAAACTACAGAGGAACAATATCAGAGATGTCTTGTCAGGGATGAAGAAGATCATAGGCTTCAAGCAGAGGAAGGATTGCACAGATGGCAGCCTGGACACAGCCAATGAACTGAACAAGTTCTTCAATAGTTTCAATTCAGGAACAAACCCAGCATCCTCCTCGCCTGTCCCCAGCCAATCAGACATCCCATACTCCTCTGATCCAACATTTTCCTGTCAAACGCCAGCTCTTTTGTCCTCTAACGCAGTCATGGACTCTTCTGGTTCTATAAATCTGTCTTCAACCAAGTAAGGAGATGCTGCTGCCCCATTTACCTCCTCCTCCCACCTATCTGTCTCTAGATGTCAGGTGAAGAGGCAGCTGGAGATTGAACAGGAACAATGCTGCAGGTCCAGATGGTTTCAGCCCCAGTGTACTGAAGGCCTGTGCAGAGCAGCTCTGTGGGATTCTGCAGCACCTCTTCAACCTCAGCCTGGCCCAGGAGAAGGTTCCAGTCTTGTGGAAGACATCCTGCCTTGTTTCAGTTCCAAAGAAAACTCGCCCATCAGTCAATGACAACTACAGACCGGTTGCCCTGACATCCCACATCATGAAGGTCCTGGAGAGATACCTGTTGGTCCACCTGAATAAGCGAACTAGGACATATCAGGACCCGCTGCAGTTTGCTTATCACCATGGAGTTGAAGTTGAAGATGCCATCATCCAGCTGCTTCAACCAACCCACTGTCATCTGGACAAACCAGGCAGCACTGTGAGGGTCATGTTCTTTGATTTCTCCAGTGCATTTAACACAATCCAGCCTGATGTACTTTGCCAGAAACTCCAGAAGACACAGGTGGGGTCCTCAACTATCGCCTGGATTAAAGACTACCTGACAAACAGACCACAGTTTGTGAGGCTGAAGAACTGCACATCAAACCAGGCTATCAGTAACACTGGAGCACCACAAGGGACTGTACTCTCACCATTCCTTTTCACCCTGTACACCTCAGACTTCCAGTACAAATCAGAGACCTGTCATCTACAGAAATACTCAGATGACTCTGCAGTCGTCGGGTGTATCAGAAATGGACAGGAAGCTGAGTACAGAGAGCTGGTGGAGCGCTTTGTGGCATGGTGTGGAAACAATCATCTGACCTTGAACGTGAACAAAACAAACGAGATGATTTTAGACTTCAGAAGAAACAGGGTGGAGTCAAACACTGTTTCCATCATGGGAGAAGAAGTGGAGGTGGTTGAGGAATACAAATACCTTGGAGTTCACCTGGACAACAGACTGGACTGGAGAAAGAACAGTGAAGCCGTTTACAAGAAGGGACACAGCAGACTGCACTTCTTGAGGACGCTTAGGTCCTTCAATGTCTGTAGCAAGATGCTGCAGATCTTCTACAAGTCTGTTGTTGAGAGTGTAATCTCTTCAGCCATCGTCTGTTGGGGTAGCAGCATCAGAAGCAGGGACCTGAAAAGGCTCAACAGCCTAATAAAAAAGGCTGGTTCTGTTCTGGGGACGACTGTGGAACCACTGGAGGAGATAATGCAAAGAAGGATTCTCCAGAGAATCAAGAACATGATGGACAACCCTGAGCATTCTCTTCACAAGACTGTCCGACAACGGAAGAGTGTCTTCAGTCAGAGGCTTCTTCAGTTTCGCTGCAACACTGACCGCTACTGGAGATCCTTCCTGCCAACAGCCATTGTAATATACAACAACTCTTTGAAGACTTGATTATTATTATTATTATCCTGAGCTTCTACAGGAATCAATTTCCCTCTGGGATTAATAAAGTATTTTTGAATTGAATTTTAAAAAGTCAAAAAACAAATTATAAATGAACAATTTTGTATTTATATTTTCCCCCAGAGAGAAATTTTAAGTTCTCACACTCATACTCACCAAATCCACACTGAGATCCACTGTTTAAATTAAAGACATTTTAGTCCAAATGCTGATGTCAAAAATGTCAATTTCATTCTAGACTGCACTCATTTTCCTGGACCTAGCTCTCGCCTGGACCAGTGTTACTTGGTGATCTTCTGAGTCCCTACACCCCCAGCAGGTACCTGAGGTCCAGTGATCAAAGCCTACTGGTTGTGCAGCACCAGGCTAAAGGTCAAAGGTGACAGATCATCTGCTGCTGACTCTAGACCTCTCTCCCCCTGAGCCTGAGATCAGTGGACTCAGTGGTCTCCTTTAAGAAGCAGCTAAAGTCTCACCTGTTCAAGCTCTGGTGTTACCTTCATCACCCTCTCCTTGTTCTGTTCTTATCTTGCCTTTCCCAGGATCCATTGATTTCCCTCTTTCCTAATCATTTTCTCTCTTCCTTTACTTACTTCTTTCTTTTCTCCTGTTAAACAATCTAATTAATTTTGAAATATTTTTATATGCTGATGGTGGTCGGAGGGAGCCGTGGCGCCTGTGCTCGGCAGTCTCGCCTCTGTCAGGGCACCCCAGGGCAGCTGTGGCAACATCGTAGCTCATCCCCACCAATAAATGATGTGTATAGCGCCTCTCAGAGTAAGGACTCCAAAGCGCTTTACACTACAGTGTATCATTCATCCATTCACACACACATTCACACATTGATGGTGATGAGCTACGATGTAGCCACAGCTGCCCTGGGGCGCACTGACAGAGGCGAGGCTGCCAAGCAGAGGCGCCACCGGTCCCTCCGACCACCACCAGCAGGCAAGGTGGGTTAAGTGTCTTGCCCAAAGACACAACAGCAGAATTCTCTGTCTGGAGCCGGGATTGAACCTGCAACCTTCTGATTACTGGACAACCCACTCAACCTGTTGAGCAGCTGTTCAGCTACTGCTGCCCCGACGGTGTGAATGACTGAATGTGTTTTAAAGCGTCTTGTTTTTGTGAAGCGCCTTGTGATTTTTATCTTCAGAGGTGCTATGTAAAAATTGTCTTCTTCTACATCTGCACTAAAATAATGCAGCGCCGAGAAGGCACTAAAGACGCTGCCGGTACAAATTTTACTCTTCTTGGACAAAAACTACATCACAAATTCTCCACCGTTAGATGCTACAGCAACACAGTGTTTCATGATGCTAAGGCCATCTATTTGATAACAAATTACTTATTCAGTTACGCAGATATAATTGGCATTTAATTAGCTTGTAATTTGTCATTAAATCATTTGTACAGAGGTAATAAGGTCAGATTATTTGTGTATGTTCATGATGATGAACTTTTCATCAGTTCAGTTTCACCCAACAATGTCTTTGCTCTTAAAATAGTAAAATAACTAAACTTCCTCGCTGACCTTTGAAGTGGCGTCAGAAAAGCTTTTCTTTGCGGAGCTGCGAAGTGTCCTCAAGGGAAACAGCGACACTTGGATACCAGCTGCTGAGCGTCTTTTAGTAACGACCCTAATCGCTCGGTGCGGTTCAACGAGGGGAAAAAATAAATACCCTTTTTCTTCTGTCATTTTATACAGGATGCCCATCCAGTCCAATTTTTGTTTCAGAACTTAAGTCAAGAAATTATAGAATTCTAATAAGTTGGGTATAATTATATAGATTGTGTAGAAAAACTTAATTTCTTTGCATAACTAATTATTCAAGAAGAGTGTCATAGTTGTTGCAACAGATGCAATAAATAACACTTTATTTGATGGTTTTCTAATTCTCTGTGATAGTGGGTTGATGTCATGAAATGTGCTTGTTTTTGAAAACTTGAGAGCATGTTTCTTTTTATATACTCCATATAATGGAATTCTGAGTCTTTTTGTTGGCAGGAACAATGCATATCAGTGTTACAGATACTTTTTATAATACTGTAAAAAATATTTGAATCAATTTCTGCTTAGGTAGGGATAGTGCGCCACTGCAAGCATAAATAACACGTTTTTAACAAGTTCTATGATGGACCGTTACTGTGAGCATGGTGAATAATAAAACCTGATATCTTTCAAGCAATAAAGTTTACACATTGCTGAATGTTTTGGAAATTTTACAAATGACTGAGTTTAATAAGCGGTCCAGAAGAGAGGGTTGTTCTCTCCACATGATGATCTTATGCCAGATCTGCACGTTGTTAATATGAATGTCTTACTCACGGCAACAGCAAAAGTTCAACTTCTAAAGTAAAACCGATCATTTTTAGCTCAAGAGTTGCAGTGTGCATGTTGTTTGTGTAGATCTACAGCAAGGGTCTCTCGAACATCTAATTATTCTACATCATTTAATTAGATCAAAAGTTTATGAACTTTTCATGGACAAGAAAGTCTCCAAAATATAAAGATATGAAAACACAGCATGACTGTCATGTTCCTGAGCCGAGGTGAGTGACACCATCCCCATCTCACACTATCAGTCTGATTTCCCACAGGTGACAGCGGAGGGGGCCGCAGCTGCAGAAAATCCACAATCAGGGACGCGGGTATATAAGGAGGATGGAGACACCTCACTACGCCAGATCATTGCTCCTGTATAGGTAGCCCCAGCCACTTGCTCTTGTTTTGTGGACTTGTCACTCATATATTGGATATTTTGGATTATTGAACTTGGACTGCTCTGATTGCTCTTTTGGATTACCCTGAAATCTGGTGTTCCTTGTTCTCTCCAGATATCTCATTCAACCTGACTCAACTTGCTGTCCCATCCTCCTCCGCTGTGTCTGGTTGGATCCCTTCCGCTGTCAAACCTGTTTTCCTGATCACCCCTGGACTGATCTGAGCTCACCTCGGCTTCCTCGCCTCGTTCTGCCGAACGTTTATGGACCCGAGCTATTGCTCACACCCCCCACAGGACTTCTGATAGGTAATTTTAGATTTATCCCATATTACCTTAAAGGACGACACACACAGAGAGAGAGATTATTTGTAATGTCCATGAATCGTCATGCGAGAGCAGGGCGCAGAAACCCCTCCATGGAGCTAGCCAGGCCCCCTCTGCTCCTGGGGAAAGCCTTCAGCTCACCACCTCTGCATGCCCGCATTCTCCACCAAATGTTAAGTAATTACATGTGGGGTAATATTTAATCTCCATAACCCTGGAACCTGAAATAAACACTCTTGACAACATGGAAGACATTTTACCCTGAGTCCCCAAAATAAAGGAGAGTTAACGCAGGGAAAAACCTCCTCCGAGGCTTTTCCCCCATCACTCCCAAATCTCCTCAGTTTCCCAGGGGCTTTAGTCAGCAAAAGGATGGGGGAGAAGGCGGGCCTTCTCAGGTTACAGAGGTACAGTTTTCAGTTGGAAACCCACAATCAACATCCTTGCTCAACCTTTCATGAACAGCAACAGTTGGCAAAAACAGAGATTCATTTTGTGTTAATAACACAAAATGGGCATCTTTTAGGCCTCAAAAAGGTACAATTATAAAAATACCCAACAACTTCCCTGTGCATTTTTTGTTCTCGTTTAAAATAAAAGACTTTAAGTTCATCCTACCTGCTCGCCGAATCAGATTTCTGCATGTCTTGGGTTAAACACGTGCCTCGAGTCATGACAATGACATGAGAACAATACTTGTAAAACAACATGTTTTAGCTCTGTTTTTCTGCTACAAAAGCACGTTTATAAACAAACGTGAAATCGTGATCCAAAAAAAAAAAACAGAGCGACAGAGTTTTTGTGTCATATGCTTGTCAGCCCCTAGATGGTGCCATCGGTTAAGAGAAATACTCCGGAAAGAGACTTTAAAATGGAGAAAACGCAAAAGTTCACTTTGGCAGAAGTTTTTTAAAAGATTTTTTCATTGCGTAAATCTGCGTTTCCATGTGGATGACAGGCCCAATCGTAGAAAAATATTTTCATTTTGGGAGATACCTGGCAACGTGTGGACAGGGCCTAAGTTCAGAGACGTAACACTTTGAAGTTTAATCACTGTTTTTGAAAGCCAAAGAGATATTAAAGATCAACTTTTTCCCACAACTTTAAAGCTAATGTTAAGATTTGGAGTTAAGATGTGGAGCTTTACTCTGACGGAACGTTGCATTCAGGTGTAGCTTGCAACAGGTTTTATTATCCAGCTTGTCAAGGTTCTTTGTGGTTAAAAAAATACGAGTGGCCGGCTCGAAACTCTAGAATGTTTGAACTGAGTTAAGGGTGACGTGGTGCTGTGAAGCTTGGAGGATTTTTACTGCTATTTTTTTTTAGCTTTTTTCACTTTTTGAGCATTTGTTATGATGTGTAACCATGGCAACAAGCTGGTTTACAATCGGGAGCAGCTGATTAACTTTGGAAAGGCTGAAATAATACCTCAACTGAAGCCAAAAATCCCAAATGAGCTAAAAGGTAAGAAGCGTGGATGCAGAGCGGGAGCAAAACGGAGACAGAGAAAGAGGAAATTCAAACCATCTCTTCCATTGATCATAATGGGCAATGGGAGATCACTGGCCAACAAGATGGAGGAACTCCAAGCCCTTTCAAGGACTCAGCCAGAGTTTCGGCAGTTTCGGAACCGCTGGAGGAGATAATGCAAAGAAGGATTCTCCAGAGAAGCAAGAAAATGATGGACAACCCTGAGCATTCTCTTCACAAGACTGTCCGACAACGGAAGAGTGTCTTCAGTCAGAGGCTTCTTCAGTTTGGCTGCAACACTGACCGCTACTGGAGATCCTTCCTGCCAACAGCCGTTGTAATATACAACAACTCTTTGATGACTTGATGATTATTATTATTATTCTGAGCTACTACAGCAATCAATTTCCCTCTGGGATTAAAAAAGTATTATTGAATTTGAATTTTGAATTGAATTGAATTAATTTTATAATTCAGATGTTTTGATTTATGGTTGAATCAGAATTTGACAACAAAAGGGGTTTGCATAAACACCGCACAGACCACGCCACACGTCAGAAAGGAAAGCTCTGATTGGAGAGAAAAAAGGAATGTGTCATGTGATCTTAACATTACTTGTGATAGGAGTGTCTAGTGCATCTCTGCCAAGTTAATTCTTATACAAATACTACTGATTACAGTATTATAATTCAAGTAATTAACATTGTCATTTCACAGATTGATTTTTATTGGGCTCACATTATTATTGGGACTAACAGACGTTATTTAATTATTTATTAAAAAGAAGAGTAGAGTCCTCTGGCTCGGTCTTGAGCTGGAAAGGAAGTGAAACAGTTTAGAATGAGAGGCATGAGACCTTGAGAGATTACGTCGTTGAGGGAGACTGTGTCTCCCCAGCTTGAGCAGAGCAGGCATGACCTTTAGACCAGAAAACAGTCATTTAATTCTGTAATACTCTCGGAAGTCCAAAGAGTGAGAAAAAGTTAGTTAGAGCTTTGATAATTGATTTGGTTGTAGTGGATACCAGTGGTATTGCTTCAGGGAATCGGGTAGCGGTACACATAATTAAATGGCCTGTATTTGATATAGCGCCTTCTAGAGTCCTGGATCCCCTCAAGGCGCTTTACAACACAACCAGTCATTCACCCATTCACACACACATTCACACACTGGTGGGGATGAGCTACGATGTAGCCACAGCTGCCCTGGGGCGCACTGACAGAGGCGAGGCTGCCGAGCACTGGCGCCACCGGTCCCTCCAACCACCACCAGCAGGCAACGTGGGTTAAGTGTCTTGCCCAAGGACACAACGACAGCGACAGACTGAGCGGGGCTCGAACCTGCAACCTTCCGATTACGGGGCGAGCACTTACCTCCTGTGCCACCGTCGCCCACACATAATTGTTAGTAAGTACTTCTTGCCAGACCTGGTATGCGGCAACGGACCAACACAGTCAACTACTATGTGATCAAACGGGTTCCCGATTACAGGAATCGGAGTTAAAGGCACTGGTTTTAAAGGATGGTTCGGTTTTCCTGCCATCTGACACGTATGACATGTCTTACAAAAGCGTGCAACATCCTTCTTTATCCCAGACCAAAAGAAACGATCGAGAATCGCCAGATACGTTTTACGTATCCCAAAAGGCCTGACCAACAGCTTTCACGCGCTAGAGCGATAACTTGATGTTTGAAACATTCTGGAATCCCAATCTGATTAACACTAACACTTGGAGGATTTAACTGTTTAGGATTTACCCAACGTCTCAACAAGAGATCGTCCTCCGTATAGTAACCAGAAGAATTTTCATCTGTTTTAGCCACAGCCTCAAAACATCTGCTTAACGTTTTGCCATTTTTCTGCTCCATTCTCAAAGACGAACGAGAAACTACACGTTTGTTTGGGCTGTCTCTTACGTCCGGTACTTCGGTTTCTACTGAACTATTTCCTTCACACAGTTCATGTAGTGGAGGTCTGGAGTCTGCTTCTTCAAACACAGATGACACATTCAACAGATCATCACCGCCTTTAGCTGACCCCGCTCCTGTGTCAACATACACAGCTCCATATGTCAACATTGAGCATGTCATATAAAAATAAAATGAAATAAACACAAGCACCAACCACATACTCACTTAAAGACCCCACTAATGGGGACGTAACAAGCCACCATAATTAGAACAAATATAATTTATACTCTGAAGTCTGTGGCCTTTTTAAGGGAGAAAAGCACATTCATCAAAGTTATTTTAAACATTAATTGCTGGATTTGACAAGAACTAAATGCAAGTGCTGAAACTGCTTATTAAAGCAGTGTATGTGCTCTGTACTGGTGGCTGTTCCAACGTTCCCATGGAAGCGTTCTGTCTGGCTGCCTTTTCTGAATCATTAACGCCGCGCCTCTACAGAACAGGTCACCAGTTTCCGACTGTCGGGCCAGAAACACAAAGAACTGAAAAACTCTCAGCTGCAGGAATATTCCTAAGTGTCTGTAGTTGTTCGTTTAATGTGGAGGTCTCCTTCTCCAAAAAGTTGTGCAGTTTCTTTTTGATTAAAATCTATAAGATGTCCGTTCAGCTTCAGTACCACATCTTAATCTGTGTCTGTGTAAACATGACATTTAGATTATTATCAACATTCTGCTGGTGCTGATGAAATATGTCTGTGTCCGTGAACCGTGGTGTTGAGATTGGCAGATTATCCTTCTGATGTTTTATTTGTAATTCAAAGTTTTTAAAGGCTCCACGTGTTTTTCCTGTTATTTTTGTCCCACAGGTGTTTAATTATGCATAAGCAAATTGCAGAACAATAAGATTGGCTTAGCGCTGGTAATGAATGCCTGCCAACATTGTTTTGCTTTCTTCCCAATTATGCATGCAAGTCGGTTTTTTCAGAGCCTTTTCCTCTCCTTAGCAACAATAACAGGAACGCGAGCTACCGTCTGAGTCTGATCCTATTATTATAGGTTTGTTGTATTTGTGTCACTCTCGCAGCGTGCACATGAAGATGGCAGCATGCGTTGCTCAGTTGACACCTCTGGATCCAAACCAAACATCCTTGATGATCACTGATATTATTTATGGTAAAACAAAAAAAAAGCTTTGAGATTATTTCAGTTTTACAAAATGTTCATCTATCTGGAGTGAGATATTTTAACTGCAGATGCTATGGGGTTTTCCTATTGCAGATACCAGTGCCACCATAGAGGTCATGGGGCAGCCAATGGCCGATATTGTCCATGCTAAAATGTCACAAATACAGCAGCAGATGTACAATATGTGTTACCCTGAATCAGTTTTCGAACTCTTCATTTAACCAACTCGTTTTCTCCCCAGGGTGGCTGGGCTCTCCCTTAGAGATAGGGTGAGAAGCTCGGTCATCCTGGAGGGGCTCAGAGTAGACACGCTGCTCCTCCACGTCCAAAGGAGCCAGTTGAGGTGGTTCGGGCATCTGCTTAGGATGCCTCCTGGATGCCTCCCTGGTGAGGTTTTCCAGGCACGTCCAACAGGGAGGAGACCTAATGGAAGACCCAGGGAACACCTTAGGATTCCCTCAGAGGAGCTGGCCCAAGTGGCTGGAGAGTGGGAAGTCTGGGCCTCCCTGCTTATGCTGCGACCTGACCCCGGATAAGTGGATGATAATGGATGGATTAACTTTGTGCACTACTCGACAGTTAATCAAACAAGGTAATAGTCTTAAATATGAAAGGTAAATAAAAGAAATACCAATTGAAAACAATATTTTTGGGCTTTTACTTATCTTTTTTTCTGGAATTTTAAAGGTACAATTAGTAATAATTCTACAGGGAAATCATCACCATACTGTCTAATGTCTCAATCATGTTGGAAGGAAGTTTTATTGAAACACATTCCCCTGTCAGTTGGCTGGATGGAGGTCAGTTTTCTCCTTTCAGAGAAACTAAAGAGGGACGTAGGCTTGGTTTACATCATGATAATCTGTGGGGTCTGACCCAGCTAACGCTGCAGCAGTGAACCAAAGTCAGTAAACAGCAGCCCCTAAGAAGCTCCAACATCTTTTAGTTTTGCACTAATAATGGCCATTAGCCTCTGGGCTAACATTGAGCTAACAATGCTAAAAGTGAATTCGAAACAAATTATTCAGCTCTAAAAATCTCTCATACAGCTTTTTAAATTCCCAACAACTCAATATTACAGTGAAATGTTTGTATCTTTCTATCATGGTTATGACTCGTTTTTGCTCATCGTCTAGAATCTTCTGGTGCTGAGGCGTAACTGGTAACTGGTGTGACCAGTGTGTTCTGAAAATTGACTGCAGTACGCCATTACTTCAATCTTACATCCATCCATTTTCATTCGCTTATCCGGAGTCGTGGTGATGCGGCTCGCGGATGGAACGCGCTTCACAACTCGCAGCGTTTATGGTTCATGCAGCTTGTCTCTGTGGTGAGCCAATATTCTCCCAAACTGAACGGGGCAGCATGGAGCTCTACGGCATGCATCCAACACTACACCATAGTAGAAGCATAAATGACTGTTTACAACATGGCATTCCAGCAGTTTTTAACAGCGTCCTCTTCTTTTCCGACAGTGTGAGCTATTTCTTTTCAAGAATTATTAACAACATGTTGATCACGGTGATCTCTGAGAGCTGAATCATACAAATGTCTGTATTTACGAACCTCTGCCATACTAGTTCTTGCCGGTCCGCCATGTTTTTCCGCGTCCGACCGTCCACGTGGTTAGAAATTTTCCTAGGTGCGCGGTGCGGAAAGTTTGAGCCGTGCGGAGACGCGGTGGAGGGGCGTGGTTGTTAAAATGACGCAATTTTGCCGGGCGGAGCCGTGCGGACCTCGCGGACGCGTCAAGCATAAACCAACCTTAAGGGAGAGCCCAGCCGCTCTGCAGAGAAAACTAATTTCGGCCGCTTGTATCCGCGATCTCGTCCTTTCGGTCACTACACATAGCTCATGACCATAGGTGAGGGTAGGAACGTAGATCTACCGGTAAATCGAGAGCTTCACCTTCAGACTCAGCTCTCTCTTCACCACGACAGACCGGTACAACGCCCGCATCACTGCAGATGCAGCACCAATCCGTCTATCGATTTCACGCTCCAGTTTTCCCTCACTGGTGAACAAGACTCCGAGATACTTAAACTCCTTCACTTGGGGCAGGACCTCATCCCTGACCCGGAGAAGGCATTCTACCCTTTTCCGAATCAAGACCATTCTTACATCATGGACCTTTAATACACATTTAAATCAAATTTGGCAGCAGCAAAGGGCTGTCCATGGATGCGCCTGTTTTTTTACTGGCTCTATTAAAGAGTAAATAAACAGCTATGTAATAGTCACCCCTTGGAAACAAGTTTTGAATCCTAGACCTTTTTTGTTTATTGATCAAATATTTTCAGGTGTGATTAGTGGTGATTACTGATCTTGGATACAAATAATTACAGACTAAAAACGTCTCTCACCTATGTTTGCCCCTGGCATTTTATCGATTTATTTTTTGCATGAGCTCCATAAGTTTACCACGACTGAGACAAGCCCTCGTCAACTCTCATCCCAGCACCTCTCAGCTGAGTGTTGTCTCACCTTTCGCAGAATAATAATTAGTTTGGCTGGAGCTTTCTCCTCTGTTGGCACAGTGTCTCATCATAGTGCAGGTTTGTTGGAAATGCGAGATCCTGTTCATCCAGAGAAAATCCACCCTCTCCAACTCCACATTTATTTCCCTCCAAAATGTCAGATTGATGTTAAGTTTAATTTAATAATCAAAATCTATCCCTGGCTATTCTTTTTTTTTCTAATAGGGATTCAGTTCCTCTGCTTGAAACCTGACTTTTTTTATCGAGTCCTGCCAGTGACCCAATTATTCACTTTGGTGTTAACAGAAAACTGGACGCTGGTGGGATCAGCTCTCATTCCCACTGCCTTGAGATATTGCATTGACCTCTGCAGCCGGCATCCCAAGATTACCTTGACATCTGCTGGGTGGGTTTCAAACAGCTAATTAATCCCTGCTGACCTTAAAGTTTGGCTGTCTGTTCTAAAAGCAGGCCTGGTATTGGGGTAAAGACCCACTGAAGTCAGCTCACAAACCGCCCTGTGACGTATTCTGGGAATTTGATGTAAAGCTTTTCTTGAACTGCTCTTTGGGAAGCTTTTTGTGCGTTACTACCACTGTTTGTTTTGCTATACTTTTCCAAATATGCTGTGAATTCTCGGTCCTTACATTAGTTCACATCCCCCCCTTTGCACCAGTTTGATTGTATTTTTGTTTTTCCAGATTTGTTTTGCAGCATCTTCCAGCCTACTGAATATTGCAAACCGTTCCCTCTATGAAGCAACATTAATATTCATGAGTGATTTTATGCAAATAACAAGGAAAATTATAAATAAGCAGACAGCACATTTGACAATTCTATCCCCTCCAAAAGCGCTACTGGCCTCTGATCGAGTTCGTCATGTCTCTCCCGTGAGATTCGCTGGATTTCACAGCCACAAAAAGAAATTCAAGGATATTTTCCAAAGTCCTAAAGAAAAATTGAGCATGTGCCCCTGTGGAGATAAGGTAACTGCATGCTCAGAGAACATGGACTTCTTGAAGGTTTTTGCACATGCATTGCTCTAGTTTTCAAGCAGGTGAAGAGAGCCTTGGGCAATATTAGGTTCATCTGAGCGATGTTTGTGCGATATTCTGAGGGGACCCGATAGCCCTTTCCATTTGTCATTGTGCAGATGAGTGTGCTCAGCTGCTGCATCAGGGGAAATTACGGGGTTGTTGTCTACATAGAAACCCCGCCTTTTCAAATGTCCGATTTTTTTAGGGTTGTGTGCTTGGAAAACCGCTGTTTGGTGTCGGTGAAGGTCAAACATGGGGCAAGTCTGTCTTTCTCACCTGACCGTTTTCTTTTATTGTAACTGACTTTTAGCTTTAATTCACATTACACTTAATTTATTAAGGAATTCCTGCCAGACTTTCCCCTGGATGAGCTACTCTGCTGCTATCGCAGATGAAACTTTTTGAATATCGGAATTTGAAGGCAAACTATGCAACATTTTCATAGTTTTTAAATGATTTTGTTGAACCAGTATGTGCTAAAATGACCCTTTACAGGGTTAATGAAATTTTACTCAGGCCCCTACTACCCTCTGTGGCCAGAATGCCGCATTTGCAACTTCAGAGTGCCGGGCCGCACACTGTGGATCTAAATTCAGCTTACATACCTGGGGTCTCATTTATCAAACATTGTGTAGAATCATTACTAAAACCGTACTTAAGCTCAGCAAAAACAATGTACTTATGCCAAGTAGGTTAGTGATCTATCAAACATGGAGTACGCACAGCTGCACGCCATCTCCGCTTCATAAATCGGAGACTGACGAGAATGTTTCTCAGCTGCATTTTAGTCGCATACCGCCCTCACCACGCCCACTTACTGCCATAAATAGTCAATGCAAAGTGTCTTGTGGATCTCATGCATATACATAAGCCGGCTGTTGCAACGCTCCGCCAATGACATGGCGACCGTAGATCAAGGCAGATCAAGGAAGCACAAATTCACAGAAGCAGAAATTAAGGTACTTGTGGGTGAGGTGGAGAAATGAAAGGAA
The DNA here is from genome assembly GCA_006942095.1 of Nothobranchius kuhntae. NCBI lineage: Eukaryota > Metazoa > Chordata > Actinopteri > Cyprinodontiformes > Nothobranchiidae > Nothobranchius > Nothobranchius kuhntae. Next base: position 155,422 of record SSNQ01034483.1, on the reverse strand, counting down.
GTGCTTTTGCAAAACAAACAAGAGAAAATCCACGGAGTGGCACAGCGTTGCTGAAGCCGTCAATGCTGAGTTCTTCAGAGAGATCTGTGGCGGATATTAAAAAAAAAAGATCCGATCAGGATTCAATCCCCAGATTCCAGGATGAAAGTCACGCACGCTAACCAGTCAGCCAATGCACTACCGGTATGTTTGCTATGTTTCTTACCATACCAGGATTTAGCCTGAAATAAGGATGTTTGTTGTAAATGTTCTATATGCATACGCACATACTATGTTAACTGTACATTTTCAATAAACGAACCTCGTGTTTAAGGTTCTAATAGACACAGAATTTTGTTTTTATTCATTCTACTGGTAGTTTATTTTGCCCAAACTGAAATTGAGGCCTGCCTCTAATTATGGCCTTCTTCCAATAAAGGCCCAAACCAGGATGCACTTGAGTAAATAAAGGATTATTAGAGTATTAGAGGATTTATGGTAAAAAGTAAATCTTTAAGATATTCTTCTCACACCTGCGTTTTGTCTTACCTTCAGTAAAATCACAGAGCATGGTTTGTTGATGTGTTTGCCTAATGACCATTTAATTTCAAAAGTACATTTTCCATTTGACAACAATCTGGTAATTTCCCCAGATGCAGCAGCTGAGCCAACAGAAACTGGTTCCTGCAGTCTGTAGATGATTTTCCCTACATTAATGCTTTTACTAATCAGTCAGTGATGTGCGTTTTATTTAGCTATAAAACATGAGGCTGGTTTAAAAAAACGTTTTTTTTTTTCCACCTACAAAAGAAGAAATACTGTTTACAAGGCTTTAATTCATTAAAATTTATATAGATTGACATCAAAACATGTATGAGGACAAGTAATAAAATGTAGTTTTGTTTCACTGCATTTCAGTAAATCACTTTTACCTGTTATATTAGATAGATTGACTAATGGCCTTTGTTCAAAGATATGGCGATTATGTCAGGGGCCATCAACTAGTCAGTGTAGCTGAGCCAAAAAGTGTTTACTGTCAGTAAACCTGAAATATTCCTTAGAAGTTTATGAAAGAGTTCAATCAACCTTCAGTTATAAATAATTTGATTACATAGATGTCTGTGGTTCGTTTTAAGCTTGACTATGGTAAAGTCCAACCAAAGATCAAGTCCAGATCAAATATCTTCTTTGTTGGTATGTGTCATTGGCAGCTAACCCTTTATAGGGCCAGCATCTATAAATAGCCACTTCCACTCATATCCTAAATGATGTCAGTGCGCGCTTTTATGGACTCTCAGAATTTTGGGATTTCACCCAAGCAATCATCAGAGATCAAGCTAGTCACAGTTTGGGCCATGACACCATTCGACCAATCCGCACAAGGCAACGACATGCTAAGTATTTGGTGTGTCTGAAAAACCAGAAAGCTGCCTTCCTGCATCTCCATCTCTCCACACATTTGCAGTCGGATCTCTAAAGCTAACAATGCTAGGTTAATGAAACTCTCGCATCACAAGGCTGACTGGTTGTGCTAAATAAGGATATATGTGTTGTAAATGGTAAACTCAATGATGTTGGTGGAATCCCAGCATGACAATCAAAGCTGTCATATGTCCTTAATAAGTAAAATACATCATGTACATTTTTAGGTAAAAATCTGTTGTTTTATAAAAATAACCTTCGTTATGATGGTAACAGTAATAATAATAATTATACTATTAGGGATGAGCCGGATACTCGTTTCAAATTAAAATAAATAAATATACATAAAGTTGTGTCTGGTTCTAGCATTTCATATTTCCTAGTTCCTACTGCATGAGGTCAGATGTATTAATCCATGAACTTAAATATTAATGTTCTGATTTTATTGAAACGCTTGTTCTGTAATAGTTTCTTTACTATTGTGATCAAAAATATTTAATCTCAATTCTGAGGCTGCTCTGTAAATAGTTTTCAAATAAACATTACACATATCAACTTCTGATCATTCCATATCAATTTCAGACTTAAAATTATATATTGATGTAAACCACACCCACTTCTGGGTTATACCACGCCCACTTCCGGGTTATATCACTCCCATTCCGAGTACACATACAGATAATTTAGTTGGTTGAACAGATATAGATACAGATAGTGGTGTACTCGCTCATTCCTATATACAATTGAATATATTTTTCAGTTTTAAACTAAGATTGCTGTCAAAAACAGAGGGGGACAGTTTTTGTGCCAGCCAACTTTGTGATCAGTGATGATGAAGAGGAGGATGACACTGAGGACGACGATCCTCAAATATATAACGTTTTAAAAAAATGTTATATTCTATTATTGATCAGAAATGGTTATTGTTCAATAATTTAAAATGCTTCCAGTGTACAGTAGGCATCAAGAGTTACAGTGGTAGCAGCGAGCAGGGGCTCGACCCAACCGAACACATGGAGAGGCGCTTCTGGTTGTTTTATTGTTTTCGTGGCGCTGCTATGCCCGTAATATAATCAGCATTCGGTGTTCTAGTGATGTCTGCGTACGTAAAAACATTCAGTTATCCCAAAAAAGCATTCAGGCAGCCCACTTTAATTAGTTTAAGAGAACAACTAGTAAATACACCTGAAAACAATTCAGACCTTTAGCGGAATATTGCATACTTGTCTTTTTACAGCGCATTGAGAGTGTTTAAATGAGATAAGTGTGAATAAAGTGTGTAAAGTGTTCACTGAGGGGTTTTACAGCCTTAAAACATTTATAATAATTGCAAAAAATTAAGCTGGCTACTTAGCGGATCCCGCTTTTCGTGGGTTATTTTTGGAATGTAACCTCGCGATAAACGAGAGACCACAGTAACTGTAAAAATGCCTCTTCTAATTATCATCATGGCAAAAATATGTTTTTTGATTTTGATCAAATAGATTTTAGTTCTATTAAACAGATCAGAAATATTCTATTTACAGTAAGTTTTGGCTCACAACACCAGAGTCAATGCATTTGATAATTTTGTACCGTTAGAGTTACTCATTAAGAATTCAAGAATGAAAAGTTTACAGTTTCTTATGAACAGAATGGATTGTTAAAAATTCCCACAACACAAGAGCTCATAGCTACTAATCAGCTCGTCTGACAGCTGCAGTGACAGAATGGTTCTTTTTAATCTGGTTGCTCGGCTCGTATTAAAACCCAATTCATTATGTTCAGCAACACGAGTGATGATGACATATGTTATTAAATAAAATAGACACTAGATTTAAAAGTACAAAATAAAATGTTTCCTTTAATATGATGATCTAAACACCATTTCAACAATAGGAGGTTGATGTATCATGACAAATACTGCATTTAATTTAGTCAAAATATTAGATTTGATTTCATGGGTGAAAAGATTGATAAACATTGTAAAACACGGTGTGTTAATTCCCATGTTCAGGAACACAATTACTACGGATATCGTCTGGGAACCTTGGAGATGTTTGAGATGCTGAATTCTCTCTCTCTCTCTCTACCTCTCTCTCTCATATATATATATATATATATATATATATTAGGGATGTGTTTTGGTGAAATTCTGGTGATACAATACGTATCACGATGCATTGCGATACATTCAGTCAGACGATATTGGCAATTTTTTTAGACTAAATTTATTATAGGAAAATTCAATAAACAGTCCAAACTGATACTTAACATGATTAACCAAAACAGAGGGATTTACATTTAAGTGGTGGAAACAAAGCCCATTACACACTGCTGCCAAATAGTGGTCGGCGTTTGAATTGCCCCACAAGAAAAGAAAATACACAAATGTTTCCATGTAAATTCTTCCAAAAATTAGATACGAGACTTTTGAGTATCAATACATTTTTGCAAGAAAAAATTTCATGATATATTGCGATATCGATATTTTCGATACACATCTTTTGAATATCGATATATCGCTGGGGAAAATATCACGATATATTGCCATAATCGACATTTTCTTACAATCCCTAAAATATATATATATATATATATATATATATATATATATATATATATATACACATTCTTGTTGTTGATGTGGGTACAAGCATCAACACTAAAAGTATTCAAACTCAGCTCGCAGTTTTGCAAAACCCCACCTGTCAGGTCATTCTACTTTAATGTAAACTGGCATGAATTAATGCTCTGTAACGGTCAAGCAGGCTTTGTGCATTGACTGTGTTTGACTAATGCGGCCAGAAACCTGCTGCAGCTGGGAAATCTATGTCAACAAGGGGTTTTAAATAAACTACAATCAGCCAGAGTCAGGCTCAGGAAGCTAACTTTAGAGCCACTTGTGTGTTGCTAACATTAATCTTTCTTAACAGCATTAAAGTGCAACTGCTTTAACACATTTTAACACACTTTTACATTGACATTACTAAATAAATATTTGTGGAGAAGAACTAAAAAGTGTTGAGGCCAACTATACTTCACTGACTCCGTGTAAAATTAATCTTTTTTTAAAAGGTCCTTTTAGGCAGAAAGGAACTGAGTAAGACAACATGAAACTTGCCACACTTGTGCCTTGCAGCAAAAAGGTTTCTGGTTCAAAACCCAGGTGCAACCTGTCTGCATGGAGTTGGCATGTTGTCCTCGTGCATGCATGGCAGTGGCATTTCCTGCTACAGGCCAACAAAGCTTGTTAAGCTAATTAACTGCATTGCTCCATCCAAAAGCATTTGCTAAATAAATAAACATAACAAGCAAGTAAACAAAGATGTAAAAGCACTGAAATAAGCAATTGTTTCATTGTTAAAAGGATGGCAGCTGGTTATTACACCATGCCATGTAAGCTGAGGAACATATCCCTAGAAAAAAGCATTAAAAAGGATGAGAGGCCACCACAAAGTCCAGACTGCAATCCAGTGGACTTCCCCAACTGGGAAAGTGTGTGAGGGCTTTAAGGTATTCCTCACTCACACAAGGTATAAAAAAAAAAAAAAAAAAAAAAAAACTACTCTGGAGCTAAATAATGTTAAAAGAAATAAATGTTTAGGAGATGCCTGCAGATGACTTCCCAGAGGACCAATTATGCAAAGAAAATCAGGAAAGCACATTTTTTTAGACTCAACTGTGAATTTGATTTCACGCAAAAATACATCAAAGTATGAAACTAAAATTTTCATGAAATATTTAGCATCTTTGCAGAAGAAAGCCAAAAAGATACCAAAGTGTTTAAAGTAGCTGTTAAAATCCAGTTATATCACAACTTTTCAATTCTAGAAATTTCTAATTGCAAATGAAACTAGTTTGGTTCTGACAACTGATTTCTGTGCATCAAAAACTCCTTTGATATCTGATACAAGAAATAATAGAATTTCCTTTTCCAATTGCTCATTTTTTATTGGGGTGTGTAGTTTAAATAAAATAGTAAATTTGTAATTCTACTAGAGGTGAGGACACACGTCATGGATTTGATCTGTGGAAAGTACTAATCCTGGTATTAAAAAAAGTAGAAGTCTTATAGACCTATCAAATGTGAAGAACTTGTACTACCATTGGAAATATACATGGGATCAACATTATGTTATTTTAATATTCGGATTTCATTGCTGCCAACTCTCACGCACTGAGCGTGAGACACACGCATTTGACACTCTTCACACGCTCTCGCGCCACACCTCCAATATCTCACGCTAAACCAGCGCCTGTGCTCCCCAAACGCGCATCACGCACAGTGTGTAGGGCTTATGAAAAAAAAACATATGATATTAATGATGGCATTAGCTACTGAACAACATGCACACAAACAAACAACACGTAAGTAATAATTTAACTGGTGTTATATCGGTATAATCCAAGCTGATGTGCTTTTTTCTGCTCTGGTTGTGAGATGGGCGGAGCGGTGAGCTCCACCTGCTGTTGATGGGACGGGCATGCTCGGTTTTTCCAGAACCGTGAGCTGCGGCTGCGCCATAATGACATGCTTTATTTAGAAATGCAGCCGGTGTTGACGGAGCTTCAGTCCTGAATGTTTTTCTTTTGTTTTCACTCATCAGCCACAGATCACTGCTCCCGCTCACAGCAAGCTGGGCTTCCTACCGTGGTGACTCACTCACATGTTCCCTCTCCTGCATTAGTTGGTGAAGCGGTGAATTAAAACAGGAATCCTAATGTTTTAATTCACCGCCTCACCAGTGTGTTTTTCCTGTTTGTGAGATGAACCCCTCCTCCATAACCAGGTTACTGGTACGGATGCCTGGAAAGGCCAAAATTTCTCAAACGTTTTTTTTTCCTATTGGCTGATATGAATTAACAGAATAGAATAGAGTAAATGTTATTAGTCCCACAGTGGGGACATCCACTCATTACAGCAGCACACACACTTAGAGACACAGATTACAGTAAAACTGATTCCAGCCATGTTTGCTTTGATAACTTCAATAACTGCTGTGCAGTGGTTAGAGCTGTTGCCTTGCAGCAAGAAGGTCCTGGGTTCGCTTCCCGGCCTGGGATCTTTCTGCATGGAGTTAGCATGTTCTCCCTGTGCATGCGTGGGTTCTCTCCGGGTGCTCCAGCTTCCTCCCACAGTCCAAAAACATGACTGTTAGGTTAATTGGTCTGTCTAAATTGTCACTAGGTGTGTGTGTGTGTGTGTGTGTGTGTGTGTGTGTGTGTGTGTGTGTGTGTGTGTGTGTGTGTGTGTGTGTGTGTGTGTGTGTGTGTGTGTGTGTGTGTGTGTGTGTGTGTGTGTGTGTGTGATTGTTGGTCCTGTGTATCTCTGTGTTACCCTGTGATGGACTGGCTCTCTGTCCAGGGTGTACCCTGCCTGATTGCCCGTTGACCGCTGGAGATAGGCAGACAGTGTGAAGAAGTTCAGGAGAGTTGGATGTTAAATTTTCCTCATGAAAAGAAAATTTATATTAAACAAAGGTCAGTTCCCTCTGTAAAGTCAGAGGTCCGGAAGAGGATTAGGGCCACTGAAAAGAAAAGAAAAAGAAGAAAAGAAAGAGAAGTCAGACTTTTCCCCAGAATTCCCTGTCAGAAAGCCGAGGTTTAAAGTCAGAATTCTGAGAAAAAAGTAAGAATTATCTTTCTTTTCTTTTTTTTCCCCTTGTCAGTGGCTCTAATCCTCTTCCGTACAGAGTAGAAATAAATAAATAAAGTCAATATTAATACACACCCCACCCCCCGCTCTAAACGGTCGTCGAATTGTCCACTCCCACCCCCGTGATGCCATCTCACACTTTGAAATGTTCAACAGTTGGCAGCCCTGGGATTTTAAGACTGTTGAGGTTCTTAACCATCGGTCTGAGGAAACCCCAGAAGGTTAAACTAAGAGCAACAACCTAACAAAGTAGGAAATGCACCTGAGTGAAAGTTTTTAGCGGTTTCATTGACCAGCGATCCCCTCACACACTGTTAGAATCATTTCAGACCACGCTTTCTAATGTGATGCAAAATAAGTGACATTTGGTCGGGAGCGCTGATAAACTCCACAAACAGATTGTCTCTCTGCGGGTTATCTTGATGAGGCTGCGGTGTCACGACACACAGCGAGGGTAATGTCCCTGGCCTGGCTTGTACACTGCACGGTCGAATGCACAAATAGAGCGCCGCGGCGTGCCCCTTAAAAGGCTGCAGGCATCCATGTGTGTAATGATGCCAGGGGTTCGAGGCACTTTACTAGCAGCCCATACCTTAACCCCACAACTGAGATGAATTGCACCTGATGGACTATATCCTGGCTTTCCACTTGAAACATTTCTCAGTTTATTGGAAAGTCTCTGCTTACTCGATATATCTTGAGTCCTTATCAGAGAGGAGTCTAATTAGGCTAAATTCCTGAATGTTTATATCCCTCTTTTATTTTATCTCAAACACTTGGACGGGAAAATGCACGGCAGAGAATTAAAACCCATAGTGCCGTGCTGACAGCCTGCACACACTGAGCCAGCTGCTTCTGGAGGGCTGGATTTTTCATGCTGTTTAGATTTAGCTGCATGTCTCTGAAGTCCAGATGTTTGCACACAAAATGATAAAACTGTTAACATGCATTAAAGAATAAGATGTGTTCTAAAGTCTATTCTATTCTATGGTCAAAATATTTGAACATTTATTTTACAGCTGCATTAAATGAATGAATTGTATCTGTTCTCATTAGAATAACAAATTTTAATTAAGACTGGATTATTCCTAAATGAATCCACACGATCTGATCTAGGGCTGCACGATATTAGGAAAACCTGCAATATGCGATCACAATGATTAATATTGCGATGACGATATTACTTGTGATAAATAAAATCCTAACTCAGGAACAAAAATAATCAAAAACAAAGAAATAAAAATATAAAAATGAGAAAAGCTAAAGATGTGAGGAAAGGGGGAAAAATAATGAACAAGAAAAGGAAATCAGTGGATCCCGGGAAAAGCAGAATAAGCAAAAAGAGGAGAACAAAGCTAACTCACGTGTTTGCTAACCATCAAAATTAAGTGCCATCCGCCTCGGGGGCGGCCATCTAACCTTTGAGAACCCACCCAATTGGCCAAATGGGTGAAGAGCTCTATTTGGTTTGTTAAAAAGCATCATGCTTTCGTTTGATTGACAGAATGCATCATGTGTAGCAAACATTTGAGCTTAACATTCATCGTGATATTTATCTGTTCTTTGCGATATGCATATTGTGCATGCTGATATCGCGATAACGATATATTTACGATATATTGTGCAGCCTTAATCTGATCAGATATTTACCTCAGCGCTCGAACACCACCTGTTAGAAAACACGTAATTTTTCTGGCACCTTTATTTGATTTCCAAGTATAAAGTTTTCAAATTTACTGTGATTCTGCCTAAAAGTTATTACTTGACTACATAATGAACTGTGATGGCAAAAATCCAAAGCATGACAGGACCTGGAAGAGACGAAACCCAACCCAAAGACAATACAAGCGCACACGTTTTTGGCACTTTTTTCGTTTAAATAAAAGAAGAGTACAAAGAGCACACCTGTAGCACATTGGTAAACAAGACTGAACTTGGAACATCAAACAACAAAAGATGCAAAACAAGACGAATTGTTGGCACGGTCTGACTTGAAATGCTGTGCAAGTCTGGATGCTTGAATCGCGTCTGAAGACCCATTGTCTGGAGCTTTCGGAGAGAGCCATGCTGCACCGTTGTACCACCATTGTTCTACGAGTCTTTACACGTTTGCCAACACACCAGATGCCTTGAGACACTCTGTCTGCTCCAGGCCGCATATGTGCACGGCTGTTAGAGAATGTAAATTCAGATGCATTTTATTTGCGAGTCTCCAGTCATGTTTACCAGGTTAATTACTGAGTAAGCAGAGGAGACGGCCTCCTGGAAAGTCCAGCTTCTGTTGTAGTTTTCAAATGCCATGCCCTTTAAAACACTTTTACTTGTTATTTATTTCAAATCAGAGACTAATGCAGCAATTATTGAACACATTTAGCTGCATGACACTTTTGTATCTGGATATTTATATTTTCCAGACATTTAACTGGAAAATGGACTTTGGAAAAATAATAAACAATTCCCCAGTTTCAAGTCCGGCCCCCTACATTTAATTAAATCAGACTTTGTCATGATTCAAATAATTTAAATTAGCACTTAGGATTGTGGATAATTTCCTAAGTCGATTTGATTTCAATTCCTAAATCTCTGAATCGATCAGTCGCAATTCAATTTGATTCGATTCAATTCAATTCAATTCAGTCGGGTCTTAAATAATAAAAATCACTCAACTTTTTTCCAAAATACAAATATACTTTATTTTTTTATTTTTCTTTTAAAACAGCAGAGGGGGTTCACTGGAGTTTTTGACAATTAAAATTGCCCCCACATTTTCTAAGTTAAACACGTCTCTTTTACAGGGTATCTGCTGGTCCTTAAAAAGTCTTAAAAAGTTTTAAATCTAAGGCCTTAAAAATCCTTTAAAACGACAAATAATCCTTAAACACAGTTTCCAGAGGTCTTAAATTGCCAAAGACCCAATAGACAAGATTAATTCATTTCATAAAAATTTCGTGAATTTCTAGTTAGTGTTCAGCATTTTTTGTGTACGACATTGCGTCCTGTCTCTGCTTATCATCTTCCTGCATCTCGTCTTAATCCTAAAGAAAAACTGCTACCTGGCTTCATATATATTCACCTTGTGAGTTACCTTTGAACTGCAGTTCTAAAAGATCTACCGACCGCAAAAACAGCGGAGTGCGCGCTGCTCGCCGGCCGCACTGGTGAGGTGCGTCACCGGAGGACAAAACAGGTGATGCGCCCGGCTCCACAGCAGCGAAATGCATCAGGCACAAATAAAAGACAGAAAACATAAAAGGAAATGAGCCGACATGAACGATCGCGTGTTAAATTTGTTTTTGAGGTGGCGACACCTGATTTGATAATGTTACTGTGGCCATGCTCAGGACGCAGATGTCTGGAGCGCGTCAACGATCAGAGCTTTGCATGCGCAAGCTGGTTTAGGTTATGATGGAGGTGAGGGGAAGGTTAAATTGCAAGAAGGTAAAGGTCACAATTCGGTCAAATGTCCGTTTTACGGCGGGTGTCAGTACCGACGCTCTGGCACAGCGTGTCACCTCCTGACACGCAGGGGCTCGTCACCTGCTGTCTTTTCCGAGGACTGCATCTTGTCGGTCATTATCACGTGACAGCGACTATTCGATGAAAGGCATAAAAAGTTACTACAGAGCAGTGAAGTCGACTAGTTGATACAACCAACCCAACATCAGCAATATATTACATTGGTCACAGTAAGGCTAACTACAGAACAAGGCTAGCCCAATCTATTACCAACACTAACCCAAGCTACTGCTAACAGCCTTGTTGAATTAGAGGAAAAACAACAAAGAGAACAAAAAATGTTGGAACACCATTCACATTCCAGAATGTCCTGGGAATGTCCAGACTTTGAATGAATGCCATGTTGATCCACAGCTTGCCCCCGTATAGAGGCTCAAAGAACAGTTTCCAAGTGTAATTCTAGGACCTTTTAATGTTCTTAATAAACTTAAACCTTTGACCGACACATACAGGAAAGTATTTGTTTTTTTGGTGAATTCATATTTTTATTTTAACCCTCTGGAAGAAGAAAAGAAGAAAATATCATTTCTATAGCGCCTCTCAAGATAAAAATCATGAGGCACTTCACAAAAACAAAAAATGTAAAAATATAAAAAAGCATTTAGAAAATGTTTAAAAAATATATTTAAAATGAGCAAAAATAGGCAATTGTGATTAAAAAATGTTAAGAAAGAGAGAGAGTAAATAGGAAAGAGGGAAATCAGTGGATCCTGAGGAAGGTGGAATAGGTGGGGAGAGCAGAACAAGGAGAGGGTGATGAAGGTCATACAAATCCAGCTTGAACAAATGAGTCTTCAGCTGCTTTTTAAAGGAGACCACTGAGTCCACTGATCTCAGGCTCAGGAGGAGAGAGTTCCAGAGTCTGGGGGCCACAGCAGCAAATGATCTGTCAACTTTGACCTTTAGCCTGGTGCTGCACAACCAGTAGGCTTTGGTCACTGGACCTCAGGGACCTGCTGGGGGTGTAGGGACTAAGAAGATCACCAATGTAAGATGGTGCTTGTCCATGTAAGGCCCTATAGACCAGAACCAGGATCTTGAAATGAACCCTGAAGTTGACTGGCAGCCAGTGAAGCTGGAGGAGAAGCGGGGTGATGTGGGCGTGTTTGGAGGACTTGGTCAGAAGCCGAACACAGGCATTCTGACCCACCTGTAGACGGTTCAGGGAGGTTCTGCTCAGACACGTGAAAAGAGAGTTACAGTGGTCTAAGCGTGAGGAGATGAAGGTGTGGAGAACTGTCTCAAGTTCAGAGCGGGACAGAATGAGACTCAGCTTAGCAATGTTCCTGAGATGGAAGAAAGAAGAGCGAACAAGAGAACTGACATGAGAATCCAGGGTGAGAGCTGGGTCAAAGGTCATGCCAAGATTCCTGACAGAAGGTTTGGTGTGAGAAGCAAGCTGACCAAGAGAGTCTCTGACTTTGGGAACCAGCTTGTCTGGGGCACAGATGAGGATCTCAGTCTTATCTTCATTCAGCTGTAGAAAGCTCTCAGCCATCCAGGTTTTGATGGAGTCTAAGCAGGTGTGTAACAGCTGCAGCTTAGACATCTCATGGGGCTTAAAGGAGATGTACAGTTGGATGTCATCTACATAAAGATGGTAGGAGATTCCTTTGAAGGAGCTCAGGATATGCTGAAGAGGAAGCAGATAAAGGAGGAAGAGCAGAGGCCCCAGCACACAACCTTGTGGGACACCATGGGTAAGGGAGGTGGTGGAGGACCTAAACTTGGAGACGGCCACAGAAAAGGAGCACTCAGAGAGATAAGAGGAGAACCACTCCAGAGCAGATCCTGATAGGCCTACCCAGTCTCTCAGCCTCTCCAGTAGCAGGTGATGGTCAACAGTGTCAAAGGCTGCAGTCAGGTCCAGCAGGACCAGAACAGAACAGTCCCCTGCATCACTGTGAGTCAGAAGGCCATTAGAGACCCTACGAAGAGCTGTTTCAGTAGAACGAGGCAGGCAGAGGCAGATTTGCAACGTTAAAACCTACCATTCTAGTTACTCTACATTCGTATTTCATCAGCATTTTTTAACTCAGAAGTTCCGCTGAAGGACTTTGTTGTTCGCCCTTTTATCAAAACGTATTTTGAGCCTGAGAGAGGGAAATATTTGAAAGGAGACAACAAGATCTGCACACATTTTTTGATACTGAACAAAGTCAAAGAGTAACGTAAACAAGGGAAGCCCGTTTAATGAAGTCAGTTATTTGATGTATCTGAGATTCTCTATAATCTCAGCTACATATGTTCATTTACGGCTGTATTGAACTAACAAAATCAATTATGCGTCAGCCGAATATAACTTTTTACAGTGAATCTGTTGTTCAAAAGCAGCCAGATTATTTTTACCAACACTAAAATGTCATTTTGCCACCTTTCGTTACCGCTCATTCTTTTATTCTCCTTCAGTTCTTTTCTTTCCACCCTGCTTTTGGGTCTGATTGACAGCCTGCTGTGTTCTCTCACCTCCCTCCAGGTGGCCAAGAAGACAGGTGACCTGTCTAGCACAGACCCCACGGTGACCTGTGATTTTTATGAGAACAACTCAAAGTGACAATGGGGTAAAAAAAAAAAAAATCTGTCCTTTCAATAAAATGACAGGAAAAGAAAAGAGGATTCAGGAAATAGGTGTGCAAATTCAAGAGCTCTGGTAGGTCTGAGATGGAGTAGTATGATAAATGATTCCAGAGTGAAGGAATTGTCCAAAACATTCTTATATAGAAACACAGCATTAAGACTTATTATAGTTTGGTTAGAAATATTTAAAACTCTTGTTTTCGTTGTGTTCTCCATCTGTGGAACCTTCACGTCTGACACAAATATCACACGAGGGATCTAAGTTTAATCCTGTTTCAGGTGTGTGCTGCACACCCGTCCGCTCGCCGGAGGAAGCCCATCGGAAACGCAGGACAAACCCAGAGTGGCGAGCTGTAATTACCTGCAGCTGTATGCAACACCATCTCCTACTTATAGATGAGAACTGATGATGAGGTGCATTTAGAAACCGAGCAGTTTGTTCGCAGACTGAAGATGAATGTCCCACAAAGTGATATATCATTCTAAGCTCACGGATGAACTGGTTTGATGAAATGCACGTACGTGTGTGGGAGCAGCCGGCGGTACGAAGCGCTGGAAGGTAGGAGATAGAGGCACCAAGGGCTCAGGGTTGATGAATGTAGATATTTTCCCCTCTTTCCCTTTCCATGTCTCTCCCATTTCTTTTAAGTCTTCAAAGCACATTTTCCAGGAAGGTGCAGCAATGCTGGCAGTTTGACTTTTTTTATTTTATTTTTTAATACCATCAGAAGTGATGCTGGCTGGTAGTGACTGGAGACAGCCTAATAAGGCTCACACTCACGTGTTACCTTGCAAACTCAATCTATGCTGAGAACAGAAGTGAGCGTGCACCAAGGGGGCACATTTCAAAGCTCAAAACCTTGAAAGCTAACTAGATCCATGATCATCGTATTAGGATGAAGTGATGAAAAAAGTATGCAATTAGAAAGGCAATACACTGTGGCTTCCACTTGTGGAAAAACATCCTGAGAGTCATTTTCTTCTTGTTAAACCAAAGTGAAGCAATGAAGGTTTGTGTCTGTGATGCATAAACAGCATTGCAGAAGAGAGCAGGCACATTTTTGTCTGGGTTCTGGTCTAATTTGGAGGTAAAATGATGAATTAGTCTGGATAGAAACTAGGTTCTGAAGATGTACGATGATTATGCTGGTATATGACCCACTATTAGTGTTTGGTGAATTTAAAATGCTGGAAAATTTGGCTTTTTAAGAGAATAACATACCTTCTAGACTTTGTTGACTGTACCCAAATTTCTTAACTCATTCACTGCCAATGACGACTAAAGTCATCATCTGCATCTTGTTTTTTACTGTGTGGCCGTCGGACGAGCCCCCGCACCATGAGAACAAACATCTCAGTTCTAAAGCCGATCTTCATCCGCGTACGTCACACGTCACGTGATCAGGAAGCAGAAAATCCACGTGTTAGGAGATCGTTTTGGGCCACTGCTGTACAAAAAAAGTGAGACGTGATCTGGAAAAGCTTCTGCCGATCACAATTCGACAATGGATTACGAAAGAACGGATAACGCTCGAAATGTGCGGATTTTTCCTGATGTAAGAGGCGAGTCTCCACTTTGTTTTGGTTGTTTTGGTAGTTTTGGCGTCGACATCATCCTAGCGCGCAACGTTCTGTCACTCTTAAAAAAAACAACCAATAAAAACGGTGAGAAATGCTGGCAGCGAAGGAGTTAAAGAGCAGGTTCAATGAGAAACCATTTTTACTCAATATTTATGAAAACTGTCACTTTGAGTTGAACATGCAGGTTGAATGTGAAAGTAGGTTTATACCCCTACTTCCTGCATTAGCTTCTGATAGCAAATTGACCAAAAAGGCCGTCTGAAGCTACTTTCTCCTCTGGCTGATTTCTACGTCCTCAAGCAGGAGCACCAGATCTTTTTCTTAAGAGAACAAGGCATTCAGTTTTACTAAACACCACAGCAAATGTTTTAAAAATATGAGTAAAGTAGACCTTTAAATGCTATTACCGTATTGACCCGAATATAAGACGAGTTTTTTTTTTCATTGAAAATAATTTCAATATGTGGGCTCGTCTTAGAATCGGGGTCTAACCATTACACGCCCGTAACAGCAGAGGGCGCCAGGCTGTGTGTTCTCAACAGGAGTAAGAAATGGAGACGAGAGGTCTAGAGCGGAGTGGACAGGAAGTGGGACATTAACTGCGTTTTTCAGCGTTTTCACAGTTATTTTAAGAGTCACAGAACATTGCGCTCTATGATGATGTCGCCGCCAAAACTACCAAAACAAAGAGTAGATTAATCTCTTAAATCAGGAAGAATCTGCACATTGGAGCGTTATCCGTTCATTCATAATCCGTTGTCGAATTGTGATCGGCAGAAGCTTTTCCGGATCGTGTCTCACTTTTTTACAGCAGCGGCCCAAAACGATCTCCTAACACATGGATTTTCTTCTTCCTGATCATGTGACGTGTGACGTACGCGGATGAAGATCGGCTTTAGAGCTGGGATGTTTGTTCTCATGGTGCGGGGGCTAGTCCGACGGCCACACAGTAAAAATTTAGTCGTCATTGGCAGTTAACATACTAAGGCAGAGGTATGTGATTTTTAAGATACCGGTGGTCAATTCAGCAGAGGCCTCAAACATTGCATTCATGGATGCATTGGATGGCAGTGAGGATAATGTTTTTTTTGTTTTGTTTTGTTTTTTTCCTATCCTTAAGATTATTAGTCTTGGAAAGGGGGGTTGTCTTATATTCAGGGTCATCCTATATTCGGGTCAGTACGGTATTTGTATTATCTGAATGGTCCTTTTGGTCCCTTGGCTCATAGTCGCTCCGCTGTAAGGAACCTGGGTGTTGTATTTGACAGCTCTCTTAAGTCGGATAAACAGATTACTGCATTTCCAACTCAAAGTTATTGCCAAGGTGAAGCCGTGTCTCCCTGTAAAAACCCAGACAGCCATGCTTGTATCACCACCTGTCTGGATTAGTGTAATGCTCTGTGTGTTGGCTCTGATCAGTCATCATTACATCACCTAGTAACTGACTGGTAACTCGTCCTCTGGCAGGCACACAAAAAAAGCAAGCTCACACATCAAGTTTGGCAAGGCTTCATTAGTTTTGTGTACACTGTTTAATTGGTTTTAGGATTTTGAAACGGCCCTACCAGGTTGAGCACTGCAGTGAGCCGAGGGACAACAAATGATATGCCTGCTAAGGAGGTCAGCTACCCAATATTCATGAGGTTCCAATATTTTTCATCATTAATTTCTATGAAAATTCTAAATAGAATTAAAAAACGGACATTTTGAGCTCATTTAGCTTCTTCTCATCATAATTCCTCTAATGGATTCACTCTACTGTTTATACTATGTTTATTCACGTCAGCAACCCGAAACGGAAGAAAAAAAAACCTCAGTACTTGACTTTTGAAAGACGCGTCTTGTCAGGGATTGTCTCCTTGCTGCAGCGTGTGGCAGGTTCAGCCCGATGAAATCCCTGTCAGCTGTGTCACCTTATTCCTGGCCAACCCCCAGAATCCCTCTGAATTGTACAAACACAAAGACGTTATGAATTTGTCACCTCCTGTCATTTTATCTTGGGCTGCAGGCAGTCTTTGTTCACAAAGCCTCCCAGTAACGGAAAGCCGTGCTTAGACTTTTCTTCCTTGCTATTGCCTGCAAGTCTTCTCAATGTTATCAGAAAATTATTCAGAACGGGACGTAGGCACTCCATATCTCCCTATGTTGAAAGCCACCTTTCTTCCCAAGTCTGCATCATTTGGACAGGTCCTCTTGTCCAATTAGCCATCCTTAAACCATTTAACAAGTTGGACAAAAGGGAAGATGAATGTTAAATGAACTGATTACTCTGCGGTAATTATGGGATTTTCAAAAGCACATTTCTTCCTTTTTTTCCGTTGACCAAAGCAGATAGCAGACATTGAGTATGGTCATTTAAACACAGTGCACAGCAGGGTTAGTTTCTTTCTACAACAAAGCATTGGAGCTTTCAAAGATCAAGTCATAATGAGCCTCGGACTCAAAAGAACATTCTAGATGTCTTTTCATGCTAGCCATTACCATGGCTTTGTTTTTCACAGATTTAATTAAGGCTGCTGCGTGTTTTGCCCAAATCAGTTCAGGGAGCAACATCTCAACGTACGAGTCGTATGTGCCATGTTGATGTTAATTAACGCGTCGTATTTACAGTTGCAGGCAACTTTTAATTAAAAAAGGTCTAGAGGAGTGCTTACTTAGCTAGGTTTTTACCCATTATTCCTGAAACAGGAACACATTTATAACGGAGAACTGAAGATGCGTTATATTTAAGGACTTTCTGCTTAACCAAAGGTGATGTGTTTTACAGCCTTTGGTGATAGATCAAATGTTTGTAAAACCAACCTAGTTAAACTAGTTAAAAATTAAAGTTGACTTGGTCAAGCTCTATTCCATTAAAACATGAGTCACTTGGTTCAAGATGCCGATTAGAAAAATCTTCAGGGTGAGATTTTTGAGGCTCAACCAAATGGAGATTTAAAAAAATTATCTTGCAACTTTATGTTTACACCTTCATCTCCTCACGCTTAGACTACTGTAACTCTCTTTTCACGTGTCTGAGCAGAACCTCCCTGAACCGTCTACAGGTGGTTCAGAACGCCTGTGCTCGGCTTCTGACCAAGTCCTCCAAACACACCCACATCACCCCGCTTCTCCTCCAGCTTCACTGGCTGCCAGTCAACTTCAGGGTTCATTTCAAGATCCTGGTTCTGGTCTATAGGGCCTTACATGGACAAGCACCATCTTACATTGGTGATCTTCTTAGTCCCTACACCTCCAGCAGGTCCCTGAGGTCCAGTGATCAAAGCCTACTGGTTGTGCAGCACCAGGCTAAACACCAAAGGTGACAGATCATTTGCTGCTGTGACCCCCAGACTCTGGACCTCTCTCCCCCTGAGCCTGAGATCAGTGGACTCAGTGGTCTCCTTTAAAAAGCAGCTGAAGACTCACCTGTTCAGGCTGGTTTTGGTGTGACCTTCATCACCCTCTCCTTGTTCTGCTCTCCCCACCTATTCCACCTTCCTCAGGATCCACAGATTTCCCTCTTTCCTATTCACTCTCTCTCTGTTTACATTTTTTAATCACAACTGTCTATTTTTTGCTCATTTTAAATATATTTTTAATCATTTTCTAAATTCTTTTATATTTTTACATTTTTTGTTTTTGTGAAGCACCTCGTGATTTTTATCCCGAGAGGCACTCTAGAATGATATTTTCTTCTTCTTCTTCCACAATACCAAAGTTTTCATTCTTTTCCTACATTTTGTGCTTTTATTTATTCGTTTGTTTTGTTAGCCATCATTTTTGAAAAATGTGTAACTCAGATCCAACGGTTGTTGCTCAGAATGTATTAAAATGTTACAATAAAAAAAGACGTCCCACCCAACAGGTCTTTGGATTTGATGCTTTATACAAGGCAGGTTTCTGAGACTCCTTTAGTGAACGCTTGCCCTTTTTATTAGATTATTACAAGTTTAGTTCATTTATGAGCAGATTAAATACACAAAATATTGTAAAAATTAAAGTATTTGGACATTTTTTTTATTTATTATAGTTAGCCAACAGGTTTTTTTCAACCAGACCATTTTAGCTCATTTAGCAGAAGATGTGCATCAATGCACCATCCAGCTGCTCAGACCCAAACTCTGAAGCTCAATCCAACCCGTGGAGCCTTGTGACAACAACACGTCACTGACGTTGATGCCAGTTTAATGAAAGCTGCAGAAAAGTATCACTGATTTCACACAACTGGGACATTTGCAATACTCATGAAGCATAAAATCATGATTGTGCCACAGGGAAAGTACAGTGCATGGCATTACAATTCATCTTGCTTTGTTGAACAGGATTTTAAGCATAACTCTTTGTACCATCAGGCTGATAATGGCTTGTTGAACCACTTTGATCTGCTAAAATCAATTGTTATAGCTGCAGAACAGAAAGTGGTACATTTACCTTTTAATTTATAGCAGATAAAAATGCAGATTTTGTGAAAAGCTCGTTTAGGAAAGCATTAGTCATGTATAATGCCTCCCTGGGTTTGTCTTTTTATTGGTCAGAGCACTTTTCGTCTTCTACCAAACCTTACAGCTCAAACTTGGGATCTGTGTTTTGGAATGTCGTCTGGGATGTCCTCACCTTCAGAGTGACATCAGCAGAAGATGATGTGTGCAGTGGGGACCATCTGGCCCAGTTGACTGGGAATCGTCACCTGCAGCTCAGGCCAAGTGACCTTGACAGGGAATGAATTCTAGAATCATCAAGATGGTTCAAATAAAATACTCACACCCTGGAGGTTCCCGACGTTGGCAGGAATAGATTTTAATTGAGAGGGGTTCCTGTTTTTCACCAGTGGAGCAAAGGTGCAATTACAGAAAGGACTGAGGAGAAATGTGAGTGGTTCTTTCTTCGTTTCATGGAATCAAAACATTTTCATTTCTTAAAGTGTGAGAATTAGATGCATTCTTTATATCAAAGCCGTCCAGCTCATCTTCTCAAATGAGGAAGTGTTATTGTTTTTTTTTCTCTCTCAGTTTAGAGATTAAAACAAAAAAAGCCTACCCTGGACCTGCCGATTTATTTCCCAGAACAAACAATTTACTGCTGTCTGCTGGGTCCAGTCAACTCGAACGATCCTTGTGATTCCCTGAAGGAAACAATCCAGCTGAAATGGAGCATTGTGCTTCATGAACTGTGTCCTAATGATTGATGACATTTTCCCAGACACCTCCGAAGATGACCTCTAGCAAATCGAGAACACTGCTTAATGCTAAAACATTTGCTCATCCTGTACAAAGTCATGGATGTTGTTTCAACTCCAGCGGGAATTTCAATTTGTTCATTTACTCTCATTTAAAAATGTGTAATTCGTTAGTCAGTTAGGTTGTCCACACATGTTAGGAGTTGGTAGTGATGAGACCATGCAGCTTCCAGCCAGGACCATCCTGGGTGGAGTTCTCCCCATGCGGGTTTCCTCCCAAAGACTGAAACATGCATCTTAGGGGAATTGATTAATTTTGAGTGAATATGAAAGATTTCTTTGTGTTCTTGTCCTTTTTGTGGTCCTGTGATGAACCGATGACCTATCCATGTGAAACCCCGCCTCTCACAACCACTGCTGATGGATTTTAAAATCAATCAACCAATCAGATTTTATTTATAAAGTGCTTTTCAAGCAAACTGCTACTCAAAGTGCTTTACAAAATTCCCATAACTGTTTAAAAACATTAACAGACATATGCACGCACACACACACACACACACAAGTAAAAAGTTATATTCGGCTGAGTCCAGATGAGCCAAGTAAGCTAAGGTAAGGAAACACCATCAGAGGAGCCGTCTGCCCCGGCAGCATCAGGTGTTCCACGCTAAGTCAGGGCGCTCAGAGGAGGGGGAGCATAGACCCCCACCTCCACTTAAACACTACCTATAGAGAGCTCCGGAAAGAAACAGTCGACCACCACCCCCGGGGCAGAGGGCCCCTACAGAGGAAACACTGGATTAAAATGAGTTAAAATATGACAATAAAAGAGCTAATATAAATGACAAAAGTAAGAAAATAAGTCATAAATAAAATCATATAGACAGTAAAATAATAATATTAAATAATGAAACTACGCTAACCTCTAACTGCTCATGAACAGCAGTGAATGGGGGCAATCCCTCTACATGAAACCCTCTATTGTTTATGATCAAAGCTTTGATGATCCATTACCATCATTTCCATTTCAGTCAGCATTAGACTCAACATTTCCATAACTAGTTGTTTTACATTTTAATTCTCACCGGGATAGATGCAGCTCTGGATCTAAAATCTGCATTTATGTGCAAATCTGACCTTGGGATGGTCCAACATTTTTTATGGTTAACAGCAACTCGACATTATTCACTTCTGCAAGCTCAGCAATGAGACTAATTCCATAGACATTTGTAGATGAGAAGCTCCATCAAAAAGAACGCTGCCACACCATCGATTTGCGTGACAGAGTCTTTTAACATCCCTGTTGGAATACCAAAGCACTTTGACCACTTTGCTGCTAACAAATCATCAATTTCACACCAGATGCAAGTATACTATATTGGTTTGGCCTCTGACAGCAAATGTCTGCTGATCCTGTCATACATGGGTTTGATTGAAATCTTAGTGGCTCCAGCAGCTTTCACCCAACACCAGGACTTCTGAATGAACCAGTAACAACAATTTGACTGGTTATCATGTTCAACTAGTTTAAAATTTGTGATATTTTGAAGAGCAGCTTCACAGAGAAAACATTTTTTAAACTTATTATTGATGAAAATGATGTTTAATGTGCAGGTGACATGAAAATAGTCTCCTACACCTATCTCCTGCATTTGCTTCTGATAGAAAACAGGCTTTTCTAATCCTAGAATTTCACCGTCTGACAGATCTACATCACACTGTCACTTAACATCCATGGACTCACCCAACATGATTCGAGACGGGGAAGGCTGTTGTCGGTTTAGCGTCCAGGAAACAGCAGAGAACGTCTCAACTAGTAGAAGCTAACTGTTAGCATTAGCAACTCCACCACACAGCAGAACTCCACCAGGGTTGTGTTATTTGTGGAGATAAAACGTTTCAGAGCAAACAGAGTCAGTGGCAGAGTTGTCTTGCTGTTGGCCAATCAGAGGAGAGATGTCCAAATATCGGGAAGTTAGGCCTAAATTTTACTTCTCTGTCCGCATCGGTGCAGAGACACGCAACACCAATATCTGTCATCACACGTGCTCTCCAACAGGCTCTCAAGGATGGACCTAGTAGAGCCCACTTTTCGAAATATCTGTTGAAAACGATGGAGAGGGCAAGCATGTGATTTGTCAACAGCCCCCCCCCCCAAATAAAGTTTAAACAAGAACCGAACATATTGCTTCACAACGCTGACATGCCAACAAAGAAAAGGAAAACGTCTCCATCAGTGCGTGTGAGCGCAAACTTTGCTGGTGGAGAAATATAAACTAGACTTACGACACTAAATCCTGTCATCTTCTGTCACCTTCTCCTCCTGCTGACCTCTACATCCTCAAACAGGTGCACCAAAGATTTTCTTCCCCAGAGAACGACTTACAAGGCATGCCTTCCTACTAGAGACCACCACAAATGTATCAAAAATGTGAGTAAAGTTGACCTTTAAACTATGCAGAATGCAGCACATAGTTGACTGTAGAGCTCTGATTACATGTCTCTTGTTTATAATCACCTGATTATAGTAACGAGATTCTTTTTTATGTAAACTGGTTTCCATCTTAAGCTCTAGAGTGTCTTTAAGGTAAGCACATTAGAGCTGCAAAAAAAAAACTACATCTCCATCAGCACACAGATATACTGAAATCTTTACTCTTTCACTGTGAAATCCAGACTGCTCTTTCAGAGGAGCCATTTCATTAGGATTTCAATTCCCTCACAGCCAAACAAATGAATGCATTCCCAGAAATCAAATTAATTGTTAAGACTGGCTATGGGCTGCCATGTGGTGCGAGCGCTGCTGTCACAGTGAAAATGTAATTTATGCAGCGTAAATGAAGAGGAATTACCATGGCATCATTCTCACACCAAACACTGGAAAAGAACATGTTGCGCTCTCAGCAACCTTCCATTTTAGTAAATACCACGCAGCCCGCTGTGTGGGACCGATCTCCTCATGAAATTCTTAATGCATTTCTCCATCCGAATGTCTGATTTCTTATTCTCTTGGCATTGTTGCGGTCTGCATTTCTGATAGAACCAGTCCAGAAACAGAAACATGGGTAACATGTCACAGATTCCGTAAATATACAATGTCATCAAAGAGGATTCGGAGATATTTTTGTGTCCAAATGAAAGAAACTTTCTCATGATGAAATGACTGCTTTCATGAGAAAACGACTCCATCTAATTCATATGATCTAATGCTTTTTTATTCATTACAGCCTACTCTTTCCTTTAAAGTCTACCTTAAATGATAAATGAGCCGCACTTGTATAGCGCCTCTCAGAGTAAGGACTCCAAAGCACTTTACACTACGGTGTATCATTCATCCATTCACACACACATTCACACACTGGTGGTGATGAGCTACGATGTAGCCACAGCTGCCCTGGGGCGCACTGACAGAGGCGAGGCTGCCGAGCACAGGCGCCACCGGTCCCTCCGACCACCACCAGCAGGCAAGGTGGGTTAAGTGTCTTGTCCAAGGACACGACAGCAGAATTCTCTGTCTGGAGCCGGGATCTTACCTGCAACCTTCCGATTACTGGACAACCCGCTCAACCTGTTGAGCTACTGTTGCCCTAACCCATCCTAACCCATGCCCTTGCCCATTTGCTGCTGTCAGATGCAGCCTCTGCCTCGTCACATTGGGCTGAAACTGTTCCAGAAACAAAATCATGAGAAATAATTTGGGATGCAAGATGTCTGTGAAGGTTCTCAGTCATCCAGGTCATTGTAGTCTAAGGAGCTAAGAAAGAAACCACAGGAATTCACATGATAGGGTGGGGCCAGGCTTCACAATGAGCTCACCCGAAACTCTGGCTGAATAGGACCCACACCCACCCTCACACCTTGGCTCATGTGTTTATGCAGAAGATCATCAGGGGGTCTTTTGTTCCCTCTTCGGGGGGAAACTCCCACTGGGTTTGAGTCTGGGACTCTCCACCATTTGACCTTAGAACTGAAGAAGCCTCTCGGATGAGAGGTGAAACGTCTTCAAGCAACTCAAAGAAGTCCAGACGCTTTTCTTTTTAAGCTCCTTAGACAATTTGGGATGCAACGATCCCACTTTTTCCCAAACCGATACAATACCAATTCTTTGATATGAGTACTCGCCGATACGATACTTCTACCACACGCAAAAAATGCAATGAATTGGAGTACAGGTTTTATTTTCTTCTCCACTTTCAACAGGAAAAGTCTGTGAGGCAGATAAAAAGTATAATATATGAATAGAAATGATCACAAAACTAAAATATTAGGTGGACACAAATGACAAGTCATAGTGAAGCCTCTTTCGAGCAACTGCACTGGTATCAGTTCCAGTTTACCAGTATCGGTGCATCCCTAGAAATAATGCTGGCATTCATTTGGAAGTATTTTGAAATGGTTGATATATCAGTACTTTATTCATGGTACAAGGGGGATGTGGCGTAGTAAAAAAGAATCAAGCGTTGTTCTAATTTTTCTGTTGCTGTTTAGTCATAAATGTACTTCAAACAGTTTGTCCTCATGCTGTTTGCATATCCATCCATTTTTCTTGACCTGTGAAGGTTGTGGGGAGTTGATGGCGACACCCTGGACAGGTTGAAGACATGCAACCATTCACACACTCTCTCTGTGTTTTTGGCATGTTGCGTAGTCAACTCCTTCTCTACCGATTCTGCATTTCCCAGAATCCACTGACTACCTTTTTCTTATTCATTCTCTTCTTCCCTTTGATCTCATTTTTAATCACAACTTAATTTTCCCAATTTAAATATTTTTTTAATCATTTAAAAATATTTTTTTTGCTCGTGATTTTTCTCTTGAGAGGTGCTATTGAAAAGATAGTTTCTTCTTCTTCTTCTACCCTTTAAAAATACATGCCTGCATACAAACTTCTCACTAGGGCTGCAACAATTCTTCGAAGTTGTAGACAAATATCGACAATACAAATAGTCGACAATGAATTTCATGGTAGACGTTGTCGCTAGACGTGTTTTTTCCGACCAAGTGAGGCATCACACTTCATTACAATCTCTGCTGAGAGTCGCACATGCGCAATAGCTTCTCTGCTGAGCGTCAACTAACAGAAATGGCGGCGTCCGACACAGCAGCTACGCGTACAAAAACATCTAAAGTTTGGGAGCTGTAGAGACATGAATGGCCTCATTTGTGACCCAAAGGTCACACTTCCCCAGCTAGGTCAAGCTGGGTCAAGCTGTACTTGGTCGACATATTATCCATCACAGCAGACACAGAGTCTGCTGTAAACCATCTTTAATCTGACTGCCTTTTATCTGTCTGCTGTTCCTCCGCAAGATGAAGGACACTTCAAGATTTAAAATAATCATTTTTAATAAACTCTTTTTACTGTTTATTACAAGGTTCATAATAATCATCATAGAGAATCATCATGGTTCATTATAAATGTATTTAATTACTGAAATGACTTATTATTCTTTGGATTAATAATAATTATTATTAATCCAATCAGTAATGTTGATCAGTAACAAGAAGGTCATTTGCACGTCTACACACCATGCAGAGGGGATAGACCAGGGTAAAGGTAACTTGCTCTCAAATGTCTTTGCTCCATAACAACAAGTTTTCTATCTCTGAGAGGGCGTGTTCTGAGGTTTTGTTAAAACCAAAAACTCCTCAGTCCAAGTTCAGTTCTTGAACCAACCAGATATTCTCGTGGTGACGAGAGTCTCATGAGGATAAGGGTCGGCCGCCCTGAAGCCTCCACCTAAGCTCTTCTGTCACGCCGATAGAATCGCTCCGAATAAACGCCACCTGTAACCAGCTGACGCAAAACTCCTTCTGAGTTATTGATTTTGAGACGCAACCAGTTCATCGGTCGTTGTGACCCGGAGACATCTCAGGACCGATTTGGTCGCACCAAGGTCCTTCTACCAACCTCGTGCTCGGAGTTCACCATCTCCACCTGACATCTCGGATCCAGAAGAGGGTCTCCTGACTGGGTGAGGTCGACACTTCCGACAGATGGCGTCTGTATGCTGTTCTCTCTAACAACTTTTCCACCCAGAACGCATTTCTC
The DNA here is from genome assembly GCA_006942095.1 of Nothobranchius kuhntae. Classification (NCBI taxonomy): domain Eukaryota; kingdom Metazoa; phylum Chordata; class Actinopteri; order Cyprinodontiformes; family Nothobranchiidae; genus Nothobranchius; species Nothobranchius kuhntae. Next base: position 129,499 of record SSNQ01034483.1, on the reverse strand, counting down.
TCTCTGAAAGAAATCTTCTGAGATTCCATCCATGCAGCCAAACATATGCAATCCACTTTAGTTTCCATTCAGACACAGGTTTACTTTTAATACCAAGTTTTAATATCAAAGTCATTTATAAATTGTCATTTCTAAACCGTCATCTTTAAATTGTTAGCAATAAATTCTTAACTTATTAACCCTGACTCTTCTTTAAAATGAAACACAGAATGGTGTATATTTGGTTATTGAATAAGCAAAGACTCCATTAAGTCTTCTGTTTAATAAATAAACTTTTGCTATTAATTAAATTTCTTAAATTTAATATTAATCTTTGGATTAAATATAGACCAAGCCCGTTGGTGTATGAACTTCTATCGATTATATAAATATCCTGGATATTTATATATGATATAAGCTTCATTTGCTAACTTGTTTGATCATTGTCAGAATCTAAAAAAGCTGAATAGCAACAACGTTAAATTCTAGTATGTAGATTGTCTACGCTACAGAGGATTCTAGCCTGGATTCGGCGAATAAAAAGATTACCTGCATTATTTGCAAAGCAGTCCTCGCGTATCACGGCAGCACCTCGGTGATGCATGAACACTTAACGAGAAAGCACGTTGGACAGTTGAACGAAACAGAGTGGGACTCGCCTCGGTCAGATTTAAATAACACGTAAGCCAATACGTTTTGGATGTACATTTTTTAAATGTATTTTCACTTTTAAAAAAGAGATTTAATTTATGCCCGACTGTGCCTGACAAAAGTATTTTAATTTTATGTATGCATTTATGTCTATACTGACTGAGCACTGTGTCTAATTGGTGTTAGACGGCAATTTTATTTACTTTTAGTATGAATCGGACTATCAGCAGCAAAGTTCAATAAAATATACATTTTCCATTGAAGTACCCGTCTTTCTTGTGTTTATTATCATTTTTCACATAATTAAAGCAATCTCATGCTAAATTTAAGAAACATGTAATTATCATCCGATTAGTCGACTAATTGTTTCAAAAGTCGGTGACTAGTAGACTATTAAAACAGTCGTTAGTTGCAGCCGTACTACTCACTGAAAGGCAGCTGCTACGTTTTGACTTGCAACCTTCTGGCTGCAAAGAAAAGGTGTTCCTAATGGTGCAACCAGGCAGCCCTTGTGTGAACATGGGTCACCAAATCACCCCAAAGGTGTCTCACGTTTCTTATATATCTGAAATGTAAAATCTAAATTGCGAAGCTAATTAGACGGGTTCAATACAGCTTAAAGGTTGACCATGGAACACGGACACTCTGGCGAACTCTGGTGTTCAGAGGTGGTACCGCAAACAGGACTACTTTTCCAGCCGCTGGGATGTTGGTTCACTGCTGACACGTTCCAGCGCCATGTTCAGAGACAAAGCGTGCAGGTAAAATGATTAATTTCTACTTTTACGTTTATTTTACAACAATATTTGCCGTTAGAACATCTTCATGGCTCTGAATCAGCTGCTTGACCTGCTAAGTCCACCATTTTACACAGCCCCAACGTCGCTTTGCTGTGCAGACTTTTTAGCACAATGTGCCCTCTAGTGGCTTGTAGATGTAAACACAAACACAGTGTTGTGCCAGACAGAGTAAAAGTTTGATTAAAATCTATATTTAAAAAGATAAACAAAGAACAAACTGTACATTCATTCTGCACACCTCTGAATACTTCGCGGAGGTATTATTTTTAGTCTTTTTTTTGTGTTAAATGTTCCATACTCTAACTTTAGAGGCCATCATGGGACTGTTTTCCAAAGACATTTTAGACTTTCGTGATTGCTGTTTGCATACCTGAGCTTTTTCAGGTGCTGGTCATACAATTACCCCAAAATTCCACTACCCCCGCTCCGCTCCGCCCCCGCCCTCCGCAGCTGCTCGCTTCCGAACTCAATTTTTACTGCTACCCGCTCTACAACGGCTCCGCTCCGGTGCGGAGACCTGAGGTGGGCAAACAAGCATGCGCGGGATTTTCGAGATCTTGCGATACAGTCCGAGCAATAAACGCGGAAGTTAGATCCAAACACCCGTTGTGTGGGAGAAGCATCGGCATGAACTGTTTAATCTGCCCATCATTTGTGTAGAGAGATCAGCAGTGTTTGGATCAACAAAGTGTGACTACTTTGATAGTGGAAACTGTATTTATGGCTTACTTTTGTGCATTTAAACTTCAGCCGCCACTGATAGTTGTTAAAAGTTGTTAAACCTGTGCATATGAAACAAAAAACGCCTTTTGTTTATCGATTTATTGTGAAAAACGGAAGTTGTGCTTGCTCCTTTTCCTGTTGGGCAGTTGTGATTTCTGTCCATTGACTGCGGAGGTGCTCCGGCATCCGGCAAAAATAGGATCGTTTCTATTTTTGCCGGACGCCGGAACAGAGGTCGGCGCACAGCGCCGTACTGCCGGAGCACGGCCGCAGTAGTGGAATTGCTCTGATTGACTACAACGGGACCGATTTTGCTCCGGCGTTCGTGTCGGAGCGGAGCGGAGGTAGTGGAATTTGGGGGTTAGACTATCAGGACACAGCTAACTGACTTGTCTGGATTTATTCAGCCTAATCAGTTCATGAGATGTAACTAGTCTATAGATGCCAATTACAAATAGAGAAAGTTCAACACTTATAGAAAGAAGAAAATGCAACAAACTTGTCAAGACAAATGAAAACTGAAAAGAGAAACAATGCCCTCCACTGGATTGGGCTGGATTACAGTAAGCAACCCTGACTGTGTTTGCCTGGGAAATGAGTCCCAAGGGGGTCCACAAGGGACACAAGTGTCAGAATGCACACTTAGAATAATTAATGATAGAGGAGCCCCATAAATGCATCTCCTGACCTTTAAGTTTGCATTTATTATTTCCATAGCAAAGCAAAATGCAAGCATTTATTGTTTCTGACATAAAACTATTTTAATGTCAGAAAAAGGGGGAGGACAATATAAATTAGTACCAAATGACAGGTTTAAAAGATAAATCATTATGTAAAACCAGCTAGAAGTTTGTGAGTGAAGGAAGAAACAAAAGTGAGAGGATTTTAATCCGGGAGAAGGTTTTCACGAGATAACACCATCAGCTTTTCCTTTTTCTCTCATTTGCTCTCAAAGTGACAAGGTCAGGTTCCATTACCTGACACCGATGACATGTTCAACGGATTTTCTGTTCTTAGAGAATGGCACGCAGATGAAGCGGCTTACATAAATCCCGTGTATATCCTTTGTTTCAGCCTCAGTTTTCTTCCTGCTGTCACTGGGGAGCAGATTGATTGTGCATTAGCCTCAATTCTCTGGCTCTCTTGTCATTTTAAAGTCAAACATCAAAACCAAGCTGGAACACAAAAGCGACAGTGATCGGCTTTGACCTATCAGAAACTTTATGCGCCATCCTTGTGGAGGCCCAGTGCCACACACGAGAAATCTAGTTGACCCAGTTCTCCTGTGCTCTGGTGGCAAACAGTAATGGCAAACTTAATTCTGAGGCGAGAATCCGTTGTTGATTGATGGAGCTTTCAGCAGTCCGGTTCAGCGCTGCAACCTCTCCCCTTGGCACCCACATAGCCACCGGTATGTCCTGCACTAATTTGGCTCTTTTCATTTTGCAAATCATCTCAAATAAATTCTCCGGCACCCCTGTCCTCAGCGGTTGCATTCACAATGACCTGAACCTGCTCATTAAAAAGGACACATTCCATTTTTTTTTTACCAGTTCGTACTTATTAAACATCTGACTTTTTTTTTTTTTTTTTTTTTTTAGAAAGGATTTCAATGGCAAGGGACTGTCAAAGTGGTCTTCTTTTACAGGTAAAACATTTTCATGTTGCCTTGGTAAATGGCCTGTATTTGATATAGCGCCTTCTAGAGTCCTGGAACCCCCAAGATGCTTTACAACACAATCAGTCATTCACCCATTCACACACACATTCATACGCTGGTAGGGGTGGACTGGCCTATCTGGCATTTTGGTACTGTCCCGGTGGGCCGCCTAGCCAAGTGGGCTGCTTGCCCAGCTTGGGCCGACACTACTCCACAGTTGGTGATCTGCAGAACATTAGCTACATGGTAACTCGAAGCTATCAGAATTTTTCCATGTGTTTTTAGCAAGAAAAGCGCGGTAAAGCGATGACGTAGAAGTTGTTTTACCGCGTTAGCATGTAGCTAATGTCCCGCTGATCTCCGCCCGTGGAGAATGAGCTCATCTGGAAGGACAGGGCTCCCAGTCGCAGCAGTCTGGCCCTGCTTGTTATTTAACAGTCCCAGTCTATATTAGATCTCACATTCGGCCTAGAGACAAGTCCGCGGGTGGCAACACCCCCCACCCCCACCGCTCTCCCAATGGGTTGACGATTCCTAAAAATGCCAGAGCCGAATTTTGGTCCCAGTCCGGTGGGGATGAGCTACGATGTAGCCACAGCTGCCCTGGGGCGCACTGACAGAGACACAGGCGCCACCGGTCCCTCCGACTACCACCAGCAGACAAGAGGGGTTAAGTGTGTTGCCCAAGGACACAACAACAGCGACAAACTCAGCAGGGCTTGAACCTGCAACCTTCCAATTACAGGGTGAGCCCTTAACTCCTGTGCCGCCGTCAGCCTTCTTATCTGACAGGATCTCAAGCAGAAAAGGCCACTTTATTCCACATGCAGCCGTAAAACAACATCCTTACAGGGTATCTGCGGGTCCTTAAAAAGTCTTAAATTAGCTTTTCCAAATTTAAGGCCTTAAAAAACCTTAAAAATTACAAATAATCCTTAAATACAGTTTCCAGAGGTTTTAAATTACCAAAGACCCAATAAACA
>SSNQ01034483.1:115905-124682 GCA_006942095.1 Nothobranchius kuhntae | reverse complement strand
TTTTTATTAAGAAAAACACGGTAGAGCGATGACGTAGAAGTTGTTTTACCGCGTTAGCATGTAGCTAATGTCCCGCTGATCTCCGCCCGTGGAGAATGAGCTCATCTGGAAGGACAGGGCTCCCAGTCGCAGCAGTCTGGCCCTGCTTGTTATTTAACAGTCCCAGTCCATATTAGATCTCACATTCGGCCTAGAGACAAGTCCGCGGGTGGCAACACCCCCCACCCCCACCGCTCTCCCAATGGGTTGACGATTCCTAAAAATGCCAGAGCCGAATTTTGGTCCCAGTCCGGTGGGGATGAGCTACGATGTAGCCACAGCTGCCCTGGGGCGCACTGACAGAGACACAGGCGCCACCGGTCCCTCCGACTACCACCAGCAGACAAGAGGGGTTAAGTGTGTTGCCCAAGGACACAACAACAGCGACAAACTCAGCAGGGCTTGAACCTGCAACCTTCCAATTACAGGGTGAGCCCTTAACTCCTGTGCCACCGTCACTCTAGCCGTCAGCCTTCTTATCTGACAGGATCTCAAGCAGAAAAGGCCACTTTATTCCACATGCAGCCGTAAAACAACATCCTTACAGGGTATCTGCGGGTCCTTAAAAAGTCTTAAATTAGCTTTTCCAAATTTAAGGCCTTAAAAAACCTTAAAAATTACAAATAATCCTTAAATACAGTTTCCAGAGGTTTTAAATTACCAAAGACCCAATAAACAAGATTCTTTTATTTCTATAAAATTTTCGTGAATTTCTAGTTAGTGTTCAGCATTTTTTGTGTACGACATTGGCGTAAGCAGAACCGTACACATTCAGTTGGTTGTGAAAGGGGGCTTTTTTTAGATGAGCACATTAGCTGGTTAAGCTAGTGGGAGCTTGCGCCATGGGGAAGTGCAAGTTTAATGGTAACTGGATGGCTAATCCCACGATCGTGGCGTGGTTAGCACCGGTTCCAGGCAATAGCTGGAAATTATAGCTTAAATTTAATTTTTAAAAATGATAAATGACCCGCACTTGTATAGCGCCTGTCAGAGTAAGGACTCCAGATCGCTTTACACTACAGTGTATCATTCATCCATTCACACACATGCATTCACACACTGATGGTGATGAGCTACGATGTAGCCACAGCTGCCCTGGGGCGCACTGACAGAGGCGCCACCGGACCCTCCGACCACCACCAGCAGGCAAGGTGGGTTAAGTGTCTTGCCCAAGGACACAACAGCAGAATTCTCTGTCCGGAGCCCGGATCGAACCTGCAACCTTCTGATTACTGGACTACCCACTCAACCTGTTGAGCTGCATGCTGCCTTGCTTAAACAGCTTAAATTTGGTCAAAGTAGCCTTAAAAAGGACTTAAAAAGTCTTAAATTTGGCTCCCTTAAACCTGCAGATACCCTGTGGTGAAGGGGATATTCCCACATTATGGTACTGATACACAGATACAGCGCAGATATGTTTTAAATCCGGAGTCAGAGAGAGATCTTGGCTATTCCGCTAAAAGCAAATGGGTCCTGCTTTAATTATACTTTTTCTAGAATGACTTTAGACGATTTGGCCAGAGGGAAAGTGAACGTTGTAGTGAGCAAAGTGTGATTTCATTATCAGGAATAACCTTCATGTGGTCTCTGAAATTCACCACAACATTTTAGAAGGGGAGCTGAAAGTGGTGCTGACATATATCTTTTCATAGTAAATAATACGCTTATTAAATGGCTGAAATGTTTTTAAAAAGCTATTATCTGCCCCATTTCACTTTAATTAGCCAACTGTCTCTGAAGCCCGCTTGCACATCTTGCACAAGAATTACCTATTTGTCAGATGACAACAGAATGTTGAGCGAAACTAATCGAACATAATGGCATTGCCAGTAGTCGGAATGGGGAATCCAACAAAAAAAAATCACCCCGTTTAAACGTTTGGCGAGTGAGAAATACGTTGGCATATATAAATTACACGTTTTATAACATTTTTTAGAATAAAATATAAATAAGTGCAAAAGGCAGAAGTCCAAAGGGTAAATAAAACAGCAAGTTCACAAACAAATGAAGACTGGAAGGGGCAGTGCAACAGATGACTAAATAATTTACAAATGGATTTTATTCCTGATATGAACAAACGGGCTGTAACGGGCAGAATCCTCAGATACCAATAATTAAATGGTCTTTATTTGTATAACACCTTCGAGGGGTTCTACAACCCCCCCAAGGCGCTTCACAACACAATCAGTCATCCACCCATTCACACGCTGGTGATGATGAGCTACAAAGTAGCCGGGATTGAACCTGCAACCTTCCGATTTCTGGACAACCCGCTCTACCTCTACTGCTGATTAGGTTGACGCTCATCTTTGAGGCGGTTTAACCATCTGCCTGAAGAAACAAGGGTGATTAGTTCTTGTGCTAGTTGGGTGAAATCCATCAATCTGGCCTTTGCTACTGAAGAACATGTCATCTAGAAATGTTAAGCTGCTGTTGGATGTCTTTCAGCAGACTGAATCTCTCTTTGCTTTCTTGTCAACCTCTGTTCAGTTGTAGAGGATGTCTCACCACCACACAATGGTGTCTTGTTGTAAGCCTTTTTAATAACGTAGGCTGTGTTTGAGTCTCCTCTTTGGCCGTTGGACATATCTCATTGATGTTGTTTACTTTCTACCAATCAGCAGGTTTCTCTACACCTCTTCTATACGTAGCCTCACCATTTTGGGAGATCAAACCAACAACAGTGTTGTCGTCTGCAGAATTTACGGTATGGTTGCCTGGTATTTCTTTACAGATCAATCATATGTGTATAGAATGTGTCTCAGAACATACAGTAGAGTGCCATTGTGGGCCATTATTAATTGTAAATATGGAAATGCTTTTATCCTCTGTGTCAGGGACTTGCATAAACCAGCCAGGAGAGCACGGATGATTTTCTTGATGTCTTATTTTATAATTTTTTTAATTTTCTCCAAACAGGGTTCCAGCCAGCACTTGACATTACATAACAAGGGAACCCAAACTCAGGACCTGACTACAGTCATGTACCAACAAAAAAACCTCTCTAGACACAACAGGATCAACTTAAATAGTGGCTGATCAGACCACTGCCAACACACTAGGGTGGGGAGACATCAATAAACAAAGAACATAAATAAACTATCGCTAACAAATTTATAGTAATCAGTCCATTATGTTTGAGTTACTCAAAATGAATACATATTACTATAAAAACCCAACTACTATTTACAAAAGAGAATAACTAAATACACAAACACAGGAATCTTCTCCCTTGAGAGTTGGTATGACCCAATGGTGCTGATTAGGCCAAGTTATCTGCTACAGCTGCTCCAACTCCAAAGCCACTGGCAACTCAAAGAAAAGATATTAATCATACAAACCCCTACAGACTAAAACCGATGAGTAACTGAATGTGAGCACTTCATACAGTCACCCAAACAGTCAGTCCATAGAAACAAACAACTTTAATCAAAATAAAAGAAACATTAACAGACAGTCATTTACTTGAAGTGTGACAGCAGGGCAGCGGTCACACTCTGTTTTTATTTGTTTAAATGTGTTTTTTGTGGGCTCTTGCTTGGGTCTGTAGTGTTTTAAATTCTTTTATGCCTCTACAGCGCTTTGGTTCACCTACTAGCTGATGAAAAGCACCTTAGAAATAATGATGATGATGATGATGATGATGAAATTCTTCAAGTTCAGCTAAGTAATTTTATATGTCAGATTCTAGTTCATATTAATAGTGAATCTACTTCTTGCACAAGAATTGGCCACGGAGTCCCTCAGGGTGCTGTACTTGGTTCAGTACTCTTTATTATTGCTCCTAATGGGTCAAATTATTAGACAATAGAAAATAAACTGTCAGTAATTACCAGATTTATTCATCCATGAAGCCCAGTGAATGTAATCAGTTCTTCAGCCTATTATTATTCCTCACAGACACAAAATCTTGCTCTTAATTTTCTATTTTAACTCATTCACTGCCAATGATGACTAAAGTCGTCATTTGCATTTTTTTACAGTTTGAAAATCGGAACGAGCCCCCGCGCTGAGAGAACAAACATCTCAGCCCTGAAGCTGATCTTCATCCGCATACGTCACACGTCACGTGATCAGGAAGCAGAACATCCATGTGTTAGGAGATCGTTTTGGGCCATTCCTGTAAAAAAAAGTGAGGCGCGAACCGGAAAAGCGTCTGCCGATCACAATTCGACAACGGATTATGAAAGAACGGATAATGCTGAAAACACGCGGATTCTTCCTGATGTAAGAGGTGAGTCTCCGCTTTGTTTTGGTTGTTTTGGCGTCGACATCATGCTAGTGCGCAACATTCTGTGACTCTTAAAAAAACAGTAAAAATGGTGAGAAACGATGGCAGTGAATGAGATAAATTCAGTCATTCATTCTTTTTTACATTTGTTCTATGTGTAACGTCATAATCCATTCATTCATTGATGACACGGTTATTCAAAATAATACCATTAAACTTGTAGAAATCTAGCAGAGAGCGAAAGAAGAAGTTGTTAATGTGGTCGAGGTTTTTAGATTTATGTTTAAGGTTTTCAGAAAATGGGAGCAGGTTACAAGATCCAGCATTTCAGAAAAGCTGCAATGCAAGAAACCTTGGTGTTACTGTGGGCCAGGAGCTGCTCTTTAACTTTCATGTTGCTAAGACTGTCTTCCTCCATCTGACCCAAAGTGATGCACATAAAAGTGTCCATGCATTTATCACTTCAAGACGATAATCGCAATTATTTTTTTGTCAGGATGTTCTGTTTCTTTAAAAGTTGCTGCTAGAGATCTGATGAGTTAAGAGAAGAGATTAGATGAGATTTATGCAGTTCAAACGTCCCTGTAAAGTCCAGATTTAGATGTCAGATTTTACTCTGAGATGTCGAGCTTATCTAATAGATCTTGTTCCAGATGATCCCACTGACTGCAGGTTTATTTGTGGTTTCTAGAGTAGATTAGGTGCCACCACTTTGTCTACCTTTAAAACTGGGCTTTAGATTTTCCTTTTAGCTAAATCTTCTAAAGATCAAATTGGGTTATCCTTTCCACTGCACCCCTCTGTGCTCATCCAGAATAGGGGATTGCATTGAGGTGAAAAGTTAGCAGGGTCCTTCATTTGGGGACTATTATGACTAAATGTCCTTTTAAAATGAACCAAAGTTTATTACAGAATTAGCTTGACCCTGGACCTGATAGGACTGGAGCACTTTAAGAGGATCTGCGTCATAATCTGGAGCTTCATAAATAAACTAAACTGAATTAAATTGAGGCACAGACTCGACAATAACTTCAAACCACATCCACGAACCGTTCTGGTGATACTGGCTCATTGGTTTGAACAAAAATGGAACTAGTCTCATATGTAAATGTTCACTCTGGATTCTGATCTCTGATAGATCAGAATAAGCTGAATAATCAAACTGTGGTTTAAAAAGGACGTTTAATGTGATATAACAGCATAACTATAAGAGCTTTCTGGCTGTGGTGATATGAATAACATTTTCAGATAGTTCCTTCAGTACTAAAATAGCTTATTGGTTTCATATTTTCCATTTCCTTTCCCATCTTTATGTACCCCATCACCTCACGATAGTCAGTGTACACACAGGTGTCAGTTCTCTGACTCTGAGTTGTACTGAAGGCATAGAGAGTGAGCAGAAATGAAGGGATGGTCCCCTGTGACACTCCTGTGTTACTAATCACGACATCAGACATGGTGTTCCCCAGCTGCACATAATGAGGCCTATCGGACATAAATTCAGCAACCCCAGGGACAGACGGTGCACTGACACCCATCCTGAAGCTTGTTGCTCAGCAGATGAGGCTAGATGGTGTTAAAGGCACACCAAGCAACTTTTCACATTTCATTTTCTGGAGCCAATATGAGTTAAACTGATCCTTTACAGGGTTAATGAAATGCCTCTCAGCCCCTTGTGAGCAGTTTGTAAGATTACACCTCAGAACAGACGAGTTATACCTAGTTGGCATTTATTGTAATGTGTTCACAGTGATGGAGTCTCGGACGAGACAAAGAAAACATTTATCTGTTGAAGTTTAAAAAAAATAATGTCCGGCCACAATAGGAGTCAAACAAGAGTCAACATCATAGATTTTCTGAATCACGAGAGCTCAAAGTGTTCAAAGGCGGTGCAGACCTGAAGATCATCCTGTTGCACTTGTAAGTACAACTTTATCGTTTTGTTTGTGCACATTTTAGGATTCCCTAGGTTTGTAATTATTTCTAAATTTGTTTGTCAGGTTCATAACCTTTATTTCTAGGCGCAGCCAAGGTGTTGAGGGGATCCTTTTGGTGGCCTGATGATCAGGTCTTTGCTTTTTGCAGATGATGTGGTCCTGTTGGCTTCATCAGAACGTGATCTTCAGCTTTCGCTGGAGCGGTTTGCAGCCGAGTGTGAAGCAGCTGGGATGAGAATCAGCTCCTCTAAATCCGAGACCATGGTCTTGATTCGGAGAAGGATAGAATGCCTTCTCCAGGTCAGAGACGAGGTTCTGCCTTTAAGTATTTTGGGGTCTTGTTCACGAGTGAGGGAAAGATGGAGCGTGAGATCGATAGGCGGATTGGTGCTGCATCTGCAGTGATGTGGGCGTTGTACCGGTCCGTCGTGGTGAAGAGAGAGCTGAGTCAGAAGGCGAAGCTCTCGATTTACCGGTCGATCTACGTTCCTACCCTCAGCTATGGTCACGAGCTTTGGGTCGTGACCAATGACATCCCGGATACCAACACATTCTCACACCCAAAGCGTCAAAATATGACGATTCGGGGTGCCCCAGAGCGTCTGCATCAGACGCCCACGGTGAGACGGACATTTGACTGACTTGTGAACTACTTAACCTTCCCCTCACCCCCATTCTAACCTTAACCAGCTTGCGCATGCAAAGCTTAATTGAATATTACTGAGTTATGTTTAGGATTGGGGTGAGGGGAAGGTTAAATCGCTAGAGGTTCGAGGAATTATGTCTGTGTCACCACGGGCGTTGGATACGGATGCCTGCGGTGCCACGTTGCCCTGCGCATCCTCTCCCGACACGCTGGGGCACCCTGATCGTCATATTTTGACGCTTGATCACGCGTCATTTTTCGATGCTTTGGGTGTGAGAATGTGTTGCGGATACAAGCGGCCAAAATTATTTTTTTCCACCGATTGTCTGGGCTCTCCCTTAGAGATAGGGTGAAAAGCTCAGTCATCCAGGAGGGGCTTGGAGTAGACCTGCTGCTCCTCCACATCGAGAGGAGCCAGTTGAGGTGGCTCGGGCATCTGGTAAGGATGCCTCCTGGATGCCTCCCTGGTGAGGTTTTCCGGGCACGTCCAACCGGGAGGAGACCTAAAGGAAGACCCAGGACACGCTGGAGGGACTATGTCTCTCAGCTGGTCAGGGAACGCAGTAGGATTCCCCCGGAAGTGCTGGCCCAAGTGGACGGGAAGAGGGAAATCTGGGCCTATCTGCTTAGGCTGCTGCCCCCGTGACGCGACCCCGGTAAGGCGGCTGAAATGATGGATGGATGTTTTTCAGGTGGTAGTGATCACTACTGGTGTCATAATATTTAGTTTAAAAAATCAAAATTTAAGTTTAGCCCCAAAATAAATTTTTAGTTGGGATCTAAATATTCATTTCAGAAAATAAATATTCAATTTGGTGCTAAATATTTAGTTTGTGAAGTAAATATTTAGCGCCAAATTAAATATTTAGTTAAATTTAAATTAAATGTTTTTTTTAATTTGCTGATTTGTCTGATTTAGTGATATATCGCTCCTGTAGAAACTGGCTAAGGCTGAGGAGACATCTCAGCGGGTAGATTGAGGTGTTAAAAACGTGTGCACAGCTACGAGGAGGGTTTTAGTTTTCATGACATAACTTGAAAGTTTATTATAACAATAAAAAACACCAAAAACCTTTTTTCTATTAAGAAAATTATTTAAATAAAAAAATGTATATATATTTTTAAAAATCTTACTCCATCCAATGCTCATTAGACACCTCTAATTTTTGAATTAATGCATTTTAAAACACACCGCAGGTTCATTCGTAGACATGCAACACTGGATGAAATCAAAGAGAATTTAAAATTTCTCAGCTGCTGCTTTTGTGAATGTCTCATAAATAGCCCTGCAGCTGTGAGCAGAATGTAATTAAATTGAGTCTAATACATTTCATGTGGTCATTTACCCAGTTGGAGGAAAGGTAGCCGATCCGGGTGGAAGCACAATCAAGTTTTGTCATCCTTCTTCTCGCCAGGTTTCAGGAACAATCCTGTGTTTCTGAGAAAACTGTAAGCCCATAAAGTTTTTTATTATTGTTATGGAAAAATTTATGTTTATTAATTCTTGATCAAGGACTCAATCAACTGAATGTAAATGTATTGGTCTATGCCCCTCTGCATGCTCACTTATTCCGATTCAGACACACACACACACACACACACACACACACACACACACACACACACACACACACACACACACACACACACACACACACACACACATTCTTGACTTCCCACACACAGACACAATCTCTCTCCCTCTTTCCACTCCCATCTCTCTATAAATAAAGTGTGTGAACAGATATTCGGGGCATTTAGCCTCACGCATCATGCCACAGTTATACCTGTTTGACTTGTCTGCTCATTCTTTCTTCACTTTAGGAAATGGGTTATTGATCAAATCCATGACAATTATGAAAAGTTAAACTCATTCTGTTAATTGGGGATTTTCAGACAAAGGCTTTCCAGGTATAAAATATGG
>SSNQ01034483.1:108405-110905 GCA_006942095.1 Nothobranchius kuhntae | reverse complement strand
AATCATTATTAGGCTTAAATTGAATAAACAAATGCACATTGAAAACACTTCAATGCCATTTTATTAAAAAGCCTGTTTTTTAAAACGTTTTGCCCTCATTTGATGCAAAATAAGAAGTTCTAAGGTCCAGTTTACATTAGAAAACATCCTACTGCATTCAACATTTATAATGCATTTGGTTTATATTAATTACCTACATGATAATACTCTGTAGTAATGTGTTGCATTCTGTAGCTTAAAACATACATGAAACCATCTAAAGTTAGCATGTAAGTCCTGAAAGCTTCTAGAATAAACAAAGTTACTTTACCTGAAAACGGTTGTGAACAAATGCTGCTGATGGACGTGAAGCTGCTCTAGCTCCTTAATATTCCTGCTCCATTTTCGCTAGCTTTAGCATTTTTCCCTAGCATGTAGCTGCCGCCACGGCCGTGACGGGACCTACGGGCCACCGTAGAGGTGAAGGCTGGACTGTCCGAATTCAGAGACGCTGGGTTCCGGTTTTAGGGGTCTAGCAAGGACCCGGCCTTGCTAGACCGGCGAGGACCCGTACTCGTAAGCATCCTTCCCGTGGATTCGGACACACCCTAAAACTAGTTTCAGCATTTTTCGGACATCTGTAATCAGGTCTGGAATAAAATCCATGGAAGGGGACGACCGATTTTTATTTAACAGCTACAGAAATGAAGAATAAATTACTAGTTAGTGAAAAATTGTGCAGCGAACTCACGTTGAACCAGCTTGAATTTGGAGGAAAAAATAGCCTCTCTAAACATAAGTGACATTCAGACATATGCTGAGGTCTGGCTCACGGTCAGCTGCTCATTAAGGTAACTGGCGTTGAGCTCACAGGAATAATCTCCACTGGCTTGAGTGAACATTGCCCTCACAGCTTCTATTTTTACAGCATCCATGTTGATTTTCTTATTTATGTGATGGAAATAGTTTTTATCTTGAAACATCATCAGAGAGGAGCTCACAAAGGTTGGAGAAATGTACCAGACGCCCGTTGAACGTGGGGGATAGTTTTAGATTGCTTTTCTTTGTTCGGTTACTTTAGGTGTTAAATTTAACAGAGGCTCAAAAACAAAGAGGGAAAACTGAAGAGCAGATTGACTCTTATCCCAAGGTCATTTTAGCATTCAAGTGATGCAGAGGCACTGCCTTCATGGACACCGGATGTTTTCTCTCCTGGAAAACATGTCGTGGTTTGCTTAAATCGTTCCCATAGCCGTTTTACACTGAAAGATGGTGAATGTTGTTTTAACTGGAAAGGTTTCCCTCCTTACAGACAGCCAGATGTATGCTAACCCAGTCTTAATTTGCTTCAGGTAGCAGTTTTTAAATACATTCGGAGTGGTTGGAGGAGCGCTGGGGAGTTTGAGCAGCTTCGTCCGTCTGAGATTTTCTTCAGGCGGAAGTGCTGATTGGATAGGAAGTGGTGCAGCTCTGAACTGGACTTCAATGAATTTCCTATCAGTGGGGTCTGGCAATAACTCAAACTTGTTTAGGGGCAGGCCAGATGAGGAGGATAACCTCTGTTATCAGGACGGTGGCCGCTGATAACGGGGGGGCTTTTTAAGAGTTTCTGTCACAGTTTAAGGTTTGTTGTGACCCCCCCCCCTTGTTGTGTTGTGTGTGTGTGTGTGTGTGTGTTGGGGGGGTTACTTTTTGCTTTGGGTTTTATTTCATCAATTACATTAATCACAGATTTAAGTTTGACTCATAGTGGCAGATTTAATTCAGAATGTGTTCCTCCTCTAATGCGAGTCCGGGTCACAGGTGTAGGACTTTCAGAAGGAAAGCCTGAACCGTTCTCACCCCAGCCTCTATGGAACTCCAAAGTGTTCAAAATTAAGTAAATACATTATGAAATATGAATCTACATAAATAAGTACTACTAAACCACATCATCTGAAGGTTTAGTTCTAGATACTTTCCACATTCTCACTTTCCACACTATACTACTTCCTTCTACAGTCTGCTCTTTAACTGTATTATTTCCTGCTATTTCAGCTGTTAACTTTATTTTTTCTCTGTAAGTGTTTTTCTCCCCAGAAGAAGCTACAACGATGTTCTGCTGAGCTGTGGTGGCCTCATGGAGGGGGCCATCGTCTAGCACACTGCTGCTAACCACTAAAACATTCTCCCTCTCCTGATAATAACATTTTACTTTCTTTGACATTGAATGTGCTACTACTAGTTTACCTGTTTAATTATCGATTCACCAGAATAAATATAATAAAGTTTATCTCTCACCTAATAGAATATTTACTAAGAAATCACAATGTAACCATAGAAACACTACTTGGTATATATGCTGTGTGTGTGTGTGTGTGTGTGTGTGTGTGTGTGTGTGTGTGTGTGTGTGTGTGTGTGTGTGTGTGTGTGTGTGTGTGTGTGTGTGTGTGTCTGAATCGGAATAAGTGAGCATGCAGAGGGGCATAGACCAATACATTTACATTTAGTTGATTGAGTCCTTGATCAAGAATTAATAAAC
>SSNQ01034483.1:80576-100197 GCA_006942095.1 Nothobranchius kuhntae | reverse complement strand
AGGGGCGGGTTTTGCACCGAGCGTCGTGTAGTGTACAGGGGGTTACGAGAGGCGATTAACACCACGTGACCAGCTACCGATCAGCAATCGTGAGCTCGCACGGACATCTGGAGTGTTTGATATTTTGCTCGTCCCTCGTGAGGGTATCGCACTGTTGAAGCGGCGCAGCGAACGGCTGCAACCCAAAAAGTACCAGAACCGCTCACGGCACATGCGCAATCATGCATCAACACCGCTCGCCCGCTATTTCCCTAAAAACACACGTTGTTCGTTTTTATTTCTACACGTTTTTTACACACAGTGACAAGGATTGTCAAGAAAGCGTGTTTGTCGTGTTCATGTCCAATTAAACTGATCACATAACACAGATTTACTTTCTTTATTTCGTTTTCCTCATCCAACCCCCATAAATCCCTGTGTGTCCTCCTGCAGCACTCCCGAAGGACAACAGGCAAGACAAGACAAAAAAGTCTGACGTGTTGAGTAAAAACTGCTATTTTTAGCATATTTTTAGGGCCGACGTGTTGCTACCAGACGTACAGTGTGAGCAGTCAGATCGCATCCGAGAACTGGGTCGTACAGTGTGAGCGCATGACTCGTGAGATCTGCCCTGCCAGGAAGTCGTACAGTTTGAGCTGAAGCTGAGTGCTACGAGTGAAAAAGTCGCACAGTGTCCACCCAGCTTTAGAGTCTTGTGTTGGTATAAGGAGCACAGTGCTTGATTGGTTTCAGTCTTATCGACAGGGCAGGTCCTTTTCTGTGAACTTGGAAACTTTTACATCACCACCAGCACCTGTTCCACAAGGTTCCATTTTAGGGCCAACACTTTTCTCACTGTATATTTTACCATTGTCCTCTATCTTCGCCAGATTCAACATTACTTTTCATTGCTTTGCTGATGACCTTCAGATATATCGCCCACTCATCCCGGATTCAGCTGTTTCCTTAATGGCCTGCTTAGCTGATTTGAAGCAATGGATGTCAATTAATTTTATGAAATTGAATGACCTGAAACAGAGATTTTAGTTTTTGGCAGTGGAGACCTGTTAAAGGTAATGGTTTTTAGTTATACTTTCTTGCAATTTTATCTTCTGTGTTGTACAGCACTTTGGGTTGCGGAAGGAATAATAAGTGTGCTTTAGAAATAAATGCGACCTTGACTTTGACCTTGTTAATTACTCATTCATTTAAAGCAGGTGTGTAGGAGCAAAGAAACAGCTAACACGCACAGGATGGTAGCCCTCAAGGACCGGAGTTGGTGGCCCCTGCTGTAGATGATGCAAAATGTTAAATGGCCTATATTTGATATAGCGCCCTCTAGAGTCCTGGAACTCCCCAAGGCACTGTACGACACAATCAGTCATTCACCCATTCACACGCTGGTGGTGATGAGCTACGTTGTTGCCACAGCTGCTCTGGGCAGCACTGACATAGGCGAGGCCACCGAGCACAGGCGCCACCAGTCTCTCCGACTGCCACCAGCAGGCAAGGTGGGTCAAATGTCTTGCCCAAGGGCACAATAACAGCAACCCACTGAGTGGGGCTCGAATCTGCAACCTTCCAATCATGGGTCGAGCACTTAACTCCTGTGCCACCGTCACCAATACATAATTTTTTTAAATATCTGCAATCTGCAAAGTTGATGCCAAAGGCATTTCAAACTGGCCGACGCCATCTTTGCTGCTTCACTCAGTTGCAGCAACATCCCACCCACCAGACCGATAGAGCGCAGTGACTGGCAAGCCAAAAGACTGGTCTGGTCATCCTAGGCTCCTGTGGAGCATGGCTAGACAGATAGAGCAAAATCGTTTTACTTCAGCTATCGTCCGTCCCGTGCATCTGGTTAGAATGCCTCCTGGATGCCTCCCTGGTGAGATTTTCTGCGTACGTCCAATCAGGAGGACACCTAAAGGAAGACCCAGGACACGCTGGAGGGACTATGTCTCTCGGCTGGCCAGGAAATGGCTTGGGATTCCCCCCGAGGAGCTGGCTCAAGTGGCTGGGGAGAGGGAAGTCTGGGTCTCCCTGCTTAGGCTGCTGCCCCTGCCAACCGAATTAAACATGTGTTCTGTATAACAACGCAGTAATAAAAGCACATCCCGTTAAACCAAGCTGACAGACCTTTTAGGCTCTTCAGAACATTGAACATCTGCTTATTGCCTCTTCATTATCCATTTCAATCACAAACAACCAAACTAAGACATCACCACAGTCATTTCTAAACGATCTTTTGACTGTTTAGCTAATTAATAAACATGTCTGACTGCAAGTACTGTGTCATCATTCACCTAATTTTACTATCGGCCTTATTAAATTTCCTAATCAGAGTAATGGAGTGTGAATGCACGAGTCGCTCTGCATTAGTTTTTGGAAAGCTGTCATTTTGCTGTTGGAGGAAAGATAGAATGCATCAGCTGCATCGATGCTGATAAAGCATTTCAATACAAGAGTCACAATAAAGTGACATAACAAAGCAAAGGGAGCAGATTTTCTATAGTATTATTGTCTGGGACGTAGTTATTAGAGCAAATAGTGTCAAAGCTGGTCTAAAGGAAGCTCAGACACTAAAGAGCTCATAGTGTGTCCAGACAATAACTCGAATAATTTCTGCCTCAAAGGTTGAATGTAATGTTGTTTTTCCTTACATCGGAAGTCTGAGGTCTAAGCCAAAGCTTGACTGTTCGAGACCTCTAAGCTGTAATGTCAGCAAGTGTTGAGGTGGAATCGTGTGTCTTGAACACAGTATTTATTCTTTCAACAGTCACTTCTTAAGCCCCCCAATTAATCCCTTCAACATGCTGCTGGCAGATGCACTGCTGTTCTCTCAGAGTGTTTATCAAGGCTTTGTTTTTGCATCATGTTAAGCTTTACAGTGGGTTTCAGATGCTAGTTTTTCTGCCAAGTAGCTGAATGAATTTTCCTTTAACTCCTCTGGACGGACTGACAATGGCTTTTTCCTGGCAAGACCCTTATTTCATAAGCTATGAGAGTCAGAGACAGATCTTCGGTTTGGTCAACATGACCTCACCCCCATTTCTTGTTCTCAGCTCAGGCGTAAGGCTCTTGTAACTCCATGGGGTTACTGTATGTTCTTTGGAAGGGCAAAGCAGAAGTTGAGAGCCAAACTCCAGGAAAGTGACCAAACAAGGTGGATTTCAGCAGATGCAGTATAATTCTTACACAAATAGGATGATGACATAAGTATGAAATGAATCCGAGACAAAAGTTGAGTCACCCCATAGTGGCTTTTCTTTTCTTTTAGTCAGTCCATGAGTTGAGTTCCTAGCAGATCCAGGATAACTGACTGTAGAGTCGATTTATTGTTTTGTCTCTTGTCTTTTCCAGCCCGTTAGGCTGCACAGTGGTGCGGCTGATTGATTATGTTGCCTTAAGCCTAGTTTATACTTCTCCTATTGGTTGGGTGCAGAGATGGTTTCCTTTAGGATTTGTGGCAAAGCAGTTCCCTGCCAGGACAACAGAGGGCGTAGTTTTCTTGGAGGGTCCTGCTACAATTGCAGCCATGTCTCCAGTACTGTCTCCAGTGTATTGTGTATGTTTATTTCAGAAACTCTGTCTCTCATTCTTCTCCACCTCCTCATGCGTAGGAGGCCCAACCAGTCTTGTGTCTCACCAATCACAGCGCTCTATCGGTTTGGTGGGCGGGATGATGCAACAAAGTAGAACAACTAAGATGGTGGCAGCTCGTTTGAAACATCTTGGGCATCAATTTTGGGCTTTTTAGACTTTTGCTTTTCTTTGGGTCAAGAGCAGATAGACATGCTAAAGTCCTTTATTCATGTATGGCGGACTGCCATGTTGAGTGACATCTGTAGCGGTGAGTACGTCACGGTGTTTGTTTGTTGTCCAATAGCATGAGGAGACCTTAGATTCAGCTCCAACACTATGGGTTGTGGCCTGACTATATACTAACATATAGAGCATGGCTTGCCAGGCTATCAGTCACCACCTCCAGTCCCATGTTTATTCTTCATCTTTGTACTCCTTCAATCACGGGTGAATGAATGTTCATGTCATTGTATATTTGTTCACATGACTTCCTTCATTTGTCTCCATGTCTGCCGTGTCAGTCATTTTTGTGGGAATGGCAGTGATGTTGACAAATTTAAAGGAAGTGGTGACGCAACCAATCACAGGCTTGCACTCTGTAGTTTTCAACACAGTTAAAAATCTGGGCATGCCTCTTCTGCAAGACCGCTGCAGAGCACTAGCGTCAAAGGATCATTGGGCGTTGCTTGGCTCCATATCGCCGCAGACGGACAAGTATAAACTAGGC
Organism: Nothobranchius kuhntae; assembly: GCA_006942095.1. Lineage (NCBI taxonomy): Eukaryota > Metazoa > Chordata > Actinopteri > Cyprinodontiformes > Nothobranchiidae > Nothobranchius > Nothobranchius kuhntae. The sequence continues at coordinate 95,903 of SSNQ01034483.1, read as the reverse complement.
TTTGCAAACAGAAGACGGCAGGTTTGAAACTCAGCTGGGAGTTTTCTGTGTGGAGCTAGCATGTTCTACCAGGACATCCTTGGACTTGCTCCAGTTCCTCCTGCTTCCTCCCGCAGACTAAAAACAGGCTTCTTTAATTCAGAGTTTATCATGTTACTTGAAAAAGCATTATAACCAAACCCTGGTTTGTAATTTACTTTAGTCTGTATAAAAATGCATGTTTCCCCACAGAGCCTCAGACATACCAGTAGGAAAGCACTCGTCATCGCAAGACAAGGTTCAATAAACCCCAACTGGATTAAAGCAAGAGTTAAAAAGTGTTCATTTTTCCTCCTGCACTATTTCAGGCCATTGAATAGAGGGCACGGGACTTTCACTTGTCATGATTTATGGCAAAGTAACAGCCTTGTTAAAGGAACTCCAATTAAAGATATATATTTTGTTCCGGTCAGGCTTCCAGCCTCACTCCTGGAGTGCCTCTGGAAACCCATTTAGGTCAGAGAAGCCTCCAATGGCCACCTATCTAAATCAGATGGAGACTGTCCCCAGTACGAAAGGTTCCCTGCCCCCCCCATTCTTTTTAGAGAAACATTTCTGAGCACTTCTCACTCTGCACGAATGATATGTAGTCCCTCTCACTGCTCTTGCTTTTGAGAACTTTGTAAAAACATGTCAAGAACACCTTAGCCACTTTACGATGACCTCAAAATCCTTTTCGGGAAGCTTTTAAGTGATTTTTTCCCCTCTTTTGATAGAAACACAATTTGACCTTCAAATGATAAATTATGGTTATTCAAGTGCACGGTGCCTTTTCGCTCTTATTATTTACGCATTTATAGTGTGCACTCACCGTGATGGGTCAAAAACGAACAACAAAAGTCAAGTGTGATGGAAAAATGCTCAAACAGCAAAAAGCTGAAGAAGCAAATAAGGCGACAGTTTTTGGTTTTAGAATAATTAATTTTAATTTGACTTTAGCTTTAAATCAAATAAGCTCCTCAACGGAACAAGAACAGAGAACAATTTCCAAAAATTATTTATCTTTTTATAAATAGTTGAAAATGTGCAGCTGTGCACAGGAAACATTTAATGATTATCAGACTACCAACTAAATACCATTGCAAATATGTACACACCTCCAACCGTTTCATTTATCAGCGTTGAGTGTAAATATTCCTGTTTACATTTATGGGAATGTTCTGTTTGTGAAATACTCCTGAGGTCTTGAATTGCCCGTGCCAAGTAAAATTATATATGCATTACATTTTGCAGCTTCCGTCAAACGGCTGCACTTATAAAGATGAAGTGCTCCGTTCCCCTACTCTCTGTAGGAGATGTACATCAGGCTGGTGGACATTCAGAAGTACTTTTCTAAAAATAGGGCCCTTGCTAGAGATCTGTTGGAAATGGTTAGGCAATCATTCACATTAAACACTTGTCCCGCACAGGAGAGCCATTCTTCCTGCCCCGTTTTAAAGCTAATCCTGTCCATCTGTATGTTGTGTATTCTGCCATCGCTAATGCACTGAACAGTGAAATGTTTTACTGAACAAAATGTTCTGGTGAAAGTCAGACTTTGAGTTTTCACTGAAAGATCATCAAACACACAACAGCTGAAGGAGCACACACTGAGCCCAATAGTGTTTGATTTGTTAGAAGTACCAAATCACACCTACATCTCTGTAGTATCTTTAGAAACCCAACACACTGGCCTTAGTTCTTGTTTAAACCAGAATAGATCATTTTGTAAACGTTTACGGGTTTAACCTCTGTAACCTCGGCTTTCCTCGGAATGAGTAAGCACAGCGTAAAATCTGCAGGGCGTAATAGCCGCTGATATGGTCGAAGGGTTTCTTTCGTCTCACGTTCAGCAGCGATTCTGAACAGGTTCCAGAAACTTTGTGTTTATGTTTTTTTTTTATTGCATCAGTATGTTGTATCTAAAACCTCTCTGTAGGCGATGGAAGGCCCTTTTCATTAATAATCCTCTCAGGTTCAGATGAGTGATCGATGGACAGCACTAAAACACGTCGGGTTCTAGCAGTATGTTTGGGTGACTTGTTCATTATTCAGCATTTTTGCACATCTGTCTACTGACAGGAAAGACTTGAAAATCTGTGAAAACTGGAAGACAAAGTAGGCGGAGCTTCATACGGTCAATATTTCCAAGGTGATGAGACTTTGTAAATAATTGATCGAATCGTGTGTAAATAATGTACGATGAAATCCCTGCTATCAGAAGCTCATGTCGAATGAAAATGAGTTTGTTTTTGCGCTGAATGACAGATGTTGGCATAACATCCCCTGATTTTTATTTCTTTTTCTTAACCGTGCTGTTTTGAGTCGCCCACAATCCTTTATTGGTTTTAAAACTCATTGTTTTTCAAGCAGCAAAGCCTGAAAGCACGGTGCTGTGATTACCTCTGGGAACCCCGAGTCAGTGACCTCAAAAGCAAGCCGATTGTGTGTGTGATCATGTTTGTGCACGTGTTATTTATGCAAACTGGATGTGCACGTTGGTGTGACCATCTCACTTCTATCTCCTCTTATTTAACAACTGTAATTGTCCCATCAGTGATGGATATTGTTGCTTAATGAAGTGATCTAAATGATAATGGCGACGTAATGACATCCCTCAATAAATATTTAATCTAACAACAACTTAGTTTGTCACCTTGTGAGCGGCCGACACAGAACATGAGAATCCTTTCAACAAATCCCGGTCCGGATCGAGCGAGTTCTCCCAAAATAATTCATCCTGTAATATGCTGTGGGACTTTTTGGATGCCTACGTAGAATTTCCTGGTGGAGCACCGTGCATGTTTGGCTTTAATGGTCACATTAGTCACTGTGCAATGATGGCTGCGTGCTAATAATTACAGGAATTACGCTCTTACATAGTGAAAGTAAAACTTTGAAGGTCAGAGGAAATAAGCTCCTTTCTATCTGCATCAGACTGCTAAATGGGCGTGATTTTCTGGCTCTAACTAGCGAATTTAAAGTCAACTCGGCTCGTGTTCTCGAAGTGTGATGAGATACGCTGTTGAAGATAATCCTGATGGGGATCGTTTCATTCCTGCCATGATTGCCTCCAGTAGAGTGGAGTCCTTGCTCATGTCCTGCCCTCCTGAGTCCCACTACAGGTCTCCACGGACTATTTTTTCCTCTCAAGGGAATGAAAGGAAACCATTCACTTCATGCTGAACTAATTAGTAGTCACTGAAACGTTAATCTTAATGCATTTTGTGGTTGGATTTTTTCATATTTTATAAAGAAAACAATGGCGCAGCAAACCAGACGTTGGAAGTAATTAGCCCACAAGATCCTATGAATAAAAAACCTGAATGTTCCTTTTTTTTTCAGTTCAATTCAATTCTTTATTCAGGACAATTAATAACAGTCAAATACATTGTATCGATCGTAAATGGGCCAGATTATAGCATAGTTGCTAATCTGCATCTGTAGTCCATCAACAAGATAACTAAGTAAAACAAGTAACACTATACAATTTAAAAACAGTCAGACATAAACATTCCATTAAAATAGACAAACAAAAATAAAAATAACTAAAGATGCAAACACGTCTGGGAACCTTTAAGATGTAGTTTGAGGTGCTTTTTAAAGTGATCTGCTACCCTTGTAATAAATAAAACACAAGTATATATTAGCAGGTTTATTTACCATAAAAAAAATTCTATTTTCAACTTTACATTTAATAGTTCTAATCCTTTAGAATGTTTCCCACCCGTTGTAGACTGTACAGATGGGCTCATAGCTTGTTGGCGTGGAGCCAACCATACAGTAAATATCCCTAATCTCAAAAATGAACACACGTTCAAGTAAAAGTTACTTCATAAACTATTACACCAGCAGAGGTGTAATTGTACATATTTACTTACATAGAATAAAATGTCCAGGTGCAGAAATGACTCAGGGAAGTTAAAGTCAGGTTCTTTCTGCCACTGAAAAAGATGAAGGTTGAAATTATGGTGATGTAAAGGTCATAAAACTGCATTTGTATAAAATGTGAAATATCTGATCTGAGCAACTTTTTTTAAATCAGCACACAAAATATTGATAAAACAAAAAAACAAGTTTCATAGTCCATAAATGAGTGGGTAGAAGTATAATTCCTACCCCATCTCACATAGATATATGAAATATGAAAGCTCCGTCTAAAGTCTAAAACTTGGTCATTTATCCTCTGCCGTCAAGACAAACTTAAGGAATTTGGGTGTTGTTTTTGACCAATCAATGTCTCTTGAAGGCCACTCAAAAACGTTGGTCCGAAACGGTTTTTATCACTTAAGAAATATCTCCAAACTGCAAAGGTTGGTGTCAAAACATGAACTTGAAATGGTAATCCATGCCTTTATCTCCTCCCGTCTAGATTACTGTAACACACTTTTCACATGTTTTAACAAAAAAGCCCTTGACCACCTTCAACTGGTCCAGAACTCTGCAGCGAGGCTCCTAACTGGAGCAAACAGAAGAGCTTGCATCACTCCTATTCTGATGTCTCTGCACTGGTTACCCGTTAACTTTAGAGTTAATTTTATAATCCTGACCATAACCTTCAGGGCTCTACATGGTCATTCTCCTGTATTACTGAACTGTTAAAGCCTTATGCTCCAACCCGAGCCCTCAGGTCCACACACCAGGACCTTTTAGAAGTTCCAAAGACCAGATACAAAAGTCGAGGTGATCGCTCCTTCCAGACTGTTGCACCCCGACTCTGGAATGATCTTCCTTCATCCTTACACAGCACTGACAGTCTGGACACTTTTAAAAAAACAGCTAAAGACCCTTTTATTTTTCAGCTGCTTTTAACTAAACCTTTTATTTTCTTATTTTTAATTCAAATTTGTAATCTTTCATCTGTTTATGAAATTTTATAATTGTATGACTATTTTTTCTGATGTAAATCTGATTCTGTTTTAAGAGCACTTTAATTTTACGACTTTGTTTTATTTTATTTTGATCTGTGAAGCACTTTGTGATTCTCTCTGTGATAAATGCTATACAAATAAAATTTACATACTTACTTACTAGTGGCCTAGAGGTATGAGTGTCTGCCCTTGAGACTGGGAGATCGTGGGCTCAAATCCATGGTCGGTCACACCAAAGGCTTGACACTCGGCTTTAAGGTGTTGGATTAGGGGTTAAACCACTTAATGGCTCCCGAGTGCAGCCGTGTCTGCAGCTCACCGCTCCCCCAGGCGGTGGGTAAAGAGCAGAGAACAAATTTCACCATTGTAACGACTAGTGGGACTTTATTAATAAGAAACTTTTCTGATGTAACTGGTCTGTTAGTTGTTATTTTACCCTTCTGATCACGACCAATCTGTTTCTCCATGCTGAGGCTGTTTCTACACCAGCTGAGATGTTAAATGATCAGAAGGTTTCCACTGAAGCCCTGTTTATTTATTTATTTATTTATTTATTTATTTATTTATTTTTTTACCGTGTCCTGTCTGGCTGTGAAGCAAGCAGAATTGATGTCTGAATGCTGGTGACAAGCCTTACAGATTTATTCTCAGGTGGAGCATCAAAGCGTTTGCTTTTAATGTCACGCCTGATACTTAAAACTTTATTGTTATTGTTGTTGAGTGCTTCGTAATTCCGACCAGACACAGAGACAGAGGTGAAAGAGAAAGGAAGAGAAAAGGTGGAGAGGGGGGGGGTTCCACAAAAATAAACAATGAACAAGAGTCTGCTTCTAGACCTGCAGAAAAAGACAAAAAAAAGCAAAAGGACAAAAAAAAGGGACACAACAACAATACAACAAGATCTAGCTATCACTGCGTCAACTTGATGAAAAAAAACCAAAAAAAACAATTATATACATATATATATATATACACACACACACACACACAATCAACATTGCTTAACTGAAGAATCACGATAATAAATCACAATGCATTAAGTGCCCCCCATAGTCTTGAGACATGTGTTGAACGTGCCCAAGCCCATACTTTTGAGAGCACCATGTGAGCACCTGTGTGTGTACACGCGCTTGTTTATTTAAGGTTTCTCTATAGGAGCGTCCAACAGAGAGTGTGAGGGACCACAGATCCGCCCCCCAAAGATGCGCAGGAGACGGGGGGAGCTCCAAGTCCCAGAGATCCAGGCGTTGCCCCAGAATGCAGGAACCCCAAGGAGACTGCAACCAGAAAGGCCCCCGCCCCCCTCGAGAGGCACAGAGGATCGCCCCGGGGGGCCACAACCAGCAGCCGGCAGAGTCCCCGGAGACATCAGCGGCAAGCCCACAGGCCCGCCCGCAGCCTCCCACCCCCTAGCCGGCCGAGCCCGGGACCCAGCGACCCGGGACCCAGGGGCGACCACCCCCGCCGGGGACCCAGCAGAGCCCAGGGACCCAGACCCCACCAGGCAGCCACCGGGATCTAACAGGCAGATGCCAAAATCTTAAACCCCCAGACCCGGTTGCCATGAACTCTCAGGCAGACCATGGCACAAGCCCCCACACCAGGTGTGGCAGGGGGAGGGGGGACAAGCCCTGTTTAAAAGATGCCTTATTACAGAATCTTGTATTTCATTCATGACTTCATCGAATATATCTTTTTTCACCTTTTGTGCTTTTTACATGAAATGCTAACTTATTTTTTTAATTATGCACTTGGAAATAAAAGTGTAATCTGCTTGTGGGTCTCACTGTTACATTAGCGTAGTAAATTGCGATAAATTTGTTCCATCCAGGATTAATTACAGTCTTTATTCTCTTTGAACTGAGACAATTTGTCATTAACATTTGACCCGTGTGCTCCCCAACCTTTCAGCGTAACAACTAATTCATGCAAGCTCATCCCATGTAACCTCATTAGATCACTGCGTACGTGTGTAAAAGGAAATGTTGGAGCAACTGCTGGCTGAAAGGAGTGGTAATCAAGCTTTACGACTAAAAGTCTTAGCAGCATGCTAAAATGGCACCAGGGATGTCATAAAAAGATTTGAATGGCGCTCTACATTTTAGCTCTCACAGAACTATGTTTTCAATGTTAACGGTAAACTGCTAGATAAAGGTTTTGTTTCACCTTTAGTTAAAGGTCAACTTCACTCATATTTGCAATACATCTGCAAAGGTCTCTAGTAGGAATGAGTGCCTTGTAAGTCATTCTCTGGAAAAAAAAAAAAAAAGCACCGGTGCACCCGTTTGAGGGCAGAGAAGTCAGCTTGAGGAGATGGACGGGGAAGGCTGTTGTTGGTTTAGCGTCCAGGAAACAGCAGAGAACGTCTCAGCTAGTAGAAGCTAACCATCAGCATTAGCTCCTCATTAACTCCTCCAGGCTTGTGTTATTTGTGGGGATAAGGCATTACCGTTGCAAAGCACAAAGAATCAGTGGTAGAGTCACGTTGCTGTTAGCCAATCAGAGGTGAGATTTCCAAATATCAGGAAATAAGACTCCAGATCCTGCCGTCTGAAGCTTAGCTCTGGTCGCAAACATCTTTTACGTAGACACGCCATGGACTGGCTCTGCCTATTGCAGCTGGTGTAACAGCGGGCAGCCATCTTGGATAGGTTCCCATTCAATTTAATTCAATTCAATTCAATTCAAAAGTACTTTATTAATCCCAGAGGGAAATTGATTGATGTGCACTTATTTCTACTGAAATAGTGTTCACCCAACTACGAAAACACATTTTATTATGCTTTTTAAGAAATCAGACATATGGTAACAATAAAAATATAAATATAATTCCATTTTAAAAAATGAAAAGAAGTTAAAATGTAAAATCCCAACAGGTGGTCTAGTAAAATCAATAGTAATCCTGCGTGATAAGTTTTTAACAGTGTGCTGGTTGTTGCAACCGAAGGCTTTACCAAAAAACAAACATAGTTGCTCACTCCATGTTGACTCCAGCTGGGTTTGGGGAGTGAGGAGACCCATGTGGTGACGATGCTGTTTTGCTCTCCAGTGCCCAATGGGGCGTCTACGTATTCATGAGCTCTGATGGGGCTCACTTCTAGCTCCTGAAACAGGCGCACCACAGCTTTTCTTCCCCAGAGTACAACTTACAAGGCACTCCTTCCTACCAGAGACCGCTGCAAATGTACCGATTAAACAAGTGAACCACATCTTTAAGTGACAATGTGATGTAGATCTGTCAGGCTCTTCAAATCTTTAGAAGTAAAAGGAAAACTGCAGGAGACAGGTGTAGGAGACTATTTTCATGTTCAGCCTGCATGCAAAACTCAAACTGACAGATTATAAAAGATCATATTTTTTTTTTTGTGAAGTTGACCATTAAGATTAAACTAAGGGAGTCACAAAGAAGCAGCAAGATTGCCTCCTTCATGATTGAGGTCTCTGCAAACTTTGAATGTAACAAGCAAAACCTCTGCATACATGATCAAGATCAAATATAATCAAGTTTTCCATTCCAGAGATGAAACCTTAAGAAACAATATGCAATATTTTCTATTGGAGTTTTAATGCATTTTTTAATGCCTTTGTCCATCTGGATTATCTGGATCAGTGGAGAACGGAGATGTATTCGACAAAATAAGTCACAAAATGAAGTGATAAAGCCCTGAGCTGTCATTTTTGGATAAAACAAAATGTTTCTTGGGAAGTTCACATACTTTTCCATGAGAAGCATCAATACTGCGCTGATTTTGTGCTGATCAATGGCCGCGTATCATCTGATGCCAGTGTTCTGTCAGCCTCAGAGTTTCCCCAGGCACCTGCTGAGTAAGTCAGCTTCTGGGGGAAGAGAAAAGTAAAACAAGCGTGTTCGTTCCTGCTTACATCGTCATGACCCCGCATCTGAATTTGGACATGAGGTCTTGTCCATGCATCCAAGCTCACACCTTTATTTAAAGGACGCTAACTCTAAACTAGGTGACCTCTCCTCTACAGCGTGGGATGGGGATAACGGACACCCATCAGGGTCCTTTAAGCCAAAATCAATCATGCACTAAAAGGCCTTTGGCAGTTTAAAAATGTTACTTCAACCAGCAGATAATTCAGGAAGTTTAATTAATGACATCATCACTACATACTGAACAGGAAAGAGGGTAGTGTGAGATGTGATCATTGAAAAGAGCAACACACAGCTCGCCACTTGGGGAAACGTCTCATTCTGGTGTCATTTTCTTCTATCCGGTGTGCTCATCTTTTTCTTATTATGGTGATTAGTTTTAAACAACTATACGAGCCATTGTTAGTAGGATCCCCCCCGAGGGCAACAAAGCTATCTTTGATGGCATGTTCAGCATTCATTACTGATGGCGATGAATCGTTTAGACACGAGCCATCTGTGAAGAATAAATTAAGATTACCCAAAAAATAAATAAAAAATTCAAAATCTGAAAAACAAACAGCATCAGAAGGATCATTCAAGGCAAACACAGCACAATAAAAACGATACTTATCCAAAAACCAATATTAAGATGGTAAATGAGAACTGATGATCACATCAGAGAAGAAGAAGGCTTTTATGTTGCGGTAACCCAAGACGAAATTTATTCTGGCTTCCTTACTGAAAAGCTGCATTAATTAAATCCAACAGCAACTGTTAAAAACAGAGAAGGATACATTTTAGTTAGTGGTGTTTTAAAGCAGGTTGTTGTCCTTTAGGTGTGTGTGTGTGTGTGTGTGTGTGTGTGTGTGTGTGTGTGTGTGTGTGTGTGTGTGTGTGTGTGTGTACACTGAAGCAGTCGTCTCCCAACAGTCTGAGCTGAAAGCATTGCTGCAGTGCCCCTCTCTGGAAGAACACAGTATCTATTCATAACATAAAGGCAAATCCATCCAAGTAGAGAAAAATAGATTTTACTAGAAATAACAGAAAACCAAATATTCTGACTATGACAACAAATAAAATAAATAAAACTAATGTACACTGATCAGGTAGGATTTCAAAACTTAAAGACTGACTTCTGTGCATTTTGAGCACATGAAAAAGAAAGAAAGAAAGAAAACCAGCATTTCTGTGCTTTTCTGAGGGATTTCTATGTGCCCAACCTGCCCAGGCATCTCCATCCATCTTCTAAAGGATATACAGAGGAGCAACATCTGCTCACATCAGCCCTTATAATTCATCCAGACACCGATAAGGCGGTGAGCTGGCTGTCGTCAGCGCTGTAGCACGCTACTTTTAACAGGAGCAAAATGCTTGACAAACTGAAACCGTGTTAACAATTAATTAGCAGAGAATAAACAGGTGTTTGTTGACAAAAACCGAGATGGCGCTTGTCCACGTCCAGACTCGCTGCTATCATTCTGTGAGCACAGCACAGCCACACAAACACGCCAGCGCGGATGCTTCAAAGCGCCTGCACAGACTTGGCTGTGCACACACATTATCTGGAACAGGAAAAAGACGGGTGTCACTGCATATGCAGGCTTTGCACATTTTCCCTTTCAACTCGCACAGAAAAAGACAATGATGCAACATACCCCATGCTGCGTCTTGGCTACTCGTGTTCGGCTAATTAGCAGATCAGCCGAGCAAGGAAGTGATTTCTGAGCTGCCGCTCTGTAGTCTCACCGACGACAGCACAGGGCGTCAGAAAAACCTCTCCGGGTTTCAGAGTTTATAAAAAACAGACATGCGTGCAAAAAGAAGTTTTCTTTTGCTTTTCTTTCCCGTTCTTCCCCCCGTCGACTGCCACGGTAAACGAGCTGACAAAACAAAGACGGCGAGACAACAAGCCGAGTCCAGGCCCACTTGGCTCACCTGCAGATCTCCATCCATCTAAAGCTGACCTCACTGTGGGCCGCCCTTGAACGCAGCACCAGGTGCAGCCAGTCCGGCCCGTTGGCGTGTTTATCATTATCGTTGGTGTGAAATGTAATTAATAGACGTGTCCACTGCAACTTTCTAGGACATAATCAAACCCTCACTGTGTGAGTTCCAGGTTGCGAAAGCAGTCATGCAAGATTAAACATGTTTTGATGTTACGGCTGCTAATGAGGGCCACACTGGCTGCATCCTTTAAAAAAGGAAGCCAGCTCTGAAGTTCTTCCCAAAACTAAAATGACCGTTGAGCTCCTCTGGTGTTTCTTATCAAAGCAAATCAATCAGAAACAGGAAACAATGGCGCGATCGTTTGTTTATTGTTTTAATGGACTCGAGTGAAATCGGAAGAAAGAGTCAAAAAGCCTCATGAAGATGGTAAAAGTGGCAAATCCTCATCAACCTGGAGGCTGAGCTACGAGTGATTAAATGATGTCGATCGAGAGAAAGAAGAACCAATAGCCCGCATTCATTCAGGATCATTTCAATGCAAAATCTAACGTGAACACATGAGAGGGTGAAAGACACTGATTGAGAGTTTTGGTTCATTATACAGAGAACCAGAGAGGGGGGGAAGTGGGCTAGGATTTTGAAAGGGCTTTTGAACATGAGTAAACTCATCTTTATTCTGGAGTTCATTATCACAGCTTCAATAAAAACCATCATTGTACTGAAAAACAGCCTGGACAGCCAGCGTTTTAGCTGTGTGCCTTATAAAATCACCTCCGTTTTCATTTTCTAATGATTAAACAATCCCACTGGGACGTTCAACTGATACAGGTTTCCTTAAACGACCAAACGCTTATTAATAATCCAAAGCACAAAACAACCTCATGTATTCCCAAACGACTGTGGATATACGGGGGGAGACTTTGGACTGAAGAATTTGCTTCAGGTATTGACAAGTCAGCTGTCCGACCGCTGGCCTGTCAACGCTGACAGATGACGCATCGGAGCAGGGAGAAGTTCGAGCTCTGTGAGCTGGAAGATCCGGAGCTGACCCGAGTTAGACAGCTCACCCTTAGTGGGAGGTTCGTCTACCCGGTGTCAGATACTACCATGTTCCCCGACAGGCCGAGGTGGACCACCCCGAAACAAATAGTTCAAAATGCGTTCGCTCACTCATAGGAAACCGCTGCTTTTATTTTCCGTTCGTATTTAGACAGTTTGTCAGTTTTGAGCACAGAGTTTGCAGGAATGCAGCAGGGGGAAACACGGGCAGCAGCCAAGGTTAAGACTTCATCCTGCATGTCAAGCTGCAAGGACGTCTTTTTTTGTCTTTCTCGCTGCAAGCTTCCTGGTTCTCCGAGGGGAATGTTAAACCAGGCTGACACGGCTCAGGATTCATGAACCAGTGTGAAAAAAGGTCCTCCCTGACAAAGAGTTTAGAAGGACGCCTGTCAAATTTGGATTCTGGTGGGAATTTATATCCATTGATTTTGCCGTGTACACTTGGTGAAGGAGCTTCGATAGTGTGGAGGTCAGTCAAAGACATGGACCCAAACCCACCGTTAGCCTGGAACTCTCCAGAGGACCGAAGAGGAAGATGATGCTGTGGCGCTATGTTACGTCCCCGACAGGAGGTGATAAAAGGTGAAGGAGGGGGTAACATAAGAAATGAGACAGTGGATTTAAACTGGGTTTAGTTGTTATAAAAGGTTCTAAAAACAACTGCAAACAGATGGCAAGCATTATTAAAACAATGCAAAATGAAAAATTCTCTATAAGGTTAACAGTTAAAAGATAACTTATCAACTATATTAACACCTGGATAAAACTTTAAGTTTTACTGAAACTGAAGGTGTTTTTAAAACAACAAAGTCGATAAAAGTCTAAAAACCAAAACCGAGTCAACCAAGATGACAATAACAAAAGATCCATGCGGATCACACGGAGTTAAAACTACGACAGTAAAAACTCATCAAAATCGAAGGGGCTGCAAACAAACAAACCGAGGCCTGGAGGACAGCAGAACCCCTGCACTGCTGCCTCCCAGACTGCTTTTTATCCCAGGTGTGGGTCATCAGAAGGATTCAGCTCAGCTGTGCTCCTCAGCAGCCTGGAGGAGTGGAGGAGGAGGGGCGGTGTCTGGCTGACCACCGGGGCTGGGTGATCCTGGCTCCTCCACCTGAAGAGGCCAGGCTGGTGGCCGTAACACGCTATGAGCCAAAAACTAAATGGTAGCCTTTCAAAGGAAATATACAATTTTCACTGAGGATGTTGTGACTGTGGCTCTGGTTTTAGCAGAAACTGAAAACTCAAGAAGCCCAACTAACTCCACCAGCATAGTACCTTTTTTAAATGTATGTTTATTCATTTAGCAGACGCTTTTATCCAAAGCGACTTACAATTTATAACGTATAGGGCGTGTTGTGATCTGTGGGGGAAACTGGAGTACCCGGGGGAAACCCATTCATGCATGGGGAGAACACGCAACTCCACGCAGAAAGGCCGCAGCAGAGTTTCGAACCTGCAACCTTCGTGCTGCGAGGCAACAGCGTTAACAACTGCGCCACCATGCAGCCCATATAATCAGTTAAACCCGGAACCCACCATCTTTCTGTTTATTGTGTTGGGATGCTGAATCTGCCCACACGATTCATGAGAGCTGCTGCTGACAGCAAAAAAATACTGAGTTTATTTAAACACACACACACACACACACACAAGGTCCCTGGTGATATCAGACTGGTCTGGACAGGATAAATGGAAAGTTACCGGTGTGTTTTGTAACACAGAAGCAACAAAAACACAACAGGAGAGCATGGAGTTTACAAACCCTCTGCAGGTGTTTTTCTCAGAACGTTATCGACAGAAACAGCTTCGACTTGTACGTTCACCCCATGTTCACAAAGTGCGCGGTGCATTAAAACGTTCCTAAATTCAAATTGGTTGCTGTTTGTTGGGATTTATTTGGATGATTTTTGAAACTATGTTCTAGCAGTTCTCCATTTATAACTAACAATGAAGCTTCGCTGCTTTCACTTGTTGATGCAGAGCTGCTGAAATGCTGTAAATGTTATGTTTTTATTAACGAACGGAAGTGAACAAAACGTGTTCCTCAGGCAAGCACAAATAAATAAAATAATCTAAAGTCATTAGCCTTTTGCCTGGCGGGTCATCAGCTTGGTAAGAATATTTTAGTCCCCATTTCTATTCTAAACATGCACTGAACAAATAAAAGGAAGAAAAAACAACAAAAAACTACCAAAATAACAAAAGTAGAACCTGCTAACAGAAAGTTTATCAATAATAAAACATTATCACCTCCCCTCAGCTTTTACCAGTACAACAATTAAATCATTAAAACACAGTTCAGAATATCACTAAAAAAATACAAGAAAAAACAAGTCAAAGAATCATAAAATCTTAAAAAATAGTTTTAAAAATTCAAAGAGAATTAAGAGATTGCAATTCATAAAAGGGTTTTCAGACATTTCTGGACTGTTGGAGCTTGTCTGACAGATAGCAGGGCGCCAGGACTAAACGGCCCGGTTCCGGTTGGTTCTGCACCGTGTTCTAGGGACAACCAGTAGTCCCTGTTCCACTCATCTGAGAGGGTGAGGTGAACAAGTCTATGAAGAAGGTCCGCCAGATATGAGGGGACACTACCTTATATTGTCTGGAACGAAACACAAAATTAAACCTGGACACCCCCAAATGAACAAAAATCTGAAAAGGGAAAAGTTGTGTGGAAGTTAAACAAGCAACATTTTAAATCAGGTTGAGATGACAAAGAGCAAAGTTCAATTTACCAGGGGTCTCATTTATCAAACATGGCGTACAATCCTTACTAAAACCGTATTTAAGCTCAGCAAAAACAACGTAATTATGCCAAGTAGGTTTGTGATCTATCAAACATGGAGTACGCACAGCTGCACGCAATCTCCGCTTCATGAATCTAAGACTAACAAGAATGTTTCTCAGCTGCTTTTTAGTCACTTCCCGCCCTCACCACACCCACTAACTGCCATAAATAGTCAATGCAAAGTGCCTTGTGGATCTCATGCATATACATAAGCCGGCTGTTGCAGCGCTCCGCCAATGACATGGCGACCGTAGATCAAGGCAGATCAAGGAAGCGCTATTTCACTGAAGCAGAAGTTGAGGTACTTGTGGGTGAGGTAGAGAAATGAAAGGAAGTGCTTTTGCAAAACAAAAAAGAGAAAATCCACAGAGTGGCACAGCGTTGCTGAAGCCGTCAATGTTGTGAATTCTTCAGAGAGATCTGTGGCGGATATTAAACAAATGGTCAGATCAGGATTTGATCCCTAGACTCCCGGGTGAAAGTCACGCACGTTAACCAGTCAGCCAAATGGAGATCTCCCTTGTCCAAGTAGCCAGGGCGCATGATCAATCGGGTCACAGTGACAGGACACACACTGTCACAGACACATGACATTCTGTCTCAATCTGCCCCCCAGCTGATATTCTGCATTTCGTATTCTGCGCTTCAGGCAGTGTGTGTGTGCGCGCGGGTGCGTGTGTGTGTGTGTGTGTGAGTGTGCATGCATGTGTGTACGCGTGTGTGTGTGTGTGTGTGTGTGGGGGGGGGGGGGGGGGGGG
>SSNQ01034483.1:68304-80566 GCA_006942095.1 Nothobranchius kuhntae | reverse complement strand
TGTGTGGAAGTTAAACAAGCAACATTTTAAATCAGGTTGAGATGACAAAGAGCAAAGTTCAATTTACCAGGGGTCTCATTTATCACACATTGCGTAGAATCCTTACTAAAACCGTACTCAAGCTCAGCAAAAAAAATGTACTTACACCAAGTAGGTTTGTGATCTACCAAACATGGAGTACGCACAGCTGCACGCAATCTCCGCTTCATAAATCGGAGACTAACCCCCAAATTCCACTACCTCCGCTCCGGTCCGCCCCCGCCTTCCGCAGCCGCTCGCTACTGGTACCCGCTCTGCAACTGCTCCGCTCCGGTGCGGAGACCTGAGGTGGGCAAAAGCAGCATGCACGGGATTTTCGAGATCTTGCGATACAGTCCGACCAATAAATACGGAAGTTAGATCCAAACACCCGTTACGTGGGAGAAGCATCGAAATGAACTGTTTAATCTGCCCATCATTTGCGTTGAGAGATCAGCAGTGTTTGGATCAACAAAGTGTGTCTACTTTGATAGTAGAAACTGTATTTATGGCTTACTTTTGTGCATTTAAACTTCAGCCGCCATTGATAGTTGTTAAAAGTTGTTAAAGCTGTGCATATGAAACAAAAAACGCCTTTTGTTTATCGATTTATTGTGAAAAACGGAAGTTGTGCTTGCTCCTTTTCCTGTTGGGCTGTTGTGATTTCTGTCCATTTACTGTGAAGGTGCTCCGGCGTCCGGCAAAAATAGGATCGATTCTATTTTTGCCGGACGCCGGAACAGAGGGCGGCGCACTGCGCCGCACTGCCGGAGCACGGCCGCAGTAGTGGAACTGCTCTGATTGACTACAACGGGACCGATTTTGCTCCGGCGTTCGTGTCGGAGCGGAGCGGATGTAGTGGAATTTGGGGGTCACGAGAATGTTTCTCAGCTGCTTTTTAGTCGCATCCCGCCCTCACCACATCCACTTACTGCCATAAATAGTCAATGGAAAGTGCCTTGTGGATCTCATGCATATACTTAAGCCGGCTGTTGCAGCGCTCCGCCAATGACATGGCGACCGTAGATCAAGGCAAATCAAGGAAGCGCAATTTTACAGAAACAGAAATTGAGGTACTTGTGGGTGAGGTGGAGAAATGAAAGGAAGCGCTTTTGCAAAACAAATAAGAGAAAATCCTTGGAGTGGCACAGCGTTGCTGAAGCTGTCAATGTTGTGAATTCTTCAGAGAGATCTGTGGCGGATATTAAAAAAAAATGGTCCAATCGGGATTCAATCCCCAGACTCCCGGGTGAAAGTCACACAAGTTAACCAGTCAGCCAAACAGAGATCTCCCTTGTCCAAGTAGCCAGGGCGCATGATCAATCGTGTCACAGTGACAGGACACACACACTGTCACATACGCACGACATTCTGTCTCAATCAGCCCCCCTGCTGATATTCTGCATTCTGTATTCTGCGCTTCAGGCTGTGTGTGTGTACACGCGCGTGCGTGCGTGTGCATGTGTGTGAGTGTGCATGCATGTGTGTATGTGCGTGTGTGTGTGTGTGTGTGTGCGTGTGTGGGGGCTCTTGTTCTGTGTGAAAACGAAGCGATACAAGTGATAATGTTGCAGGATTTCATAATTGTATCCTTCTCAGCAGCAGCACTGCAGGTGCTCTCTATGTCCAAAATATGCGTAAGCCAGGTCTGACCCCGTTTTGTGCTTAAGCAAGCTTGATAAATGAGGCCCCTGGCCTTTCCACCAGACGCTTGAGTGTTGCAAAACATAGTATGCAGCAATTAGTCAGTGTATAGTTGTAATCCCACTTAAAAAAAGATCATTTTTCTCAGGTTTAAATTTCTTAATGTCTCTTTTAAGCACCCTTTTTATGCTTTCTATATTCTAGTAAAATGTCTTTATGATTTAATTTATCTAATTGTGTCCTTGTGTCAGTTTTAAATGTTCTATTTCGCTGGTAGTTTGATTTCCCCCAACTATTTTATAACCTGTTTCTCCCTTCTTACCTTTTATCTGTTCAGTACTTTGGTCAGTTGCAATGATGTTTGAAAGTTGAAAGTGCTTTGTAAATAAAAGTGGTATGAAGGATAGGATAGTAGGGAGGAAGTGCTGGCCTCCCTACACTGGCTTCCAGTCTTATCGGGTGCATTTTAAACTTCTGGGGTTTGTTTTAAACTTATTTCATGGAGGTGCCCCTCATTACTTAGCGGCACTCCTGAAACAATATGTCCCAACATGCCCTTTGCGCTCCTCTGATCAGGGCCAGCTAGTTGTCCCTCGTACTAGGTGTCAGACACGTGGAGACCAGGCTTTTTCATTTCTAGCGCCATCACTCTGGAACCAGCTCCCACAGTCAGTTAAACAGTCTACGTCTTTGCCAGTTTTTGAGAGTCGCCTGAAAACCCACTTTTTTCGTTTAGCGTTTCCTGAACATTCTTGAAGTTGGCTTATTTTTATGTAGTTTTGATTCTTTGCTTTTAACTCTGTTGTTTCGTGTTCAGTGTTTTAATCTTTTTTATCGTGATTGTATTTTGTTCTTCAGCGCCTTGGCCTCTCATATTGGGTGACAAAGGCACTATATAAATAAAGCCTTGATTGACTGATTGATTGATAGTATGGTATGGTATGGTATGGTATGGTATGGTATGGTATGGTATGGTATGGTATGGTATGATTTGGTATGGGATAGAATGGGGTGGGATGGTATGGTGTGGTATGGTATAAAATGGTATGGTATGGTATGATTTGGTACGGGATAGAATGGGGTGGGATGGTATGGTACAAAATGGTATGGTATGGTATGATATGGTATGGGATAAAATGGGGTGGTATGGTATGGGATGAATGGGGTGGTATGGTATGGTATGGTTTGGTATGGTATGGTATGGTATGGTATGGTATGGTATGGTATGATTTGGTATGGGATAGAATGGGGTGGGATGGTATGGTGTGGTATGGTATAAAATGGTATGGTATGGTATGATTTGGTACGGGATAGAATGGGGTGGGATGGTATGGTACAAAATGGTATGGTATGGTATGATATGGTATGGGATAAAATGGGGTGGTATGGTATGGTATGGGGTGGCATGGTATGGGATTGAATGGGGTGGTATGGTATGGTATGGTTTGGTATGGGATATAATGGGGTGGTATGGTATGGGATGAATGGGGTGGTATGGTATGGTATGGTTTGGTATGGTATGGTATGGTATGGTATGGTATGGTATGGTATGGTATGGTATGGTATGGGATTGAATGGGTGGTATGGTATAGTATGGTTTGGTATGGTATGGCATGGTATGGTATGGGGTGGTATGGTATGGTATGGTATGGTATAAAATGGTATGGTATGGTATGATTTGGTACGGGATAGAATGGGGTGGGATGGTATGGTACAAAATGGTATGGTATGGTATGATATGGTATGGGATAAAATGGGGTGGTATGGTATGGTATGGGGTGGCATGGTATGGGATTGAATGGGATGGTATGGTATGGTGTGGTATGGTATGGTATGGTATGGTATGGTATGGGATTGAATGGGGTGGTATGGTATGGTATGGTTTGGTATGGGATTGAATGGGGTGGTATGGTATGGTATGGTTTGGTATGGGATATAATGGGGTGGTATGGTATGGGATGAATGGGGTGGTATGGTATGGTATGGTATGGTATGGGATTGAATGGGGTGGTATGGTATGGTATGGTTTGGTATGGTATGGTATGGTATGGTATGGTATGGTATGGTATGGTATGGTATGGTATGGTATGGTATGGTATGGTATGGTATGGTATGGTATGGTATGGTATGGTATGGTATGGTATGGTATGGGATTGAATGGGTGGTATGGTATTGTATGGTTTGGTATGGTATGGCATGGTATGGTATGGGGTGGTATGATATGGTATGGTTTGGAATGGGATAGAATGCGGTAGTATGGTATGGGACTGTATGGGACTGTATAGGATGGGGTAGTTGGGTATGATTCTCCTATCCACAAAGCATTTTAGAAGTACCCCAGAAGCGTAGGGACACATTGCTTATGCTTCAAGTGTTACATGTCCAGAAGGTGTCATACTCTGCAATTCAGATTGGACCGGACAGGAAGTTAAACCCAAAAGCAGTTTAAAACCTCTGCAAACTTTCAAAGTAAAAGTCGCAAGCAGATTTCCAGTCACCTAACATGTAAAAAAGCATGTAATTTCCTATGTAGCTGATTCATAGCTGAAAATAAACCACAGACCTTTGGATACCTGCTGTAGTCTTTCGCCTTACTTGTTACCATGTGAACTATCAAAACACGCACAATTCTCTGGTGATTTTGTGACCTTGTGGGATTAGCCATGTGGAACGCTTTTGCTGCCGTTTTACGTCTGAAACGCTCCCAATGGGAAAGGGTCAACACAGCTACTACATTACGCACCGTTGACGTTTCCAGTGGAAAGGCCGGGGAAAGGGTCAGAAAGGGTTAGCGTTCATGAGTTTCACAGCTTCAGTTTGGTTTTCCATATTCAAGGCTGCTCTAACTTCTGCCAGAAGGAAGGAGGATAGGGTCTTTTCTGTTGCTCTGCATCTGATGAAGCAACGCTCTTCGACATTTTCTGAGAAGTTGTAACCGACGGTGTAAGACACCACTCACACTTTTATTGACAGACAAAAACAAAAGGGAGAATCCCGCAGACATATTTTTGATAGCTGTCTTACACCATGCTAACCTTGCAGTGTCTTCCTGTCAGCCTCAGAGCAGCTTTTAGCTTTGGAGGATGTCAGGATGCTCTCCACCACACACCAGGAAAATGTCTGGAGACAACTTTTTCCACTCTTATAAAACAGAGCTGTTGGTGAGCCTCGTTTGTGTTAGTTTAATGTCGGTCTTAGGTCAGAGGTCATGTGCAGGCCCGGGCACTCAGCTGGGGGGGGGGAAGGTCCACAGCTTCTCTTCCAAGGAAGGAGAGCTTATACTGCCTCCTCTTTTAAGCCATAACCCTATCTGTGGACTATGGTGACAAAAATGGCAGCACCATTGCCTTGCAGCAAAAAGGCCACTGGTTTGAATCCCAGCTGTGGCCTTTCTGCATTGAGCATGTTCTTCAAATACATGTGGAGTTTTTTTTTCCCCAAGTAAAATCACAAAGTATTTGTGATCAAGTGCTTAACACTGAAAATCACAGCACAAGTCTGACACGATTAACAGAAAAAAAACGAAACAATAAAGAATCGTTAACAAAAAAGGCAAATAGAATGAAAATAACTTTTGCACATTTTAATCATTTGTTTCTTTACCAGGAAGAGGTTGCCACTCTGATAAACGTGTAACTATGTAATTTTTTCAAGTGTATTGATTTTGTGCATAAATGTGTTCCTTCTAATTCTAGCTAGAACATAATTGCTTCTCCTGCTCTATTGTAGAACTTGCACACAAAGGTCCAGCTAAGAATAGAATCTGATGTAAAAACCACAGATTTAGAGAGAAAATACAACATCTTGATGAGCAAAGAACACATCAAAGCGTCAGACACAAACTGTGTACACAGGCGCTCATTCACCTCAGTGATCATGTGGCCTTGGGTGTCATTACTCTCAACATCCCGAGATAGCTGTAGGGTGTAACAATCTGTTTACGTCGCTGGACTGTGTGTGTGTGTGTGTGTGTGTGTGTGTGTTTGTGTGTGTGTGTGTGTGGATGAAGGATGGGAGGTGTCTGGAAGACAGTGACTAATGGACGAGGGGCAAGAGGAGAGTAATGAAAACTGTCAGTCCACACTGGGTAGCACATGACTCTCCTAACACGCTGTCCTGATTTTGCCCTGATTCCGGCAAAAAATTATATTTCTGATCTTTTTAATAGTTTCACTGCATGTAGAATTTAAGTTTGAGCTAAAAGAGATTCAAACTGTTTTGAATTGCATATTTAAAAAAATTTGAAATCTGCATTAATGCAGATATTTTTGTTTCTGATGCATGCGTGAGATCAGCATGCAGACATGGTGCGTTTGTATCTGACCACATTTTCAGAGTGACTGCACACTTGGGGCTGGACGGTGCCTGGGCCATCGAAAGCTGAGCCCTTCTCTGTAGATCATTTGAACATTTACCCGCATACACAGCAGTTGGGCTGAGGGAGATTCTGCAGGGTAGATGTGTAGAGTGCATGAGAGTCACACGTTTAGCTGTCAGACTCCAGCTTTGTGTGTTATGCTCGTTCGTCCTTAAGGTGGCAGTGTTGAATCACAGTTCAGCTGCGCTCTGCTGAGGTCCCGGTCGTCTATTCTCACAATGTTTTGTTTTAAAGGTGAGAAAACATACAGAATTACTGCATAATTAAGTCATAATGTCCTTACTTAGAGTTATATCCATGAGGGATAATCGACCTAAAACCTCACATAGCCGAACATTATAAGATCTTTGCATTTCCATAAAAGAGAATAAAATAGAGAAGGAGTCATTTCATATTTATGTTAATGTGTGACTTTGTGGATGAGAGTCTATACGGCTGTAAGACAGAGGACTGGGAGGCAGCTCAGTCCAGCACACAGCGGGGGCAAACCAGAGCCCAGAATAAACAAGCCGAGGCTCGTGGAAGGAATTCACTGTAGGGCGAATCTATTTCTGTAGTTTAAAGCATACTGATGTATGAATATGTGCGTATTTGCTGAGTGGCAGGGGATAACGTGCTCTCAGAGCTGTCCCACTCTGCTTTTCCCCTGAAATAACCAAGTCCTTTAACAAGTCACTGAATTCTGATCAAACTTTCATGGCTCTCTGTGATTTACAAATCCCTGGTCAGGTTCCTCCGAGGCTCCGACGAGGAAGAGCCTGTAAGCGTCGCTGCATCATTTACACATTAAAAAGCTCTGCTGCTGCACAAATCAAATTTCCGTAGAACATCACCTTCAGGACGTTTTGTGGAGCTGCAGACCCTGTGTGCCTGCCTGTGATAATCTTTCTGCAGAGTGATTTTTCCCCCATTTTTCCATGTCACATCTGTCACTGCTCTTTGCCAGTAAATGTGAAATCAGTTTTGCATGAGTGATCTTATGCAGCTACTGCAGAGCACGAGGATAATAAATGAAGGTTTTTTTTAAAGCAAATAAAGAAAAGGCTTAATTAATTAATTAAAAAGATATAATCTCCCTGCACGCCTGAGTGGAATTAATGGGGAAAATCCCAAATATCTTCCAAATGTGCAATCTTAGATTCTCCTGTAAATAATAAAATGAGGATTTTAATTTTAATGAAAGAAAATCAGAAGTCGTTTTGAAAAACGAAAACAACCACCCACTCTGAGGATTTACCAGATGCGTCAGCTTTTCTCCCATTAAAGCATTCAGGAGGAAACATCAGCTCTCGTGTTGGATTCTGTGCCGCTGCGCTCTGCTTTGTAACATTGCAATCAAACGCTCACTCTGAGTCAACTTTCAGTTCGTTGTTTGAGATGTTGAATTTTAAAGCCCTTGTTCTGAGCAGGTGTAATAAATCAAAAGTTAGAGAGGAGCGCCTTTACTCCAGCTCTTCCTCTGTTCTCTCTGTCGTAGCACCCTTCCTAATCACCCTTCAGCCCTGCCATACCTATTGCACACCTCTCCAGGCTGCCAGCACTCATGGCTCCTATCTTTTCTTTTTTGCTCTTTGATGTATTCTCCAGAAATCGGTGCACCTTGAGTGCAGCAGAGCAGTGTGACGGGCCCCTCCACTCTTCCTCTCCTGTCTCCTCTGTGATTAATTCACAAGTCCAAAACAGTAACTTCCTCTGACATTAATTTCCTTTGTAACCTGACATCACAGTAGTTGGCAGGACAGGGATGTCCACCAATGCCCGACTGCCGAATTCTTTCCTGTAATAAATCATTAGCCGTTAGGGGCCTATATGCCCTAAATGACTTAAACAAATGAACTTGTCTTCTTTAATAAGACCTTCCATTACCTGAATCTGTTTTAGAGGCAAAAGGAGACAGAAAGTGATATGCTAAAAATATTGTTTCCCATAAGGCTGCGAAGATAATAACGAGATCTAAAATATAGTTTAGACGCTACTATTGCAGTAGTATGAATGCCTTCCCCCTTCTGTTTAATAATGCTTGTTGAGTCAAAACTGAACAATTGGAGGGGAACAGAACCCCCACCATCTTTGCCCAAAATGTGTACAAATCAATAATCAACAATTATGAATTAAAGTTACAGAAAACATGCGAAATATAAGCATTCAATCAAAAGAGAAAATAATAATATTAAGATTTTTATAACTATTTATAGTCTTTATGCTACAACAATGGTATTAAAATTACACGCGGGCAATACAACTCCACGTCTCACTTCCTTTAGGGTTTATTTGTAAAAGACAAGAACAACTAAAGGCAGAAGAAGAGAAAGCCTGATCAAAGACTGGAGATGCCTCTTGGCTCTAAAATTCCCCAGTTTTGATGTTCTAATTTTATATGGCCCCAAGAGAACAGCGAGAAAACCTCTGGGAGTCAAAATGACTGCCTCTGACCAAAGCAGGTAGTAACAGGGTTCTGATTACGGGGGAGCTAAGGGGAGCCTGGCTCCCCTAGTAGGGTAGTGGTCTCCCCGAAAAGCTACAAACTGATACACCAAGAGAGAGCCCTCCGTTCGCTCGCACAGAGCCCCATGTACGCCCCCACCCCCCGCTCTTAAGGTGGTCCCACCACCACCATGGACAGATTCTTTATTTATACTTCTGACCAGCTGGTGGCTATAACGCCTTGTTAGGTTTTTTTTGTCGCCAATAAACACCACCAGAAGACAGTAACCCTGCCATTGATGATCACCTCTTTGAAAGTACTTGAGAGGCTTTGAGTTTGAGTAAAAAGAGAGGATGGTTCCAAGTGCTTGCTCACCTGGTCGGCTGAACAGGGAAGCGGCGGAGAGCTGGTTAGATCAGGAAGTGAACTCTATTTTTATTAACAGTTTTTGACAAATTTAGACAAATCAGAATTTGACAAGTTTAAAAGGCTTACCAAAATACCTCAGAGAATCACACCTTTACTCAGATACTTAGAGGTTAACTTAGTGTGAAGTGAAAATGTTATACATTAATAATAGTGTTATGATATTACTGTATTCATACTTATAGGTTAGTTATTAATTCAACAATTACTGATCTGGTGTAATTTAAAATATGCAACAGCTCATTACAGGAAAAATATTCATTTTAACCCGTAATGTAAAGTATAAGACACTTTATTCAAACTATTTGGACTTAAACAAATAGTTCATTCAACAACATTTGATTATATGAAGTTTTGAAGTCATTTATGTCAGGGAAGATAGATTTTATTCAGAGGATAGATAAAAGTCCTGCATCTTGCAGCCTTGAGGACTCGTGACGGATGCAGGATTTGTTAAGAATATTGGCTCAAGTTCTTTTCTTCATATCGACACTATGGTGCCAGATTGACTTGTATGAAGCAGTTAGGCCTGCAAGTTAGAAAGAAACTAATGCGCTTGTCTTTTGGCTAGCAAGGGATTGCCTTTGGATTCCCCCGGAAGAGCTGGCCCAAGTCGGTGGGTAAAGGGAGGTCTGGCCCTCGCTGCTTAGGCTGCGGCCCCCGCAACCCGACTCTGGATAAGCTGAAGATAGATGGAAAAAGATAGATGGACAACACTGGATGGAAATAAATCTGATGACATTGCAGACGCTTATCAAAACAATGCCACAGCGAATGTGTGCCGTAATCAAAGCTAAAGGTGGTCAAGCGAAATTGTAATGTGTGAACTTTGTTTGGTGACGACTTTTTGTTGGCCGGGCTGTGCATCTGGTGAAGAGTAGACAGTAATGCCGTCAAACTAAAGACTGTTTGACTGTCTGAGGAGCGCGTCTAAAACATGATGAAATATTGTAACTGGCGAAGGTGGATTTATGTTTATATTTATTTATTTGGCAGATGCTTTTATCCAGAGCGACTTACAATTTACAACCTATAGGGCATGTTGTGATCTGTGGGGAAACCGGAGTACCCGGAGGAAACCCACGCATGCATGGGGAGAACACGCAACTCCACGCAGAAAGGCCGCAGCTGAGTTTCGAACCTGCAACCTTAGTGCTGCGAGGCAACAGTGCTAACAACTGCGCCACCATGCAGCCCAATTTGGGGGCCCAAGGTGAACACAGACATGAGGCCCCCATACACTAAATTTTCGACAATCTTATCTTTAACTGGATTTGCGAATCTCCACCCTCTTCTGAAATGAGTTATTTTCCTCCTTTTATTAGTCCTCTTTTGTCCTGTCTTTCTCTCCGTTTGACTGCTTCACTATTTGCTCTGCTTTCTTCTTCCCGTCAGTGCTCCTGTGCTTTTGCCTTTTTTTTTTCCTTTCTTCTATTTTCCATTTTGGTCTATGTTTTCCTCCCTTTAAACATTTTCCATTGTCTTTCCTTTTCTGCATCCTTTTGATGTTTACATTGAAAAAGCGACGTCACTTTCAGAAGTGAAGATAAAAGCTTTTTAAAAGCATGCTGGTTCTTTCTCTTATTGGAGCCACTAGGATAACTCTATATCATGCTAAATGTTTTGACTACCGCTTCGAGTTTGTTATGAATGCTCCCGCCACTCTTCTTTCTCTGCTTTCTCTTCTTCTTTGTGGTCTTATGTCACTTGGCAAACAACAATTTGGTGCATTACTGCCACCTGCCTGCTGGATTGGACTGGAATTACTACCAATCACTTCCTGTTTGTGCATCAGCGTCTTAAAGGATGTCCAAATGTCCACTGTGGCATTAACAAAGGGGTGCTAGCAGTCAGGGCTAGGGGGAACCCCAACATAAGGGGGCCCCAGGCGGCCGCCAACCTATACCTAATGGTAAAACCGCCACTGCTAACTGGTCAGATGACTATGCCACAGAAATTGACATTTTAAAAATTATACAAGAAAATCCCCTGGAGGACAGTTTTGACTCAAGTTTAGATCAAGCATAGCAGGAAATACAAATATGAAAACACCTTATGAATATCAGTAACACTTTATTTTAATCCAAATACCATTAGTTAAGGTCATCATTCCTTTAACCCTCCCACCGTCTTTATGGGTGACCCCGCGAGGAAAGTTGACCATTGAGCAGGATTGATGGTTTATCCCTTTAAGTCCATGTGGCAGAGGTGAGGTGGTGCTCACTCCTCACCACTGCCACATGGACCCAAGTGATAAACCATCAACCCTGCTCAATGGCCAACTTTCCTCGTGGGGTCACACCCGTTTAGGACAGTGGGAGGGTTAAACTGTTGAACTTGTCCTCAGGATTGATCAATTAGTCACTTTGCAGTTCTGCAAAGCTCCAACGACAGACACCTATAATTGCTTCTGTATTGTAATTAGTAAGGAATGAAACTGTCTGTGGTCACAAAAAAAACTTTAATGGGAGTTTACCTGAAAACATCAATGTGCTTATAATGAAATATGAGCTTTAAACTATTACAAATTTTAAACAGCTTTAATAATTTTTAAAATCACTCTTCAGCTGTAAAACAACAAGGACACATAGAACAACTGAATTAATTCAGGGGTTAAAAATTCTGCCCTACGTTGATTTAGTTTAGGGTTAGGTATCTTGACTCAATCCAGTAGTAGGAGTCACGTGTACGAAATGCCAGATTATAAATTACATTTTTTTTTAATTAGAAAAAAGAAGGAGGTATTTAATCATTTTGTAATAAAAATAAATAAAATAGAGGGTGGTGTCCCTCCGGAGTTTCTTTTTAATTAAGAAATTATTTAATTAAAGAATCCGTTTTGATTAACGGGGACTGAAATTTGCTCTTTTGGCTTTTTTTCTTTGTGTCAGCTCTTCAAGGAAAAACATGTGAAAAGATCCCTCTAACGTGTGTGTGTAAGTGTGTGTGTTCTTGTACTTACTACATACCGAGGACCATTTTGACCATTTTCCCAACAATGTGAGGACATTTTTGTGGACTTCACTTTTTTCTAAGCTTACCAGAAGCTTACTCTACCAGACAGAGGTATAGTGTGAAATAAGTTTTAGTTAAGGTTACGAATAGATAAGCACTGGTTATGGTTAGGGTTGGGGTATGGGTTAGGCATGGTTAAATCACAAAAATGAATGGAAGTCAAGGGAGGGTCCTCACTATGACAGAAAGACAGACATGTGTGTGTGTGTGTGTGTGTGTGTGTGTGTGTGTTTGGTGGAGAAAGAGTGAGTCACAGCAGAACCACTGGGGCTACCAGAGACAGAATACGTAATATATATAATATATTTTCTTATTTGAATGATTTTTATCTTTGCTGAATTTTCTTATTAATGGAT
>SSNQ01034483.1:55758-68294 GCA_006942095.1 Nothobranchius kuhntae | reverse complement strand
ATCCTCAGGTGTGAATGAAACAAATTTCAACAAATAATTTTGTAACACCTAATAATTTGCAAATAATGTTTCTACATATCCACCACCGTGGACAGCGTGTATTCTGAACGTGAAATCTGTTGACTGGACTTACTCAAATCCACATAGAGGGGCACAGATGCAACAAAGTCTTCAACAGCCATGCTTAATAGCAAAAACAACATCTTGGTTAATTCGGCCTTTCTCTGCTCTTTTCTTCCCCCCACTCTTTTATTTCTCTCCACATCCCTCCTAGTGCACTCTTAAAGCCAAAACTCTGAAATTTCATACTCAAAGGCGTTTGTGAGGTTTTTAATTCCAATTTTTAAATGTTACACCGTTTTTTCTTCGGTATGAGGTCAGATTTGGGCTTACGAATCTGCCCTTCAACTGTGTATCTAACCACAGCGGGACTCGATTTACGGTATGTCCGCCAACCTGTGTCAAAGTCTGACCACCGATACGTGAGACAAGTGTATAATGAGTTGCGATATCCTTCTGTCTACAAGGATAAGGCAAGTCCAGGCACATCTCATTTATTCAACAACGGTTAACAACATCTAAAGCCGGGCGTGCACTGTGCGACTTTTTCACTTTTTTGAGCCGATTTTCCAGCCGTGCGAGAAGCCACGACATCGGGGCGAGTTTTGCGCCGAGCGGTCGTGTAGTGTACAGGGGGTTACGAGAGGCGATTAACACCACGTGACCAGCCGCCGATCAGCAGTCGTGAGGTCGCAGGGACTTCTGGTGTGTTTAATATTTCGCTCGTCCCTCGTGAGGGTATCGCACTGTCGAAGCGGCGCTGCGAGCAGCTGCGACCCAAAAAGTATCAGAACCGCTCACGGCGCATGCGCGCACAATCCTGCATCAACGCCGGTCGCTCGCTATTTCCCTAATAACACACGCTGTTCGTTTTTGTTTGTACACGTTTTTCTTTACTCACAAAGATTGTCAAGAAAGCGTGTTTGTCGTGTTCATGTCAAATTAAACTGATCACAAAACACAGATTTACTGTCTTTATTTCGTTTTCCTCATCCAACCCCCATAAATCCCTGTGTGTCCTCCTGCAGCACTCCCGAAGGACAACAGGCAAAACAAAAAAGTCTGATGTGTTGAGTAAAAACTGCTATTTTTAGCATATTTTTAGGGCCGACGTGTTGCTACCAGACGTACAGTGTGAGCAGTCAGGTCGCATGCGAGAACTGGGTCGTACAGTGTGAGCACATGACTCGTGAGATCTGCTCTGCGAGGAAGTCGTACAGTTTGAGCTGAAGCTGAACGCTGCGAGTGAAAAAGTTGCACAGTGTACGCCCGGCTTAAGACAAACAACAACAGATAACTAGAGCATGTTTCTATTTCTCTGGCTAAAATGCTGAAAACCAAGCCAAATACAGACAGCATTCAAAAGAACCTGACAAAACCATCCTATTCAAGGCAGACAACACCAAAATTTGACCTCTGGTCACCTAGGATTTTCTCTCTGTACCACAAAAAAACAAACTTGTCTCACCAAACCTCTCCACTCAGGTCTTGAGTAATTTGTGGATCCGCATTCCTCCTAGCGACGTCAAGACCTCACCGACCCCANTCGAATCGTCCTCCAAAAACTCCTTTTTCTTCAAAAAGAAAAAATCCTGTTCGTGACGCCAAATTTGTTGGTCTTTTCTTCTGTTAGACCAAGCACGGGTACGGAGAAGATGGAGTTAAACACCTTTTTGAGTTGGTAGAAATGAGGAGACAAATGATCAGAGGAGTCCAGTCTCTGTTTCACCGCTCGAGAGGGGGAGAGTCCTTTTGCAGCAGGTCCCGCGACCTGCTCTTGCCAGCTGCTTCGGACAGACTCTCCGCCGTTCTGCTGAAAACGGCTGATTTTTATTGAAGATTACAGGAATGTTACATACGTAGTTTGCCATGTACATACGTCAATGATTATGACAGGTAAAGAATAACAGCCTTGTTAGTGGACAGTGAATTCATCACGAGAACATGCATCCTTGAGATTTGCTAGGAACATCCTGATACATGGAGATACATTTCACCGGTACCGAGAGGAACTGGAATGTGCTCACTTCCTACAAGGTTGCAGAACAGAACATGCTGCTGTAAATCTTTGTGCAGAGGCCTTGACCATCTGAGCAAGTGTACATATCATAGAGCAGTACAAATGAGCTTTATAAGGTAAATGTTATAAAAGAAGATTATAAGGTGGATACGTGAAGCTTATAAGGTAGATACATATGTTTTCAGGGGCTACCAGAGACAGAATACGTAATATATATATAATATATTTTCTTATTTGAATGATTTTTATCTTTGCTGAATTTTCTTATTAATGGATATGTTTGTTTAAATGTTTTGTATGTTATTTTTCTTACACTGTATATGTACTATTGTAAATATTTTTTAATGATGCGGACCCCAGGAAGAATAGTCTTCACTATGGTGAAGACTAATGGGGATCCTTAAATAAACAAATAAACAAATCAACACAGTTATAACCTTAAGAAAAACTATTTCATAAATATTGAAATGAATTTACTGTGATGCACAATTCTACAATTTATGGCAGTTCCTGTAAGGAGATTGGGAAGGGTTAGCAAAACTATATAATACACAGAAAGTATCAGTATAATTTATGAAAACATCAGATGATTTTAATTTAAACCTCAAGTTGCAGACGAGTCTCTCTGTGAATGATGCAGCTCTAACTATGGCAGAGTTGAGGCAAACCAGGCGTTCTTCATCAAAGGGCTTGTCCGTGGACTGAGAGTCCCAGTTGGAGAACAGGTTTGAAAGTCAGAGCCCTCTTCCGTTGATCAGGATGGTTTCAGTCTTATGTTGATGAGTACCTTGAAGTCCAGGCCCGGAGCGTAATAAAAAGCGATATTTTTATAGAGTTCAAAATGCAGTTTTTGAATTCAACAGGTACTGCCCACCAGATTATTTTCACCCGGGTGCGATTGTCATCCTCTGCACTCCCTTGTCTTGGTTTTAAACGTCAGAAACAAAGATTTAAAAAACAAAAATAAGGAGATAAAATGCAATTTGACAGTAGTCATTAGTTGTAGTTGGTCTGGAAGTACTGTTAAATCACACAGTCAATTTCTCAGTCCAAGAAGTTTAACCAAAACCTACATACTTAGCTTTTATTGGTTTAGAAGTACTGTCAAGCAATCAATTTCTCAAATCAAGGGGTTCCACTAAAACCCTTTCCCTGTCAGCCACTAAAAGTGGTATGGTTCATAGTTCAAATTATATTAGTCACCAGGATACCAGGAATTAAATATTTGGTTAGTGCTTAACTCTTTGATGTATGAATTATGAAATCTTCAAGCATGATTATTTAACAATGATTCTCATTCATCCTCAGGTGTGAATGAAACAAATTTCAACAAATAATTTTGTAACACCTAATAATTTGCAAATAATTTTTCTACATATCCACCACCGTGGACAGCGTGTATTCTGAACGTGAAATCTGTTGGCTGCAGGGGCGGATTTAGGACTGAAGAAGATCTGGGGCTTAACACACACGCGCGCACACGCACGCGCACACACACGCATGTGCGCACGCGCACACACGCATGCGCGCACACACGTGACACGCACTAGTCAACATCATATATATATATCTTGTACCACATAATGTTTAATCTGAAGCTACATATTAAGCATATTCAGGGCAGAGTATTGTTCCTGTTAGTGTTTAGTGTGAGATGATAGTAAATATTCCCTTTCTTTCTCCAACAACTTTACCTGATAGTAAGCTAACTTTAGGCAAACCAGCAGCACAACAAATATTTTCAAATAAGACTCACAAACCTGAGTCAACACCAGTCTCATCAGAGCTGGGGTTCTGTCGCCGTACTTTTGGTCTAAAAAAACGTCCTTATGTCCATCTTCACTCATGCGTTTCAGGCAGAGTGTGTAGAAGAAGCCGGCTGCTGAAGGGCTCCTTCTTCAGTGGTGGAGGCTCAGGCAGGCTGTATACCGACTGAGTGGCCTAGTGGTAGAGTGTCCGCCCTGAGATCGGGAGATCAGGGGTTCGACTCCTGGTCGGGTCATACCAAAGACTTTGAGAAAATGGGACCCAATGCCTCCCTGCTTGACACTCAGCATTAAGGGGTTGGATTGGGGGGTTAAACCACCAAATAGTTTCCGAGCTATTTTGACCCAGGGGATGGGTCAAATGCGGAGAATAAATTTCACCACACACATGTGTGTGTGACGACTAAATGGGACTTTACAAACTACTGCCAGCTGCGCTCTCTCTGTTGGACTTTGGTACTGCATGTTACTTCCGCGATTTAGATCCGGGGCTTATCATGAAAGATCCGGGGCTTCAGCCCAAGTAGCCGGGCCTAACGCCGCCCCTGGTTGGCTGACTTACTGAAATCCACATAGAGGGGCACAGATGCAACAAAGTCTTCAACAGCCATGCTTAATAGCAAAAACAACATCTTGGTTAATTTGGCCTTTCTCTGCTCTTTTTTTCCCCCCACTCTTTTATTTCTCTCCACATCCCTCCTAGTGCACTCTTAAAGCCAAAACTCTGAAATTTCATACTCAAAGGCGTTTGTAAGGTTTTTAATTCCAATTTTTAAATGTTACACCGTTTTTTCTTCGGTATGAGGTCAGATTTGGGCTTACGAATCTGCCCTTCAACTGTGTATCTAACCACAGCGGGACTCGATTTACGGTATGTCCGCCAACCTGTGTCAAAGTCTGACCACTGATACGTGAGACAAGTGTATAATGAGTTGCGATATCCTTCTGTCTACAAGGATAAGGCAAGTCCAGGCACATCTTATTTATTCAACAACGGTTAACAACATCTAAGACAAACAACAACAGATAACAAGAGCATGTTTCTATTTCTCTGGCTAAAATGCTGAAAACCAAGCCAAATACAGACAGCATTCAAAAGAACCTGACAAAACCATCCTATTGGCAGACAACACCAAAATTTGACCTCTGGTCACCTAGGATTTTCTCTCGGTACCACAAAACAACAACAAACTTGTCTCACCAAACCTCTCCACTCAGGTCTTGAGTAGTTCGTGGATCCGCATTCCTCCTAGCGACGTCAAGACCTCCCCCCCCCCCCCCCCCCCCCCCCCCCCGCAGCGAGGTGACGGGACCCCGGCTCTCGAAGGATCAAATTATGTCATGGATTTTATCAGTATGATTATCAATAACCCCATTTCCTATAGTGAAGAGAGAAGGAGGCAATGAACAGACAAGTCAAACAGTTTTAACTGTGGCATGATGCACAAGGCAAAATGCCCCGAACATCTGTTCACAGAGTTTATTTATACCAAGAGATAAGAAAGGAATGCATATGTGAGAGAGTGTGTGTGTGTGGTAAGTCAAGAATATGTGTGTGTGAGTGGCTTGTGTGGGTGTCTGAACGCAAAGAGACATAAAGCCAGGGGCGGATTTAGGACTCAAGAAGATCAGGGGCTTAACACACACACACACACACACACACACACACACACACACACACACACACACACACACACACACACACACACACACACACACACTAGTCTTTCCATAAAACATTCGGGGCTTGAGCCCAAGTAGCCGGGCCTAACGCCGCCCCTGCATAAAGCAATACATATTACATTCAGTTGATTGAATCAATGATCAAAAATTAATAAACATAACATTTCCATAACAAAGTGCATGACAACGGAGCAGGAAAACAAGGTTGGTGGATGAAAGTTATTCATAAACTACATCGGTTCTCTGCTCTCTTTCACCAGACTCCAATTAAAGCGTAAGCCAAGGCCCGCGTTGCCACAAGCACAGAGATCCAGTTTTATCTGCTTTAATCCCTGAATTATACTCAACATATAGTTCTGCTATTCAAAGAGCTTTACCAACTAAGTGATGGAAGAACACAAACCCACAAGCTGTTTAACCTCTACCCACACAAGCAATTCCAGCTAGTCGAATGTGAGCAGAAAGAAAAAACTGTTTATTATTTATTCATTTTCATGCACAGTTCTATAGCGCCTCTCAAGATAAAAATCATGAGGCGCTTCACAAAAACAAAAAAAATTTAAAAATATAAAAAAAATTTAGAAAATGATTAAAAATATATTTAAAATGAGCAAAAAATAGACAATTGTGATTAAAAAATATAAAGAAACAGAGAGAGTGAACAGGAAAGAGGGAAATCAGTGGATTCTGAGGAAGGTGGGATAGGTGGGGAGAGCAGAACAAGGAGAGGGTGAAGAAGGTCATTCAAAAACCAGCTTGAACAAGTGAGTCTTCAGCTGCTTCTTAAAGGAGACCACTGAGTCCACTGATCTCAGGCTCAGGGGAGAGAGGTCCAGAGTCTGGGGGCCACAGCAGCAGATGATCTGTTACCTTTGACCTTTAGCCTGGTGCTGCACAACCAGTAGGCTTTGGTCAATGGACCTCAGGGACCTACTGGGTGTGTGTGTGTGTGTGTGTGTGTATTCAACTCTATATTAAGCTTATTAATTTGCAATTAAAGTGATATGTTAAAAAATCTGAAAGGAGGATGTTTGCACACATACTGCGTTCAGTCCGTTTAAATCAAACACGGTCCATCTGAACATGAAACCTGCTTCATTTATGTACTGCCAGTGATTTCTCTCCAGACCTTCTCAGTCAACAAACTGAAGACTGTGTTTTCTTGCAGTTTCTTCTGTGTGAAATGAAAGCCAACCACAATTAAAAGCTGAGGAATTAACGCAACTAGGAACAAATTCAGAGTGGATGGACCAAAATAAAGGCTGAAAATGAGCTTCAAGGCCTTGCTTTCCATGACGGTTTGTATAGCTATTCTAGTCTTGAAAATACCTTTAGCCTACGTGCATGTCTCATGGTGTTGCAAGATCTCACTCAGTCTGTAACTATTTGGACAATGTGAAGCTCAGTTTTCCTAAACTTTGCTGTTATGAGTGTTGCCTGCTGGCACAGGTGGCTTGTCACAACCACGGCTGTGCCATTTCTGTACAGATCTAGAATGCTTTCTCTCGGTTTTCTCAGGGTACGCTGGTTTACTCCAACAGGCCAAAACAAAATGCAAGTTAGGTGAATTAGCTACTTTAAAATGTGTGTTAGTGTGCAAGAGTGGGTAGTTGTAAGACTCCATCATGTGTCGCTGTTATGGACTGGTGATCTGTCCAGCGTGTCCCCTCAGGAATAGGCACCAGCTCTCCGCAGCTCTCGTTTAGACAAAGATTGACCGACTGAGTGATGATCATTTTTATGTCTGCTAACCTTTGTTAGCTTTGATGGACATGCTCAGTTGAGTGGAAACTCAAGCTGATTTGTGTTTATCTCATTAAAATCCACCCAGTGGTCTGTGATGTATTTCACTAAAACAGAAAAGCTACCACAAACACACACACACACACACACACACACACACACACAAAGACAAAATTAAATAAAAGCATCACGACTTTAAGAGCTTCTCATCCAGCTTGATGCTGGAAATCCGTACCATAGAAATTATTTTCCATGTTCTAATTCAGTGTCATTTAATGTTTAAAAGGATTATTAGATGTTACCATGTCACTGCTGAAAATTGGTTCATTACCAAAAACCTGAAATTCATTAAGCCCATCCTCCACCACCTCTTACACACAGATCCAGCGGATAAAGCTGCAGGCCCTGATAGCTATCAGATTTAATTAAACTGATAATTATAATTACATGCATCTTTTTGGGACCTTAATTATTAAGAAGAAACATTAGATGTACTTCCTGGTCCATTTATCAGTCAATTGCATACAAAGTAGTTTTCCTCAAAACGTAGTGTTTAATATACAATGAATGTCCAAATGCTACATTCTGGAGAGTAAAATGCAAGAAAGGAACCTGAATTAAAGTGAAAAACAGCCATGTGATGCTTGTAAAACTGAGCTTAGTTTCTTTAGGAAACAGCATGAGTGTTTCCAGATTAGCTAGATTATCGTTCATCTACTCCAGTGGTTCTCAGTATGCAGTCCAGGACCCCCCAAGAGGGTACCCTCAAGATTGCAGCGCTTCCCCACAATTTTGTCTGTGGTGAGGTTGTGAGGTTACCAAGATTATAATTGTAAAAGTTAAATCTGTCAAATCCCAATAATACGCCCAATAATAAAATGAAAGATCTGCATAAGAGTTGGAACTCTGCATGTTTGTATAAAGTGTGTATGCGGGTAGAAGTTGTGTTTGAGGGTCCTGGCTTGTCTCGGACACGGGCAGATGATAGTGCGTCGCTAAATTTTTCAAATAACATTATTTTAAAGTGTAAAAGTTGTGGAATGTGTCTTTAATTTGACCTAGTTTTCAAATTAAACCTCTGATCTTCCCTCCTGAAGGTCATTAGGTCATTCACTAGCCATTTTTACAAAACAAGGCCGTCCTTTCTGCAACGCCGTGGCAGCATCAGGGAGCCTTAGGTCATTTATAAGTGGTCAGACTGTGCCAGTAATTTGGCACAATTGTGTCCTTTTTATAAAAGATTAGGCGATGGCGTCATAAAGGAGGTATGGGGCGGTCTCTGCGATGGGGTTCATTTAAAGTAAAATCTGGTACTACATTTCACAATGGTCCTTTTAACAAAGTCAAGTAGCTGTTCTTTTACATGTCCATTACTAAACCTAAAGCAGTCGTATCAATATTTATTGGTCCACAGCAACAATAACACATCCTTATTAATTGTTCTTACAAGTCTATCGTTCTGCCAACAGATTCTGGCAAGAAAACAAAGAAAGCTTTTGAGCTCTGGAGGGTGCTCACTTTGCTGCGATGAATTAGAGCTGGCCTGTGCACCACACCATAACCAATCAGCTGAGTATTACTCCATTTCTTGTACTAAAATTGGATTTGTATTTCCAACACGCTTGTTAGCTTCACCAAAATGTCAATGAATCAGCCCAAGTGGTTTTTAAATAATCAAAGTCAAAGTAGCGTTGCACGAAGACCTACGGTGTGTTTAAAGATGGCGTTGCTGTGAGTCCACTGCAGCATTCATTTACCGCTCGGGAGACTTTTGGTCCTTATTCAGAGCCAGAAAATCGAGAATTGACTTCTACAAGACGACAAATCTCTGCAACATCAACTACTGCAAACACAAAAATTACTTTCCAACTGAAGAGGGAGGGAGTGAAAGTTTGAGTGAGGAAGAGATTTAAAGAGAGAGGGTGAAGAAAGCTGCTATAGTTGGGAAAAAATGTGCAGAAAGTGGAAAATGCTGTCTGACAGTTTTGTCAACATTGGTTCAAAACTGTAAAATGCTATTTAACAATAATATTTGTTATTTTTATTATGACGTTTATTATTGCATTTATCGGTTTATATAATATTGGTTTGGAATGACGGCATTTATGCATGCATGTTTTTGATGTTGGGCATTATGTTCCAAACTCGTGCCATTCTGAGCTAATTTTCCTCTAATCGCCTTAAGCGAAGAGCATCAGCAAACACAGAGTGACACGGGGTTAGCTTCGAAAACTAATCCAGGGTGCAAATTTCCAGGGATAATGCAAAGATCTGGTTGACTTTGAGAATTAAAATTTTTGCTTTGACACTCCAGCTTATTTAGGAACTTTTTGTCAGGTTTGCCACGATGTGTGCATGCTGGAATTAGCTTTTGAGATTTTAGAGCAACTACACAAGAGTTAACATTGAGTGAAACAGAGTGAGGTTGAATATAGATGGGGGGGGGGGGGGGGGGGGGTTGTTAAAGGATTTTTTCATGGTCACACGAAAAAAGTCCACAATCAATCAAATAAAGCCTTCCTTTGAAATGGAATCGAAAACAGTGGAATTATCCTGCTTTACTTTGTCTTTGGTGTTTATTCACGTTCTGTGACATTGAGAGCAGGAGGTTTGGACCCAAAATGCAGAAATCCAGTCAACTCGGGCAGGAGCGGTTGAATAAACGTAAAAATCCTTTATTTAGGATGATGAGTAATTTCCAAGGCCAGGAAGCCAAGCCAAAATCTAGGAAAATTGAATTACAAAAACAAACGCTCGTTTATGAGCAAGGACCTGGAGTTACTAGAGGAGGGCAGAACGACGCTGACAATGGACCAGCAAACACTGAGGGACAAGACAGGGTTTTAACACAGAGGGGAGCAATCAGGGGAACAGGTGACAGGTGTGAGGAGTGAGGACTGGAGGGGAGACAGGTGCCATTAATAAACTAAATGGGGAAATAACTTATGCAGAGGGGAGATAAACCATAATCTATAAAACACTAAATAACTAAACATAAAGACTAAGTGCAAAGATAAACAACTAATGGCTAGAGGAGTGAGGAGGACTAATAACAACCAATAGAGCTGCGGACGTCACGTGACTCTCAGAGAGTAGACGCCATGTTGGCAGGCAACAAATGTAAACAAAATGAACGGGATCAACTTGGATTTTACTTCGTCGGAGTTTACTTCACACTTTAAAACTGAAGAAATCATTTTATATAGTCAGAAATTAAATAGACTAAACATCTCCGACCCTTACCGTGCCCCTGGGATACTTTTTAAAAACGCCAGAAGCTGTCGGAGCGGACTTCTTACCGGACCTGGCCGGGGAACGCCTTGGGATTTCCCTGGAGGAGCTGGCCCAAGTGGCTGGGGAGTAGTGTTGGTAGTAACGCCGTGTTTCTAATGGTGTTATTTTTTAGGTAACGGAATAATCTAATTAATTACTTTTCCCACTGTTGCAACGCCGTTACCGTTACTGGGGATGGAAGGTTGTGCGTTACTATGTGCTTGTCGAACGTTGAGCAACAGTGTGAAGCTTTCTGACCACCACACTTCAGCTGCAGCCAGGGTGAGAGAGGTGTCGGTAACGCACTTACAAACACGATGATGATTGGCCGGGTGGGCGGAGACCCTCACTGTCTCAGTCGCTGCCTGCTGTAGACACAACAAAAGCAGAGATGGGAATAACGCTGTTTAGAATAACCGCGTTAATAAAAAAATATTTCTTTCTGTAACGAGCAATCTAATTAATTACTGTCTTCTTTTATCAAAACGTGGTTTCTGTTACTGATAAGGAAATGCGTGCGTTAAGCAGCGCGGTGTGTTGAAGCTGTCATCAGCTAATCAGAAGCTACAGAGGCAGATGTTTTCATCCAAGCGCATCACGGCCCGTGAAGAACGCGGAAGACGTGATGAATAGTCTACGGCTGCAGGTGTGGATCTGCAGCTGGAGCGTCTCAGGATCTGTCTAAGATCTGTCTCGGTGAGACAGATAATAGCAATCCAAAGTGCTTTTCATGTGTGATCTGACAGTTGATCAACTATTGCTTAAAAATTAAATACAGCTTAGCCGGTTAATCGCTGTGATCATAAAACACGTAAACGGCAGCACGCAGAACTCACGAGGCAACGTTTTACGTGATGTTTACTTGTTGCTATGAGTAATAAGACAGAAAAAGCCTCACCAAAATAAGTTTAGGAAGCCCACTAAGAATCGTAATAAAACCATTTAAAACAAATACCATACACAGTTGAGGAAACGTTGGTTTAAGTACCTGATATGAAGCGGTCGCTGCATAAGCGAAAACCTTTACTCTCGGGGTCCCACAGCTTCTAGCCCGGTCACTAGCGCGTTTTATTACAACGATCCAACGTTTGCGGCGCTCCGGATCTTGGGGAATCCTGTAGATGGCTCATTCCTTATGTCGTCCGCGTCTGTTCTGCGTCCTGGGGCACAACAGGAATCTGCCATATTTCCCGTTTGTTTGAGTTTTCTGACAATAACAAATAGTCCAGCTGCAGGCTTCTGCCTGCCAATATGGCGCAGTTTCGATTTGAACTGTTGCATGCCGGGAGAAGTGACGTCAACTCCCGGAGCTCTATGATAACTATACGGGAGTGACTAGGAGGAAACATGAGGGAAGCCTAGAGGGAGCTGGAGAGCACAAGGGGACACATGAGGGGAACGCAGAGGACGGACAGGAGGGGGCTGGGGACCAAGGGGACACAGAACATGACACTTTCAGCTTAACAGTCAGAACCAAATTGTCCAACAATCATCCCAAAAGAATAAACCAACAAAAAGAAAATGCTTTAAAAACATTTTAAAGACAAGATGAAATCTGCATGAAGGAATAAGTAATTTATTACATAATAATAAATGCTAACTAGATAGATAGAGTGAGTGAGTGAGTGAGTGAGTGAGTGAGTGAGTGAGTGAGTGAGTGAGTGAGTGAGTGAGTGAGTGAGTGAGTGAGTGAGTGAGAGAGAGAGATAGATAGATAGATAGATAGATAGATAGATAGATAGATAGATAGATAGATAGATAGATAGATAGATAGATAGATAGATGATAGATAGATAGATAGATAGATAGATAGATAGATAGATAGATAGATTGATAGATTGATAGAAAAATACAAGTTATGTAAACAAGTTTATTAGCCTAAAAGAAACTTTATTGCACATTAAATGAGAGGAAATCACAAGCTGTACTCTCAGCGGTAATTGAATATTGACATAATGAAATTACCCAGTGTGTGTGTGTGTGTGGGGGGG
>SSNQ01034483.1:20064-32230 GCA_006942095.1 Nothobranchius kuhntae | reverse complement strand
CTGTTGGATCACGGTGCATAATTACTCTGTCAAAAACTGAAAAGAGAGTCTGATTGTTAGGATGACAAAAGAACGCCATCATGCAGCCGCTGGATGACTCAGTCCTTTCAGCGATGTATATGATTAACAAAAGAAATCCTATGTTTTCCTAGACTTGAGAAGCTAGAATCCGTTGTGCAAATGCTGTAATTTACTGTAAAGACGAAGCTGCTATTGTTTTGTACGTTGCCTGTGATTCACAACTCATATACCTGAATACATGCATAGAATTCAGAGGCGTCAGACATCCCAACTTTTAAATCCTCGCTGGTATTTGACACTTCAAAGCTCTGAGGAGAGCAGATTATTAATAAACAGCCAATTAATGAGCAGCAAGATTGTTGGATAGCAGCGGTTTTGACACCTACTGAATCTGCAACGGATATTCACACACAACCATAGTTTAATTGTGCTCCAACCAGACAGCAACGTGGCAGAAACACGTTATTTTATGTGTTTTCAGTCTAAACTTGACTGAAATGCTATTGTTATTTTGGTTTAATGTGTGTGCACGTGTGTGTGCGGACTATGGTGAAGGTTTTGCAGGATCAGTGCAGGCTGATATTTATTTAATTTAGCGGAGAGCACGTATTCATAAAACTCTCACTCTTAGGGCAGCAGTAGCTCAACAGGTTGAGCGGGTTGTCTAGTAATCGGAAGGTTGCAGGTTCGATCCCGGCTCCGGACAGAGAATTCTGCTGTTGTGTCCTTGGGCAAGACACTTAACCCACCTTGCCTGCTGGTGGTGGTCGGAGGGACCGGTGGCGCCTGTGCTCGGCAGCCTCGCCTCTGTCAGTGCGCCCCAGGGCAGCTGTGGCTACATCGTAGCTCATCACCATCAGTGTGTGAATGTGTGTGTGAATGGATGAATGATACACTGTAGTGTAAAGCGCTTTGGAGTCCTGACTCTGAGAGGCGCTATTCAAGTGCGGGTCATTTATCATTATCATCACTAAACAGTAAACTTTTAAAGACACGCAATACAAAAGAAAAGGTATACTTCAAAGACGTCAGCTGATGACAGCCTCAGTGGGTTAATCCTCAGTAGCTCTGCTAACATTTACACTAAGTACTCATTTGATTTGACATTAGACGAAGATGCATGCCACTAACATGATACCTTCTTCATTTTCTCGTTCTCCTCTTACCATTTGTCTCTCTCCGTCTCGGTCTCTCTCTTGGGTTCAGATGATGTAAGGACTGCCCGTGAGAGCGGAGGGGGTGCCTGCGTGGAGTGCTAATTCCTGGGTGGCAAAGCTCCTCTTCAAATGCATGAACTCATCACCAGAGAAAGGCAAAATCGTAGTCCCCCATCTTCTTTTCCATTCCCCTTATAATGAAAAAAATTTACACCTGGAAATGGAGGCCTTCTGCATTAGGGGGGTGAAAAGCAGCTAATGTGAATGAATGAGGTGAGAATGTTTGTCACTGCTTGTGTGGTGTCGATAGCACTGTGATTATATGGAAAACACAACTTCAAGTGCTGTCTCTGGGATGGAATATTATGCATATTTTTGTTTTGCCTTTTATATTTTTTAAAACATGTCTACATTTATGTAGACGTAGTGTGTGTGTTAAAAACATTCCCATGGAAAATTGTGTATTTTTATTGCTATGCAAAAGGCACAGAATAAACAAATATCTATGATTGTACACTGATTTTGTTTTCCTTGCTTTAAAGCAGCTTAGTTGAGCTTTATATTTGTATTCAAACAGACGTGGGTTGGGACTGATGTCATCAGTATGCACGCTCAGGGTGAGTCTTTGAGATGCTGGAAGACAAAGTGCATTACCAAAGGAACGACTTGGGTCAAGGCGACTTTTATCTTTCTTATTTATGCATATATTGAGTTTGATGGCCTGGAAACCAGAGAAAAACGATGCAATAGAAAAGCTTGAGCCAGCTAACGGGCAAAGACATTGGCAGAAATCGAGGTCATTGGATTACTTAGACCCTATGAAGAAACGTTTGTTAGGAAATGGACGACTGATCTATATCAACAGCTATACATTTTCTCTCCTGGAAACACACTCCACAAAAATATAAACGCAACACCTTTGTTTCTGCTCCAATTTTTCATGAGATGGACTTAAAGATCTAAAATTCATTCCAGTTACACAATATTACCATTTCTCTCAAACACTGTTCACAAATCAGTCTAAATGTGTGATAGTGAGCACTTCTGCTTTGCAGAGATAATCCATCCCACCTCACAGGTGTGCCACATCAAGATACTGATCCAACATCAGGAGTAGTGCACAGGTGTACCTTATACTGCCCACAATAAAAGGCCACCTTTGAATGTGCAGTTTCGCCTCACAGTAAAGTGCCACAGATGCCACAAGTTTTTTTTTCAAAACATTCTGCTGATAGATAAAGGATGAGCCATGTTAACGCTGCTTGCGGATCTACAGAACAAGCTAGGTTTTGAACACAAACACGGCCATGAAACGCTCACCTCTCGCCTCGGAAATCTTCACTGAGACAGTTCTGCTGGAAACAGAAACCTACGTTGTCAGAGAAAACGAGATAGTTGTCTTTTATAGGTCCAAACGTATTTTCCGTGACTTCAGATGGTGTTTTACTTTTTGGGACTGGAAATTTGTCCTAAAGTAGAAGTGGTAGCAGCCAGCTGTTTCTCCT
The DNA here is from genome assembly GCA_006942095.1 of Nothobranchius kuhntae. Lineage (NCBI taxonomy): Eukaryota > Metazoa > Chordata > Actinopteri > Cyprinodontiformes > Nothobranchiidae > Nothobranchius > Nothobranchius kuhntae. The sequence goes on along the minus strand of SSNQ01034483.1, from coordinate 29,547 downwards.
GTTTCTTATGGAGCGGAGAACCTCTCACACCAGTGGTGTTATGTTGCTAAATACACGAGGACCCAGGAAAGGGTGGCGGTTCGGTGTCACTGACAACCAGGTGATTCAATAGTTGCTTACGGTCTGAGTCGTGATGTTGGTGGTTTATTTACAATGCAAGAGAAACAGTTTAATATATGTTTTTTTTATTTCTACAATATATTCATAGCTAAACTATGTTAGAACATTGTTAAGAGGCATGAAAACAATGTTTCAAGCTAATTTGTTTTCCATATTTGCTGTAGCAGCTTCATTTGTTTTCACAAAGCTGCAATTTGTGGATGTTTACAAGAAGAGTGTTGTGAGTTAATTATGAAGAGAATAAAGTCAATTTACTGTTTATGGCCGCGAAATGTATTTTATAATTATAAGGAGCAGGTTTGCACCCGGCTTCTCTTCTTTCTGATCCACTTTCACTTCTGTACAGTAAGTAATGAGTTTGTAATTTATTGTTTTTTATTAGATCAAGCTTAAAATGATAGATTGGTTCATTTTTACTGTATGAGCGTCAGAATGTAAAGTTTCTGCATTTTTAATGACATGTTTGTGTCATCAGCGTAGAATAAGTGAATCAGTTATTAGCGATTTCAGGTTTTAAGCAGCATTTTTGTCACTGACGAACCGAAAAGCGCGTACGGCACCATTGCTGAAGCGGAGTGTGAGCCTCAGCAGCCTCTGTTATCGCCGTTGCTGTATTAATTTTTTAGGGGAGAGTATCACTTCACTCTGAGGGGAGAAAGGAAAGAGTCCAATTACTGCACTAGCTTTCAATGACTGCACTCACATTCACCAGTGCTCCCCTCAGGTGGGAGAAAGCTGCATCGATTCAAACAGATAAGGCATTTGACGAAACGGGTGAAAGACATAATTCCATTTGTCTTGGTCGAGTCCATCCCACGTGAGGCGTAAGTGTAGCTGCTGTCAGCTGTGCTCTGAACCTGCCTGGTGGAGATAAAAATCACATCTCCCAACAGCTGCCCTTTAACCACTCCTGCCAGTCCAACACGGAGTGTGTGCCACTGGTTTAGGGTAATCAGGGCATTTACTCATAACTCTTTGTAGCTGAGTCAAAATGAACCTTCCCAAAACTTGTTTTCATTTTATATATTGTTTTATTTTTCAAAGTATTATTTTTGTGTATTTTTCAATTCAAGTGAGATGAATGTTTGTTAAAAGATTCCTAGTTACCTCTTGTTGCGGGTAGGGACTTAATTGGTGGCACACCAGGGAGGGGCTTATGGGTCACGTGTGTAATGTTAATAAATAGTATGTTGGGTTATGTAAATTGCTTTAAGTGCTATTTCTATTATTAACAGCACTTGAGACCAATAAGCTGTGATACTCTATTTAAATATAGAATATCACCATGCCTGGTCTTTGTTTTACTCAGAAGATTCTAGGATTCTTTACTCATTAGGGGATTGTACACACTTCGTTTTGATTCAAGAAACAATCAGGTTTATAAAAGTAAGAATTTATTTTACGAACAGTTAAGACTTGACAAATTGGTTAAACTATTATTTACTGGGAGTGGATGCAAACTAAAGGATGGTGTCTGGAACTTTTGTGTAAATATGATGTAGTCAGAATCTCCGTATCTCAGAGAGCTGAGTTCTGGGTTTAAAAGAATTTGGTTTGCAAATAAGCTAAGTTGTTTTTTATTAACTCATGCACTGCCAATGACGACTAAAGTCGTCATTTGCATTTTTTTTACTGTTTGAGCATCGGAACAAGCCCCCACGCTGAGAGAGAAAACATCTCAGCTAGAAGATTTGGAGATCGTTTTGGGCCGTTCCTGTAAAAAAAGTGAGGCGCAAACCGGAAAAGCGTCTGCTGATCACAATTCAACAACGGATTATGAAAGAACGGATAAAGCTCAAAACACGCAGCTTCTTCCTGATGTAAGAGGTGAGTCTCCTCTTTGTTTTGGTTGTTTTGGCATCGACATCATGCCAGTGCGCAACGTTCTGCGACTCTTAGAAAAACAGTAAAAACGGTGAGAAACGCTGGCAGCGAAGGCCGTTAGTGATCAGGAAACGGCTGGCAGTGAATGAGTAAAAAGCATCAAGACACAATCTGTCTGAAGTGTCTACCTCACCCGTTCTGGAGACCCCCGTCTGGACCCGAGATGTCAGGAGGAGTGATGACCCCAAGCACGAGATGGGTAGAGAAACCTCAGTGCGTCCAGGTCGGTCCTGAGATGTCTCCGGGTCACAACGACTGATGAAACTGGTTGCATCTTAAAAATAACTCTGAAGGAGTTTTTCAATATCAGCTTGTTCTGCAGGAAACTATCTTGTTGCTATCAGCTTCGCAGGTGCGAAAACGGTTTAAAAAGGTTTTGACAACGTGTCAAAATCCTTGCTGGTTAAAGAGGTCATGCTCAGATGGCCGATCTGAAGCTTGCTCAGTGATTTAGTTTTAAAGATTTGATGTTATGGTTTTGTAGCCAACCAAAAGTTGGCAAGTTTGAGGATATTACCAAGAATCTCAGAGACACACCCTCTTTGATCTGGAGACTCTGAATCTGGGCCAAAGGTTAACAATCACTGCGTTTACATGCAGCCAGTAACCCTTTTAAAACCCGAATATTCACAATAACCCGGTTCCGCAGGTCCGTGTAAACACCGCCAGAAACCCGGATATGCTCATAACCGGGTTTTTAAAAACCCGGTTACTACACCTGGGGTAACCCTTTTCTAACCCGAATGTTTGGTCGTGAAAACGCATATCGGGATATCCCCATCAAAGCGTGTGTTCTGCGCATGCTCTGTTCGCAAGGAATCTTGGTCTTTTGAGTAGCGAGACGTCTTGTATGCGCCAGAACTCCGGAAGTAAACAACAAGTTGGGAGCAACATGGCGAGTCGCAGCACAGCACCACACTTTCGGAGTGACGAGGACACTAAAGCGCGAACAAATGCGGTCGCTATCTCTTCCGAACTGGGAAAAATGTTGTTGTTTTCACAGATACCGGAACGAGAAGAACCGGAAATGACGCATATTGCGTCTGGACGTAGTCCATACGTCCGCATTTACATCGGGTTATGCAAGTTAGAGGTAACTCTTTCTATTTGTGCTTGTAAACGGGTTATTTTAATCAACTCAGAAACCCGAATGCCGACCTTAACCCGATCATAACCCGGATATTGGCTGCATGTAAACGTAGTATATGTGTCATGCGCTAACTTTACTCTGTCCTTGTGTGAGTGCAAATGGTGATGACCTCGTCCAGTAAACATGCTAAGCATAAATCATTAAGCACAGATTAATGAACATTTCATTGTTTTATAATTATTACAAGTAGCAATAAACAAACATTTATTTAATGATTATCTTTAATTATAAAATTTTCTTTCCTTCTGATCTTCTGTGAGTTTATTTCATGAGTTCCTCTATAATGGACCTTGGTAGGAGAGAATGTTATTGTTTATCTTTTATTATCTCTGTCAGGCTCTGACTCCAGTTGGTGTGAGGAAGGCAGGCTAAAGGGACTGCGTGCAGACTTTCAGTCTCCTGTGAGGGAAAATGATGTAGGTTGGAGTCGAAGCCAGGGCAAAATGACCTGGCTGTGGACTTGACCTGTGGGTCTCAAAATCAGGCCATTTTGTGACGTTACACGTGGCTGCAGCTTCCCTTCAGAAGCTGCGACACTGCCACGCTGGTAAGACGTGTTGCTCGTTGTCTCTCTCCAGATCATATAAGTAGCATTAAAATTGGATATTTTTGGTTGAATTTGGTGAAATTATAAGTGTATGTCCACTTTCTTTTGTTTTTAAGTGTTTTGATGTATTTTAACTTGGGGTTTGTTTGTCTAAAGTTATTTTTTTATTCCCAGGTGCTGCTTGTGGCCTGCAGGTGGCTGGGAGAGAGATCACCTTATGCACTAACGCTGCTTCCCTGTTGCTGTGTGTGTTCTTTTAGAGCAACAAAGCTCAGATCCTGGGTCTGGTGTTCTTCAAGGCACTTGACCGTACTGCGACCGCTACATCTGCTCATGGCTTTAGGAACTGACAGCAGAATCCATCCCTCCACATACATAACCTATGTAGGGTATCATGTTGTAGTTTTACCATGATTATGTAGTCCGTCAGGTTTTAAACGTCCTGACTCAGAACACTCAAATCCATCTGAAGTCTTTTTTCTGTCCAATCAGAGTTCCTAAACAATGTGAGGAACAAAAATCATGCTTGAACTCTGGCTGTTTCCTTGGATCCAGGACCAGTGATGGTTTCCCGTCAAGTTTGCAGATTTTGTTGTTTATAAATCACGTACTCCAACCCTCTTCAGCTGCGTAGTAGAACCTTAGCCTGATGATTTTGGAATTCGGCTCCTGTTTCACGGCAGCTCTATTTTGGTTCACTTTGGTTATGTTTTATGCTTTTTGTTTGTTTGTTTGTTTGTTTTATTTGTGCCTCCTGGCCCCATTCTTTTACATGTTGTTCTTTTTTTTTAAGTTTTAGGCTGTGGCAAAAGGCTGCCCACTCTGAGCCCAGTTCTGGAGGTTTATTTTTGTTCTAAGATAATTTTAACCCTTCTTACTATACCAAATGTAGGAGTTGGTAAATTGAGTGCTTTAAGAGCTTAATATATTACCTCCACTTATGACCAATAAGCTGTGATATTCTATATAAATATAGAATATCAGCCTGCTTGGTCTTAGGATGTTTAATCAGAAGATTCTAGGATTCTTTGTGTATTCAAGGATTGTAAACACTTTGTTTTGATTCAAGTAAAGGATCAAGTTTATAAAAGTAAAAATTTATTTTCCGAACAGTTAAAACTTGACAAGTTAACTAATATTTACTGTGATGGATGGACCTAGGTGGATGAAATGTGACATATGGTGACTACATGTGAATGTGATGTTATCAGAACTTTCGTATCTAGAAAAGCTGAGTTCTGGGTGTGAAAGGGAAAGAATTTGGTTTGCGTTAAGCTATGAAGTTGATTCTTATCAAAATGCATCAGACGCTACCTGTGTGTCTACTTCAGCCTTTCTTGGAGACCCTCTTCGTGGATCTGAAGGTCAGAGAGGTCGGATGACCTCTGGCACCGAGGGCCGTAGAATACCGTGGCACCGACTCTTCAGTCCAGAGATGTCCCGGGTCACAACCAGTGGCAGATTTAGCTGTTTGGGGGCCCAAGGCAAACACAAATATGGGGCCCCCTTACGCTACATTTTCGACATTCTTACCTTTAATTGGATGTGCAAAACTCTCCCCTCTGACTGGGGTGGACTGGCCTATCTGGCATTCTGGCACTGTCCCGGTGGGCCGCTTAGCCAAGTGGGCTGCTTGCCCAGCTCGGGCCGACACTACTCCACAGTTGGTGATCTGCAGAACATTAGCTACATGGTAACCTGAAGCTAACAGAGTTTTTCCAGGCATTTTAGCAAGAAAAACGCATTAGAGCGATGACGTAGGAGTTGTTTTACAGCGTTAGCGTGTAGCTAATGTCCCGCTGATCTCCGCCCGTGGAGAATGAGCTGATCTGGAAGGCCAGGGCTCCCGGTTGCAGCGGTCTACTCCTGCTTGTAATTTAACAGTCCCAGTCCATATTAGATCTCACATTCGGCCTAGACACGAGCCCGCGGGCGGCAACACCCCCCATCCCCACCGCTCTACCAATAGGGAGGGCCAATGATTCGTAAAAATGCCAAGGCCGAATTTTGGTCCCAGTCCACCCCTGTCGACAAGCTACATATTTAATTGGTCTGAAGCCCTCAATGTTTATCTTAAGCTGTAGGTAAATCACTAAAGTTGCAGAAATAAAATAAAAAAACTATAAAGCAGACACAAATTTTTTGAAGAAAATGAGAATGATTACAGCCAAACTTGCTGTTGTCAGCAGATCTTTAAAGTTTTTGATACAACAGTTTTTCAAGCTGGGAAAAATGTGCTCTCGTGTCCTCGTAATTAAATGAAGTAAAACATGTAATGCTAATGCTCTTTCCTTGGTAAGATTCTTATCATTTGATTTATCTAGCACCGTGAGAAATATTCCAGAAGGACTCTGTAATTATGAATTATCTGCCGTTTCTTCTGTGTGGGCTGGTGTGTGGCCTTATTTTAAAAAGCACCAGAGGACATGAAAGAAGAGTGTTCATTTACCATTTCTATTCAAAATGTGCTGAAAAAATGAAAAAGGAGTCTGTCAATTTCAGCAGGGACGGAGATTCAACGTATTTATTATTTTAAAAAAGGGAAACTTGACTGCCTCTTTAATTAGAATAAAAATTAATTATGAATAAAAATAACCAAAAGGCTGTGTTCTTGGCATGTTACATAGAAAAGGTTAACAAACAGAATGAGCGTTGCACTGTCAGGCTAACCTCAGATCATTATTGATGGCCTTCAAACACATAAAATGTATCAGATAACAGCCTCATTGCAACTTTAAGCAATGCATTTTTCTTTTAATAGGAGAAGAAGCAGTGATGACATTTGTTCTTCAGATGGAATCTTCTATCAGCTTCATTTCCCTTGGCTTCATGCAGCTCAAGAAGAAAGGGGTGATGGTTTTGATGGATAGTTCAATAAAATCTGAGCGCCACGTCAAACTGGGTTCAGTTGTCATTTGAAACGAAGCGTCACCACACATTTTCTTTTCTTCTGAAATATTACAGTTAATGTAATCAGCCTCCACGCTGTGCCTCCTCAGTTGTAAATCCCCACCCACTGGGATGTTTAATACTGCCGTAATTTCCTTTAATGTTTAAGAATTTAAATTTAAAGATTTGGGAAGAACCTTCTTGGAGTGCACTCAAAGACTTTTACTTCATCCAAGAACAATTTATTTTTAATTTGTTTATTTCATTCTAAATAAAAACAAATAAAACATGTAAACAATAAGATATACATAACAACAACAAAAAATCAAATTTGAACAAAAAGGAGCAGAATGAAGAAAAACATCTTATAATGTCTGCCCCCTTTTCCAGAAGAAATAATCTATTTATATATTATTTCTATTTATCAGACACGCATACAGATTCATTTTAAACTTTTTCCTGTTCTTAAGTCCAGTGCGATCATGATCATTGATTTAATTTACATTTTCATAATTATTTAGTACACTCAATTTGGTACATAGGGTTTGAATATATTAAATGACAGAAATTTTTTAATTTCCCTTTTAAGGTTATTCCATAATTTTACACCATTTACAGATATATTCCACTCCTTAATTTTAGTTCTAAATCTCGGTTTTGTAAACACATCAGTTTCTTTCAGCATGGAATTACTAGTTCTCTTTTCAAATATGCCCTGAATGTTTGAGGGCAGAGTACCTAAATTGGCTTTATACTGGTTTGTATGATTTTCCAGTCTTTTAAATCATGAAATTTCAGTAATTTATATTTAATAAACAATGGGTTCGATGGATCTCTACAGCCACTACAACTAATGATTCTCAGAGCTCTTTTCTGTAAAATAAACAAGGGTTGTGTATAGGTTTTGTACGTTGCTCCCCAGATTTCTATACAATCAGTGAATTGTACAATGCCAACAAACCAGAATTAGTCAGTAAAAACTTGACTCTACGTAATACTCCTAAGGATTTTGCAATTTTACCTTTTATGTAACTAATATGGGATTTCCATGTCAAGTTTACATCAATAAGAACTCCAAGAAATTTAGTTTCTTTTACTCTTTGAATTTCAATCCCATCTATTTCCAAATGTTCCTTCACTGGTTTTCAAGGTGAAATCCACATGTTAAAAGGGACATATTATAGAAAACTCCGAGTCTAGCAACCCAATACATAAAGTGGGTATGGAAAGTTTTCAGACACCCCTCAATTTTTTTATCTGTTATATTGCAGGCATTTGCTAAAATCTGTTTTTATATTTATATATATATATATATATTTTTATTTTATTTTTTGCATTAATGTACACACAGCATCAGTGTTTGACTTAAAGAGTGGGTCAATTGAGCCTCGGAGTCCTTCTCCACCCACGTATCAATTTTAAAAAATGCAACATTAGTAGGCGTTGCCTGGAGGACCGAGAGGGCGGAGCCGCGGCAGTGACGAAGACGATGGCTAACTAGACGAAGCTAGCTCCCTTCACTCTGAGCAGTTATTAGAAGTGGAGGACGTTTCTCCCCCTCCTTACCCAGACACTCGAGAAGAAAGGGACCAAGTCTATTTGGAGGAGACAAGCGGACCTGAGTCTTATTGTTTTGAGCTTGTGAGTTGCCTGAAACTCCCAGAACCGACCCAACAGAACCACCTCTGAAAGGTAAGTAGCCGTTAGCCATAGCATTGGATTAGCTGCAGGGTTTGTCTCCACGGCCCTAAAAAGCTAGTATTCAGCATGTTTTAGAGGTTTATCTGCTTCAGCACACCTGGTTTTATTCAGCAACAAATAGCTGAGCTGCTTAACAGCTAATCTAACCTGTTAAAGCAGGAAAATCCACTGAAACATGCTGGATAGCAGCTCTCCGGTAGCCCTGGGCTCAAGTTATAGTCTGCTGCGTATAAAGTTATGAAAAAACCCCATGAGAAAATTATTCTGTAATGTGTTCAGCCCACTAAAACTGCCCTGATTTCTTTACTTATTTACTAATAACAGCTGCTCTCTCGGTTCTAGGTCCTCTGGTGTCTGCAGCTGGTCTGGTGTCGTCAGGATCAGGAGCTTCCAGAAGAATGTGCCTTTCAATGACTCTTTCCCCCTTATTTGTTATATTAATTAAATAAATCTCAATTTATATATTTCCTGTTTTTGTTCATGTCCATAAATACTTAAACATACTTGAAATTAAAACGAGCTTTTAACAGTGAGGTGCTAGTTTAATTCATCACAATAGAGCTAGTTAAACATGCAACAAAAATGTGATAATCAATGTAATTTATAAATATCCATTAAAATATCAAAACTGGAATCTAAATGAGATATTTGGCAGCACAAAAAAACTTGTCAAACACAATATTTATTATAATTGTAGGCAGACAGGAGACAGAGCTGATGGAGGTTCTCAGTCATCGAAGGATGGCTGAAGGCTTTCCAGGAACAGGAGATGTGGTGTTGTCTCTTCTCTCTCTATTCTGCCAGATGAGCTGATAGGTTACAGGTGTATGAGGACATCCTCATGCTGTCATAATCAGATGACAGGAGTTATCAGGTGATCAGCCAGGCTAATGAGATGCAGAAAGAAAACAAATTCAGGACAGTGTACAATATGTGGTGTTGCTCACCTTATGTGCTCTTATAGAATATTAATGTGTGCATGCCTCATGGTGTAGAGTCCATATTTTGCTGAGTGTCCTGCAATAATGCAGGTTATTAGTTAATTTACTTTTGATAGCAAAAACAAAATATTTAATGTAAAAGTTATTTTCCAGGTGAATCAGCTCACACGTCACCACCAAGTGTCACAGGGGCAGAATCAGTAGCCTCCGTCATGATGTAATCACATACTTATTTAATTGTTAATATCTTA
>SSNQ01034483.1:0-11232 GCA_006942095.1 Nothobranchius kuhntae | reverse complement strand
TCTGATCAGTCCATATCAATTTCAGACTTAAAATAATGTATTGATGTAAACCACACCCACTTCCGGGTAAACCACGCCCACTTCCGGGTTATGCCACGCCCATTCCGAGTACAGATACAGATAATTTAGTTGGTTGAACAGATACAGATACAGATAGTGGTGTACTCGCTCATCCCTAGTGTCTGTAATCACTTGCAGCGTCACAGAAAGCTTTTGACTTAAGGTCAAAGGAGATGGTTTCAAAAGAGATGCTTCTTTCCCAATTTGGCCGAATCGGGTTCAGCTGGAAACTGAATTTCTCTGGTAGTAATTCTTGTTTTATTAAATTACTTTGTTATGATTTCTGGCCAAGTTTGGCCAATCAGAATTTGACACGTTTCTGAGTATTTACCAACATCCCTCAGGAAGCCACGCCCTCTTCAGATGCAAAGATGTTTTTAACCTTAACGTGTATCTTATTGTAACGTGTATGAGTGTAAACACTGGTTAACTTGTTGAATCAAACACGCACTGATTTGTGATATATATGGATCATTGTAAGAACAACATTCATGAACAGAACCTTCTGGATTTAGAAGGCCAAACAGAAAGTGGATTTATGCTGTAGATGAAAAGTTATTGTGCTGATCAATAAATAGGTGAAAATTGACCCTTTTGGATGTTACAACTCCCCCCTTTCCAAGGTCAGGGGGTCATGGCAAAGACCACGAGGCGTTGGACAATCTTAGAGGCCCTGAGGACTCAGCAGAGGAAGACAGAGTTAGTTCTCAGGCACTGAAGCATCATGAGTGAGGAAAAGCAAACCCCCACGCAGAAGAATAGTCTGTAGACATCCCAATCAGGAAATTGTAATCCCACTTAGCGAAATCCGCAGGCAGGGACCACGATGAGAAGGAAACCAGAGCCATGAGCAGAAACAGACCAGATCCCAGCGATCCAGGAAACCATAGCAGGAAAACCATCGGACATCCAGAACTCCAGAAGACCCGGAACCCAGAACAGCAGAACCAGGCGATGAAGCAGTGATGTTATCTCATGAAGCGAGGACATCTGGCGAAACTCAGCAAAGTATCAAAACACACACACACAGGGCATTTGACCGTAGACCCACATAGATGGCGTCTGATGGAAAAGAACAAATAAAAAAACACGAGTACTATATGTACCTGTATGTGCTATGTGTACGCAGATCATGTGAAAAGAGGTCATCTTAAAGGAGTGAATGCAGTAAACTATGTGTACTGGAAAAGTGTTGCAAGAAGAACAAAATAAACAAAAACCTATAAAATACGTAGGGGAAAGTTAAAGCTTTAGAGCAAAACTGTTATCAAAAATGGAAGAGCTAAATAATCAGTAGCTCATAAATGGCTAAAATTAAATTGAAGGAAATCATAAAAGTTATGTACTAAAGTAATCAGTGGTAATCAAAATAATGCAAATATGTCTGTATTTTTATGTATCTTTAAAAGAATAATATAAAGATGATCAGTGTTGTTAGTAATCAAACCTATATGTGAATGTAGTATAAAATGAACTTAAATCAGTCATAAAATGTGTAAAATTGTAAAAATTCTAAAATCTCTAGGAATTAAAAATAAATGAAAATGGAATTTTGATTCAACATAACAGTTAGTGGATTTACTTTCTTTTAACTGTTATAAACTCAATCATAGAACTATGGAAACTCCCAGCATGACCACAACAAAGTCAACCAAGTCTGTATGTTATGTTTAGACATGAATTATATCCACATACACTCAACAGGACTTGTGTGACTTGAAACAGAGAACTGAGGGAGAGTGGACGGAAAATTCACCCCCCTTTTGGTGCGATTCGAATTGGGTTATCAGATTTAAGGATGGTGTTATCGTCAAAGTTTGTTGAACCCTTGTGAGGTTTGACTTGGCTCCTGTGGACCCACTTATAGACGGGATCTTTGTTACCTTTGGTGATCTTGATCTGATACACGACTGGAGAGAGTTTTTCAATTATCAGGTATGGACCTGACCACTTCGGCAAAAGTTTCTTAGCCAGTTTACCAGAGGTTGCTTTTGTGTCACCGGAATTAGGAGCAAAGATATAGAACCAGGCCTCTTCACCTATGCTGAGTTCAGAATGTGAGGCCTTCTGATCATAATAAGCCTTCCTGCCCTCAGCTGATTTCTCCAGATTTGTCTGTGCAAAAGAAAACGCTGCAGGCAGATGGTTCTTCAGGTCCTGCAAATACTGCTCGCTAGTGTACGCCGGAGCGGCACTGGACTGAACTGACTGGTAGAGCAGGTGAAGCGGCAGGGCCATCTGTCTACCGGTCATCATTTGAAACGGGGAGATGCCTGTAGACTCGTGAGGAGTGGCCCATATGGCCATAAGGACCAATGGAAGCTTCACATCCCAAACTGTGATTAGAGGACACGTATTTCTTTAACATGCCGACAACAGTCCGGTTCATCTTTGCCACTTGGCCAGAAGACTGGGGCCAGTAACAAATGTGGAAATTGACCTTTACCCCAACATCTGCCAAAGATGTTCCATCACTTCAGAGGTGAAGTGAGTTCCACATGCGGGGAGACCGAACCGAACCGGGAGAAGATGTGGTTCGTCAAAAGGACAGCAGTTGTTTGAGCCGTGTCATTAGGTGGTGGTAAACATTCAATCCATTTGGTGAATGCACAGGTCACGGTCAAGAAGTATTTGTTACCTCTGCTGGACTTGGTCAGGGGTCCCACCCAATCAAATTGCAGGTCTTACCACGGCGTGAACGGTCCCCTGCTTTGTAGAGGAGCTCTGTGGATGGGGTTTCATGGTTGAAACTGACAGCAAACCAAACAGCTCTGGACACAGTCTGAGATGTCTCAACGAATCCCCGGCCAATAAGCAACCTGGCTCAGAGCACCGAACGTGGCCTTGACACCTTCGTGTCCAACGGAAGGAGAGTCATGAGCTTGCGTGATCATACCCCCTTAGGGACTGCGGCGCCACAAGAACAGGCGACGATGGAGGCTTGGAGACGTGCATTAATAACCCTTCAATCATTCTCAGCGTGACACGAACACGAAAGAGAGCCCGGAGCTCAGGAACAGAGTCAAGCTTGACAGAAGAAGGTAGATGAGCTGTTGGATCAGAAAATAAACCTATTCATTTTCATTATTCATCATTATTCATCATTATTCCCAAACGAGTAGAAAACACCACCAAACCTTCACACTAATATTTTAACCCAAATTAGGATTTTGGATGTTTCTTATTGCAAGTAGATCCTGAGGTTTACTATGTTAAATATAAGGAAAACTTTACTGACTCAGCACTTTTTAGAAATGCAGAGCTAGCATCATACAAGCACTTATAGATAACAAGGTGAGAATAAATCATAGTAATTATGAATATTTTCAATTTTAACACTCGGTAGTGAGAGAGACGCGGCACACAGAAACAAACCAAAATATAAGATGAGAATGAAAACCCATAAAAAGGCTTAAAGAAGCTGCAGAAATGAGGTCATTGATTCAGAAAATCTTCTAGATGGGAGGCAGAGATGGGCTGGGGGCTAAAACAGCGAAGAGAAAAAATTACCTTTTGTTTTTCACTGGGAGCTGGGGATGGTTGAGAGGTGAGATGAGGAATGAGACAATCAGAGATGCACCTGGGGGCAAGGTCATGTAATGCCTTTTTTAGAGGCTAATCAACAACATCTTGTTGGTAATTCTGAACTTTACACAAAACTAAGAGGATGATGCAAGAACAGGTCAAATAATCTTGTTGCTGCATGTTTAACTTATCAATTTAAAGCAGCTTTTGTGAAACATAAAAAAGCAACGTGAAATAAAACGAAGGCGTGAATAAACTGTCTGAGAAAAACATTTTGTACAAAAAATGGTTCCTAAATGAGGGAAGAAGCCACATAGAAACATGTGATTTAAACCAACAATATAAAGATTTAGAGAAATTTCTTGTCTTGGTAATCTGTGATTTACAAGATCAAAACAACTGGAACATAAAACTATGCCGCCTTAAAGCAAAGACGATAACTGGCTGTGTGGGAGTGAGAGTCAAAAGGCTGGCCCAGTTTAGAGGCTGCAGAATAAATGCAACAACTTTGCCTTTTAACAAAGACTCAGCTGTACAAATCATCGCCAAACTACTAATGCTTGCTCAGAAATTCAATAAAAATGTTAGGTATGCACAAACACAGGGACTGAAAAGGAAAACAAGTCAAATAAAGTAAAGTAAAAGATTGAATACATACATTATATATATATATATATATATATATATATATATATATATATATATATATATATATATATATATATATATATATATTAGGGGTGTGCCAGTGTCGGTACAGGATCGGCTCGGGGTCCTTCGACTGCCGATGACATCAAAGTAGTTGATTGGCTGAACATGAACCTTACGGAAGTTACGTAATCACGTTACGTTGGTCCAGTCAAATTTTTCTATTGGAAAGCTGGACAACTTTTACAAAGAAATCCATCATCACCTATACAATTTTAGCATAAAGCTGCATGTATATTAGGGCTGAACGATTAATTTCATGAGTAATTAAATTGCGATGTGACAAAAGGGGATTTTCTAATGGCAAAGGCTGCAATTTTGCAGCGAGTGGTTAGCGCAACGCTAATATACATGGAAAAACCCATAGGAATGCTAATGCTAATATCACTGATTACATTGTTACAAATTATGAATTAGAAATGTGCCAAATGATTACATTTGGAGTCTAATAGGAAGTAAAACTACCATCAATCAAATAAGTACAGACAGGTATTTTAGTAAAGCCAGAAAACTTTTAACTCCAGAGTTTTGGCTAGCAGCTATGAGCGTACCTGAACTACGCATGGACAAGACGTCAAAAACTCTAAACACAAAATATTTCAATAAACGGGACACACTTCTTTCCTGCAAATACAATTTCACAGGTGTTGCTAATACCTATGGTCCTTCAAGGGATGTGCTCAAAGAGGAGTTCAACATTATGAATACAATATAGTGTTTTATTTTACAAATACCATTATAAACACTAACTTACGTTGTAAGAAACATTATTTTAATAACGAAACTGCTAAATTATTTCCAACAGCATAAAGATGTGTAGTGTATTTTGTCCGAGTGGGTTTGCCGTACTTTGACGTCATGGGCAGTCGAAGGAACCCGAGCCGATCTTGCACCCGAGCAGATCCTGTACCGACACCGGTATGCCTGACATCCCGGTTCGGTACGTACCTTGGCTTAATGTTACGGTTCGGTACGTTTTCGGTACAGTAAAAAAATTTTAAAAAGCTTTTCTTTTGTGTAAACAGTAAACTCTTTATTTACATTCAAGTTGAACATTTACTTCTATTACATTCTGCAAGATATTGCCAGAAAATGAAAATTAACATGTATAATGTTTAAGATAAAAATATATACTGGTTTCAATATTTTATTATTGGAAAAATGCAGCATCAACATTTGACTTGCTCTGGGGCGACGGTGGCACAGGAGTTAAGTGCTCGCCCCGTAATCGGAAGGTTGCAGGTTTGAGCCCCGCTCAGTCTGTCGCTGTCGTTGTGTCCTTGGGCAAGACACTTAACCCACCTTGCCTGCTGGTGGTGGTCGGAGGGACTGGTGGCGCCAGTGCTCGGCAGCCTCGCCTCTGTCAGTGCGCCCCAGGGCAGCTGTGGCTACATCGTAGCTCATCACCACCAGTGTGTGAATGTGTGTGTGAATGGGTGAATGACTGATTGTTTTGTAAAGCGCCTTGGGGGGTTCCATGACTCTAGAAGGCGCTATATCAAATACAGGCCATCTTTACAAATAGACAAAGTGCAACTGAAAGAGCTGGCTTAACTACCGAAGTAAAGAATTATTTTGTGCACACAAGCACAACTTTAAGAATTTTTTAAGTGCAACCATTCTTGTAATCTCTTGAAAATTCTTTAACATATAGTCTGAGAAAAAATAAATATATGCCAGTTTAAATATTTTTTTAGGAATCTGCAAGATGATTATTGTGCAGTTTAAGTGCAAATGAAGGAACAAACGGAAATATTCAGACCGAAACAGGTTAAAAAACATTCTGCAGCATTAGGAGTTCCAGCTTGTTGCCTTTTTAGGTTCACTCAACCTTCATGTTTTTTGCCAGAAATTTTAGTTTGTCCACATTGTCTGCAGAAAGGGCAGAGCTGTTGGCTGTTACGATGTCTCCAGCAGTAGAAAAAACCCTCTCGCCGGGGACAGAGGACGCTGGTATGGCAAGGTAGCATTTAGCTAGCTTGGCAATGTGGGGATACACGTGTTCATTGCTCCTCCACCACAACAGTGGGTCAGAGTCAAATGAAATGCAGCTTACCGCCTTGTAAGAGGCAACTTCTTCCTTCACCTTCAGCTCCAGAGTTGGCTTGTTGCTCACCTGAGCCTGGAAGAGCTCACCAAACAGTTCAGCCATTGCAGTCTTTTTGACAGGAGGGGATGATCCAGGGGATGCAGATGATTCTAGGTGTTCTCTTGTCCTTCGGGTTGAACTAGCTGTCGTATTCCCTGTGTCCTCTTCCTCTTCATGCTGCAGAAAAAGGAAAAAAAAAATCTTATTAAATTATTCCAACATGTTCAGATTAGCCAATTAAATTATTTATGCCAAAAAACTAATTTAACTACCTCTTCTACCATGGTTAGCATCTCTGTGACAAGGCTGCTGAAGATCCTATGACGGCTGGCGTCATCCACGAGTGGAAGGGCCTTAAACCTGGGGTCAAGGACTGTGCATTTGTGGAGGAAGTTTTCACACGAGCTGTATCTGTCTTCAAGGTTCTCTCTGATGGCCGCCTTGATTTGACTCACAGTTGGGTTGTCATTTTCTCTGGGCTCCATAGAGTTCATTATTGTGCTTTTGAGAGGCAGGATCATGGATGCTGAAGATGTGGATTCAGTGCTCATCAGCGTCGTGATGGTCTTTAGTGGTTCAAGGATCTCAATGACCTCCTCTGCTATTTTCACATCTTGATCAGTAAGTCGAAGTCCAGAGAAATCTTCATTCTTCTTGAGGCCCTTGTCTGTCGGCGCTGTATTCACTGTTGTCTGCTGCTCCAGGTACCGTTCAAGCACATCATAACTGGAGTTCCAGCGTGTAGTGACATCCTGAATAAGAGCATGCTTTGCTACATTACGCATATCTTGCTTAATCTCCAGCATGTGTGCAGCTGTTGGGCTACGATGAAAACAAATGCCACAATTTTTCTCACTTTACCTAGCACTCTGGAGACTTGGTTGAGTCCTGTGGCTTTCTGGGAAAATAGATTGATTGTGTGGGCAAAGCTTCCAATTTGGGAACCCAGTCCTGCTTCATCGACAGTATTCACCATATTTCTGGCATTGTCTGTTGCCACTGGAATTGCTTTTCCCGGCCTTTCCAGCTTCCACTCCAACACTGTAATTCAGTTCCTCAGCTATGTTTGTGCTGGTATGTTGTTCATATAAGGCTCGGGTTTGCAGAACATGGCTTGCTATATTCCACTCAGGTGTTATGTGATGGGCAGTTACAGTTGAAGAAGAAGAAGAAAATATCTTTTCTATAGCGCCTCTCAAGATAAAAATCACGAGGCGCTTCACAAAAACAAAAAATGTAAAAATATAAAAAATAATTTAGAAAATGGTTAAAATATATTTAAAATGAGCAAAAATAGACAATTGTGATTAAAAAATAAAATGTTAAGAGAGAGAGAGAGAGAGAGAGAGAGAGTAGGAAAGAGGGAAATCCGTGGATCCTGAGGAAGAAGGAATAGGTGGGGAGAACAGAACGAGGAGAGGGGTGATGAAGGTCACACAAAAGCCGGCTTGAACAAGTGAGTCTTCAGCTGCTTTTTAAAGGAGACCACTGAGTCCACTGATCTCAGGCTCAGGGGGAGAGAGTTCCAGAGTCTGGGGGCCACAGCAGCAAATGATCTGTCACCTTTGACCTTTAGCCTGGTGCGCTGCACAACCAGTAGGCTTTGATCACTGGACCTCAGGGACCTGCTGGGGGTGTAGGGACTAAGAAGATCACCAATGTAATGTTTGTACGAGCAAAATACTGTATCTGTAATTTTTTTTTTTTTACCGTGTCCTGTCTGGCTGTGAAGCAAGCAGAATTGATGTCTGAATGCTGGTGACAAGCCTTACAGATTTGCTCTCAGGTGGAGCATCAAAGCGTCTGCTTTTAATGTCACGCCTGATACTTAAAACTTTATTGTTATTGTTTTTGAATGCTTTGTAATTCTGACCAGACACGGAGACAGCGGTGAAAGAGAAAGGAAAAGAAAAGGTGGGGAGAGGGGGGGGTCCACAAAAATAAACAATGAACAAGAGTCTGCTTCTAGACCTGCAGAAAAAACAAAGAAAAGCAAAAAGACAAAAAAAGGGACACAACAACAATACAACAAGATCAAGCTATCACTGCGTCAACTTGATGAAAAAAAATATATAATCAACATTGCTTAACTGAAGAATCACGATAATAAATCACAATGCATTAAGTGCCCCCCATAGTCTTAAGACCTGTGTTGAACGTGCCCAAGCCCATACTTTTGAGAGCACCATGTGAGCACCTATGTGTGTACACGCGCTTGTTTATGTAAGGTTTCTCTATAGGAGCGTCCAACAGAGAGTGCGAGGGACCACAGATCCGCCCCCCAAAGATGCGCAGGAGACGGGGGGAGCTCCAAGTCTCAGAGATCCAGGCGCTACCCCAGAACACAGGAACACAGTATATATGTATATATAAATATATATGTCAAACCTGGAGGCCATTAACTCGAACATCTTTATGAATGTTGTAGGTTAGGGCTTAACCCTTAACATTGTGCTGGTTGACTTCAGAATATTTTTACTATTTAAATGAATAACCCCTAGAGCATTTATTAGGAAACGTGAATATTTAAATGGGACCAATCAGGATGCTCTCTTTAAAGAAAATGTTAGCATATTTAAGCCCATTTTATAGCATGATTGAGATCTCTCTTTCCCCTAATGGCACTGTCTGAATTGAAAAGTCTTATTTCTTTCATTTATCACCATGAAATGAAAGACCCTGGGGTAAAAGGGGGGAAATCATAAAAATTGTATGGCAAAAAGAAATACCCTTCTAAAAATGGCCAGGTCAACAAAAGAGGGAAAGACTGACGGAAAATTCAAAGAAAGGGAAAAAAATAAACCACATTTAACTACAGTAGACCAGTTAAGCATATAAATAAAGCATATTAACAAAAACCCAATGTAGTTTCAAAATCAAAGCAACACAAAACTAATATAAACTATAACTACTAGATAAAAGTTCCTTTCAAATCAGACACCTAGGGTATGTGCTCATTTAGTCAACTATCATTTTTATAGATATTCATCCATGCATTAATGTGCTTGTAACACATCCCGAGTAATGAATCATTTAGGTGTCATTGTTATATTTGTTATCTAAGATGTGCAATGCCACCTTAGGTGTGTTCTTGCTGTGTCGTTCTAATTCCATATTGTCGTTCTTTTTTTAAAACACAGAAACGGAAGCAATCGAGATAAGGAGACGTGGATGTGGGACCAGGAATAGGGACGACGGAGTTTACACGCTGGACCACGCATGGGACTGCATCATTGGAGAGGGGAGAGCGGGCAGTAGAGGGCGACAACGTCCTCTGCTGCCCGCAGATAAACGGAGAAGGAAGGGACGCTCCACCATCAGCGTCAGCCTGAAGAAGCCGGCAGCCGTCGTTGAAACGTAGCGTCAACAGGTAACAAAACCGTTTCTGTGTTTTAAAAAAAGAACGACAATGTGCAATGCCACGTTTTTAAATCTTCTGTACATCTATGAGAGCTGCAGACGGGCTTTTTCATTACACAGAATGTGTGTGCAGAATGTGATTTTATCTTAGTAGAATGCATGAACATCCCTGGAAAAAAAGAAAAGTTTGCTGTTGTAATTGTTCAATGTACATTTCTGCATTATTGTTGCTATCAGAACAGTTGACACTAGCTTTGGCCTGTGCCATGTCACAGCCTCAGACTATCATGAATCCAAGCTTTTTGATACTCTTGCCTTTATCTTTGTTTTGAAGCAAATCCGGGAGTCAACTAAACCAAATTCTGGTTTTTCAAAGTTTGTGGGTTTCAAACTGAGAGCACTGTGATTGGCACTCTATCTGCTTTGTGGGCCAATAAGGGCCCTCTATTTGTCTGGTGGGCAGGATGACGTGATTGAGTGGAACAAAGAAGGTGACAGCTCACTTGAAATGACTACAACATCAGTTTTGGACTATTTGGACTTGGGTTTTATTAGAATCAGGGGCAGATAGATGTTTTTAGGTCCTTTGTTTAGAAAAAGGTTGTATTTTTGCTTTCTTTAACAGCAGACTGCCTCGTTTACCAACATCCGTTGGGGTTGAGTTTGTCACGTTGTTCATTGTCCAGAAGCATTCAGAGATTGTTTGAAAGCCAACGGTAGAGCACGCCCCACGGCGAGAACTGTCAATGGAGCGTTGCCAGACTAAATAGTACATTTATATACAAGATCATGGTATTGAGTCAGAAAAGGGTAGAATGGCTTCCCCAGGTCAGGCACGAGGTCCTGTGTCAAGTACAAGAGTTTAACGCCGTGATCACATCAGCTGTGAAACGCCACAAAGTGGATTGCTCACGACATTTGCATGCTGCCCGCTGCTCTTCGGTTCACATTGAGTGAGAATTTTTGACGAGCGCTTCTGCTCACGCCTACTGTTTTCCAACCCCTCTCACCCCACCCTGATCTGAGATGCGCAGAGCTGCCGCTGGGGAGAACCGGGTGGAAAGGTTTCCATCCCAGAGCTCCACAAGCCGGCAGCCCGCGCAGCACACAGAAGCCGCGATCAGACAGAGATGCGCCGACCTGCGGGAGGGGAGAACCGGGCGGAAAACATCGGTATCTCGAGAGCTCCACAAGCCGATAGTGGGAATCCAGCTCCACCAACATGTTATATTTCAACCCATTTTCTAAAGTGCAGCATTATGTTAAATGCACTGGGTTTTACCCTATTACATTTAAATTTCATGGTTAAACAGTACATGTTAAAATCTAAGCTCAGCTCGGCAGTGACCTAAAATACATAAATATAATTTTACTTACCGAAAAAAATGAAGTGGAGACTCCTTGGACGCTCTATTAGTGCAATTAATGCCACAGCAAGTCATTTTGTCCAACAATTGCACAAAAAATATCCAAACAAGAATACACACACA
>SSNQ01034482.1:919362-924829 GCA_006942095.1 Nothobranchius kuhntae | reverse complement strand
AAACTTAATTATTTTAATGGGAAACGATTAAATAATGTTAGGAAGCAGGCTGAGGTAACAAACTCAAAGTGTAATATTAAAAGTGCAAAGCATAAAAAACGTATAATCTTTCAGTTAAGCCCTGTTTTAGTTTTCCTGAATGAACTGACGCCTGCACACAGCGTAGACGTAGAAGAGTAGACGCCGCACCAACCCCTACTGTCTATGTTTGGCCGCATTTGCGGGTTCTACGTTTTATAAACTCTATGGTTAACAGAATGTTTTAGCTAGGCTTTAGCTCCGGAATAGCTCCGTGGAGATCTGGAGCTAGAACGGTGAAAGAACGCGTTCATAAACCCGTTCCTAAACCCGTATGTGAAAAACACAAAAGTCAGATTTGCTCTAAGGCCACCTGTTGCAGATTCTTCTGGACTTTCTGATGGATCTTGGCCTCGGCCCTCGAACTTTAATCTAGTTTGAACCGTTTCTCCAAACCGAGGCTGCATTAGGTAGGACACCCCCACCTGAAGCGTGAGTGAACTTACACCACAGAGCAGGCGTAGCAGCCCTTCCTGCTGCTCTCCCGGACCAGGAAGGCTCCGCTTGGCTTCCCGGTCAGCAGCTCTTCAGCCTCCGTTCGCTTCAGATTCCCAACAAACCAGCTCTTCTCATCGTAGTGAGGCAGGTTCTCCTCCTCTTCACTCACAGAGGAGCCTCTGCATCCAGACGCAGAAGCGTGTTAGCTGATGAATGCTCAGCTGATTGGTCAAACATCGGATACTCACTCATCTGGGTTTTCGGTCTGGACTCCGAGCCAGTCGTTGATTCTTTTCTGACGGACTCCTTTGTGATTGAGCCATCTACGGAGGAGACACAGGAACATGACATCATGTCTGGGAGGTTGCTTTCATTTAAGAACCACAGAACAAAAACCTGATTACAGAACCATAATAATGGGGACCCTGACCAGCAGGCTGGTTATGCTTTTACTGTGAAGGTCTTATGGTTATAGTAAGCCATAGTGGATCTGAGGAGGCTTCAGGAACGAGAAACCCATCATCCCAACAGACCGCTCCACTCTGAAACAAAGCCATCTACTGGCTTCCTGATCAGCCACCCGGGTTCTGTGGTTCTGCTCAAAGCTCCGGCTGACACCAGGTTCTTTCCTGGTGCACATGGGCAGAGACAGCCATGAGGTCCGGGCTGGGCCTGTGCAGCACAACCCTAAAGAGTACTAAAGAATGACTCAGCGTTGTGCAGAGGCCTGCCTCCAGCCCTCTCTACTGAGCTCTGGTTCTAACTCATCCAGCTGCGTTGTGACTTTTCCATGTGGAGATGAAGGACTGAGGACTCACACCAGGTACTGGTCCCTGATCCTGCGGAGCTGGATGAGGTCGGGCTTCAGGCTGTTCATCTTCTTGTCTGTCTCACGGTTGTCCATAGCTTGCATCTGCAGGTCCTGCTCCAGCCGGTCTTTACTGTTGTGGATCTCTCCGAGGCGAGACTTCAGCTTCTCGTAGTTCATCATGATCCTCTCCCTCTCCTTGTCGTTGTCCTCGCAGCAGAAACGCTCGCCGTAGTCCTTGCTGTAGCGCTCCTGGGTGTGGCACTGCTCCTCAAAGATCTTGATGGTCTCGTTGAAGGCCTCGATGGCCGTCCGCTTCATCTGGATATCCTGAGAGAGGAGAGAGGATGGAGGTCAGTGGATGAAGAAGGAGGACCATGACCTCCTGTCAGGATGTGTTTACCTGTGAGGTCTTTGTGTGTTCTTCATACAGCTTGTCGTACTCTTTGCTCTTCTCCTGATACTGATTGTGATATTCCTGCAGTTTCTTCCCCACAGCATCGATGTTGTCCTCCTTCACCAGCTGATCCTGTAGAAGACACAGCAAACATTACTCACCAAGCCCTGGTAGCAATGCATTCTGGGAAACCCTGCAGAACAAAACGTTTCTTCTGCGGGAATCCAGATTAGGTCTAGACCAGCCTGGCTCAGAACCAGAAAAACCTTCTCATTTACTAAAGTCTGTTTTGGTTCCATCAAGTTCTGCATCACGCTGGCCTTCACCATGATCTCAGCGGCGTCTCCCTTCCCACCAGGAGCGCTTGAGACACTCAGCAGCAGCAGCTGGTCCAGCAGAACCACGAAATGACAGGAGAACTGCAAAGTCACGCGTGATTTCACCAGTTCACACGATAAGTTCTGCTTACCTGGGCAACAGAGTTTGTTTGCTTTACTAGGTAATTAACTGGAAATCTGCATGGGACTTTTATTTTGAAAGTTTCTGGATGCTTTACACTGCTTCTGTGCTTGACTTCCTGTCTGTTCTGATCTGAACTGCTCTGCTCCTCGCCCATTAGAAACACTTCCATTCGGGATAATGGCGATTATTCGCTGCAGACTACGCTTCCCAAATCTTTCCCTGTGCCTAAAAACAACATAGGGAGATGCAGGATTGAGCTCCCAGAATTCCAGAGTGGTGAACAGCAGATATCAAGAGTGTGTAAGTTACCAAATACCCGTTACTCCACTACTTAAGGAAGTTCATTACGGAGCAGAGACAGCCCCACACACACCTTCTCCCACCATCACGGCAGCAAAGTGTCGCCGTGGTTTATGAGGTTGTGGTAAGGTTGTGTTAATCCTTTCTCGACTGTTGGCCGGCTGGGAGGAACACCTATCGGTGTTGGTACTGTCGCTTTATTGTAGTTTTACGCAACTTCCCTTTAATCCTCCTGATGTGTAAATCTCACGCTCAGTGGCTGAAGTTAAAAGAACTTTCTGCCAAGTGTCCAGGCGACAGGAGCTACGTATGCTACGTATGCCACGTGCCGCGCTCCACAGCAGCCCTTTGGCCTCATTAATAACAGTTATGAACGTTTGTGACTCACTGCGATGAAGCGCCACACCACGAGCAGATAAGGACAGTCATTCACGGATCAAATCGTCACATTTGTGATTTTTAATTTTCTGCAAGAACGTGGACAGAGCCTAATGAGACCCCAGGATGATGTGTTGTGGGTGGAGCAACAACCTGCTGGAGGTGTGAGACGGGGTACAGGAGTCTGACATCCAGCGTGGTGTTGTACTGAGCCAGAGACTCGTGTCGGTAGTGGTTGATGAGCTCCACCACAGAGCCAAAGGTCAGCGGGTCGGAGAACCCGTACTTCCCATCTCTGTGGTAGATCTTTATCAGCTTGTTGTTGCCTCCCTTCCTGAAACCAAAAGCAAAAACTGATCAGAGCAACGTTCTCGTTTCCAGAGAAATCAGGCCGGGGTTGGAGTGTGTTACCTCAGCGTGAGCGTGTAGTCGCCCTGCACCTTGGTGGAAGCATCTCGAACAAGGAAGGTCCCATCAGGCGTGTCTCTGAGCTTATCGTTCACCTCCTCCCTGAAGAGGAGAAACAGCTGGTCAGAGGCTTCATCTGGACAGAAATGTACCCGTGTAAAGTTGGAAAATGACATTTGCTGCCAGGATGCAGCATGGATGCATCCCTAGAATGAACAATATGTTTCAGTCCAAAGCATTGTAATAATGTCTCCAATACGTAACATTAATGAGTGATGGGGGGGGGTGTTGTCCCGCGCTCTCCTCTGTGAGAGCGAGGGTCGGGGTGGGGGGGTTGCACACGTTCCGCTGCGGTTTCTCACCAGTATCAGCTGATGGAGGGCTCTAGTTTCGCTGCGCCGTTCGGGTCAGCGGACACAAAGTAACAAAAGCCGTCACTTTAAATCCAACCGTTCACTGCGTTTGCATGTTTTACTGGGTGGGCGTCGGACGAGCCCCCGCACCGTGAGAACAAACATCTCCACTCTAAAGCCGATCTTCATCCACGTACGTCACACGTCACGTGATCAGGAAGCAGAACATCCATGTGTTAGATCGTTTTGGGCCTCTGCTGTAAAAAAAGTGAGGCACGAACCGGAAAAGCGTCTGCCGATCACAATTCAACACCGGATTATGAAAGAACGGATAAAGCTCGAAACACGTGGATTCTTCCTGATGTAAGAGGTGAGTCTCCGCTTAGTTTTAGTTGTTTTGGCGTCGACATCATCCTAGCGCGCAACGTTCTGTGACTCTAAAAAATAAACTTTAGGGCTTTACTGATCAGGTAACGGCCGGCAGCGAATGAGTTAACATCTCAACTTTTGTGAATTACCAGACAGAAGAAGTACTCCGTCTGAAAAACCACTCTGGTACTGGTGGTTTAACAAGCTGGCTGTGAAATCACCATCACATTCTAGCTAGGGGTGGGAAATACGGAAAATAAAATATCACAGTTTTGTTTTCGCTAAATCACAATTTTATCACAATTCCCACATTTTGGAAGTCATTTACCTGTAAAACATACATTTAAAAGCATACCTCTTCACAGAAAAACGGATAAAACTTTAGAATCCAAATAAATACAAATCTTAAAATTTCCGATTTCCATCCATCTATCTAATCACGGCTGAGGGGTTGGGGGTCTGAGCCCAGACAGCATTTACGGCAGCCTGGTGATCTCACCAGGTTTGACCCACGGTAACTCATCAGGGCTGGGCACGACCTCATAATGAATGCGAGCATCATGACACTTTTCAGCATTTCTCCCTCCAGCTGACAAGACTACTGCGATATGATTCATGTCTGCTATCAGCTCAGCGCGTGCTGGACATCCCTCCACGTTCTCAACAGCACCGGGTTTGTTTCCAGATATTTGTGTCAACTAACTGGTAGTTAACTGGGAGTGGACAGCTGCAGCGCTGTTTAGAGAGACTGGGGTTAGGATGGCTTTTTTACAATCTAGCCAATCTGATTGGCAGTGCTAGGGCTGAACTTCGTTTACAGCTGAAAATGCGATTTCAATCAACGTGATCACTTGATCATCAAAGCTGTGTTTTAATAGATCCAGGACTAGTTGTGTGGACATCTGGGGCTTTCCCGTGTTACCGCAGCGGCAGGTAGTGCGGGGGAGGGGGTGAACTGGAGCCGAGCCTGACTGTTCAGCTGACAGAGCTGCACGTTTTGGCTACTGGTTTACTCGTTTTGCCAATACATAGCACTGCTAGAGCCGATGCCAAGGGCTGTGGCTGTCTCTCAGCATCGTGGGTGAGTGAGGGGGAGAGAGAGAGATGTGGAACGCAGGTCAGCGTAACACCAAAAGCTGATTTTTACCTCGTCAGCTCGAGCACACACTTCCGTGGACTTGAAAAAGAAACCGGTTTGAATTTTTCTGATGGCACACACAACATGGGTCTGGAGTTCGTGACCAACAAGTTAAAATGGCCTCGGTCAGAGCGTTTGCTCGCTGAGGTGTGTGTGTTGGCTTTGTAACAACCTAGTCCATTGAAGAGGAGCACTTCATAAAACACCAACCTAGCAGGAAACAATACATCATCAGCGTTTGTAAGGTTAGAGACAATATGTGACGTATGTGTGCTAAACGTAATGAAATTAGCACCACTACAGCTGCTGCTACAGCTATAAATACAACTGTTGATGTT
>SSNQ01034482.1:887332-903440 GCA_006942095.1 Nothobranchius kuhntae | reverse complement strand
ATTTTAGATATTCTGGGAACCACCAGTAAACCTGCAGTCTGAGAGCGAAGTGCTCGGTTAGGAACGTATGGAACAATCAGATCACTGATGTATGATGGAGCTTGATTATTAAGAGCTTTATATGTGAGAAGAAGGATCTTAAAATCTATTCTGAATTTAACAGGTAGCCAATGTAGGGAAGCTAAGACAGGAGAGATATGATCTCTCTTTTTAAATCTCATCAGAACTCTAGCTGCAGCATTTTGGACAAGCCGAAGACTTTTAACTACATTCTGTGGACTTCCTGAGAGTAATGAATTACAGTAATGCAGTCTTGATGTAATAAATGCATGAACTAATTTTTCAGCATCACTCCTGGAAAGGATGCTTCTAATCTTAGCAATATTCCAAAGGAGGAAGAAGGAAATCCTACAAACCTGTTTAAAGTGGGATTTCAATGACATGTCCTGGTCAAAGATAACACCAAGGTTCCTTACTTTGTTCTCGGAGACTAGTTTAATGCCATTCAGGTCAGGTGATTGACTAAGCAATTTCCTTTTCTGAAGTTCCGGTCCAAAGATGAGAACTTCAGTCTTGTCTTGATTTAAAAGCAGAAAGTGTTGAGTCATTCAACTTTTTATGTCTTCAAGACAAGCCTGTAATCTACCTAACCGATTAGGTTAATCAGTGTTAATGGATAGATATAACTGAGTATCGTCAGCCTTACGGAAGAGTTCAAGTGTGCCAGAGCACGGTTGCAGATGACCTTGAATGATACCACAGATCCGGTGATCAAAGAAAACGTACCAAACCTGGTTACCGGGTGCAAGTGGAGACCAGCAAGAGTGGTAGAGGAGGCAACGGCAGCTCTTAGACATGCTGACATTGTGGGGAATGTTAACCTAGGAAGGGGAGGCCTTGGACTAAAAACTGGCCGCCCAGCCTGGAGAACTGCTACTGCTCCAGCACAGAGGAAGATGGTGGTGGATGAGGTGCAACGTTAGGAGGAATCTGCAAGGTGGGCCAAGGCAGTCACCCTTGGCAAACAGGGACTGTGGACACGGTGGGAAGGTGTCGAAAGGAGGAGGTTGTGCTGGAGGGCCATGGAAGCTAGGAACTTGAGCTTTTCCATCAGAGCCACATATGATGTCCTACCAACACCAACTAATCTCCACCAGTGGTTTGGTAAAGATTGTGGGTGCGTCCTGTGCTCCAAGCCAGCCTCCCTCCGGCACATAGTCACTGGGTGTAAAACCAGCCTTACCCAAGGACAATAGACTTGGTGGCACAACCAAGTTTTGAAATGCCTTGCTTCTACACTGGAGGAAAAATGATCCAGCATCAACGCCCTTTCAGTACCTAACATCTCACACCACCATGGGCAACTGCCTTCGTCCGTGAAGGCACAGCAGCCACTAAGAGCAGCACTAAATAATCAGAGAGAAGCCAGCTGTGCCTAGCATGTGACTGGAAGATGCTGGCAGACATTGGCAAACAACTGGTGTTTCCCTCAGAGATAGCTACCACCACCGTTAGGCCTGACCTGGTGCTATGGTCCTCCTCCATAAAGAAGGTTTACATAATCAAACTCACCATACCCTGGGAGGATTCCATGGAGGAGGCCTTTGAGGCCTCTGCGGTATGCTGACCTTGCCGCCGAAGCAAAACATCGTGGCTGGAATGCGGAGGCCCGCCCAGTGGAGGTCGGATGCAGAGGGTTTGTGGGAACATCTACCACAAAACTATTAAGGGAGCTAGGAATCATGGGCCAGAAATAGCGCAGAGCCATCAAAGCTACATCAGAGGCAGCAGAAAGAAGCAGCCAGTGGCTCTGGCTGAAGAGGAAGGATCCCATTTGGGCCCCCAAGTAGTGTACCAGGTTGCACACTTTAATGGCTAATTGGACTTGGGACACAAGCTGAGGTCTGATCAACCTACAGCTGGCGGCCTCTGAGGAGGGTGTACAGTGTTTAAAGGCCGAAACACCCCATGATCCAGAGGAACACTACTGAGGATGTGTCCCAGAATTTTTTCCTGCAATTCTACCATCCACCGTTAAGTAGACCAAGCACTCATATGTCCTTGCACAAGGAAAAACCATCTGATCCTGTGTTTTCTGGGGTGGGGGTTGGGGGGGGGGGGGCATAACAGTGGAAGTGTATCCCATGCTGTCTAATGATTTAAAGGAGACATAACATGAAAAAAAACCTTTTTTATCCATTAACACAGTGTGTTTCACATTTTAAGTGTCTAAGTGAGCAAAAAGGCTTATATTATTCACTGGAGTTGCTATTTAGATATTTAATAATTAAGTTTTGGGCATATTTGTCCACCCGTTCAGTTTTTTAAATTATCTATTACATCAGAAATTTATTTCGTCAGGATAACTACCAAATATGGTAATGGCCCTCGGCTAAACACAGAGCCAATCCGCCATTTTTCTTCTCTAAGATTTTTTTGTAGTCCTATTGGAAAAATGCAGAATGTCTGGTTATTTTAGCCACACACAGCTCAAAACTGTTCCTCGTTTTAAGGAAGGGTGGTGTGGCAGTATTTAAACCCAGAAGCTGATGACACAACTGCTAAAAGAAAAAATTAAAAATAAAAAAACCAGAAAAATGTAGTGTGTTTCTGTGTGTGTGTGTGTGTGTGTGTGTGTGTGTGTGTGTGTGTGTGTGTGTGTGTGTGTGTGTGTGTGTGTGTGTGTGTGCGTGTGCGTTCGTTCGTGTCTCCCAGGCTAGTGGCTAAGTACTGAGGGCTTCATCTATCTAAAAGGAGTCATTTCCATCTGAATGTGGCAGCACTGGGACACAGCAGCAGAGCGGTAAGCTTCATATCACTCTAAAATGTCGACAAACTTTACTTTAGATTTACGGGCATTAGCAGCACTAAAGCGTTAGCATCCAACTTGCTATCGCTAGCACAGTATGCTAGTAACGTTAGCACCCAGATTAATGTGGATTTGGCCGATTTTCATGGAATAAAACGTGATCTGGGATTTCTGATCAACGCCTTCTTTTACACCAGATGATAACCTTCCACTGATTGTAACAGCAGAGAGCCTGTGTGTTATTCTACGTGAGTGTGATGTAGGGGTTGTACGAACTAGTCGACTAGTCGACTTCACGGCTCTGTAGTGACTTTTTATGCCTGTCATCGACTAGTTGCTGTCACGTGATAATGACTGACAAGATGCAGTCCTCGGAAAAGACAGCAGGTGATGAGCCCCTGCGCGTCTGGATAGAGGCAGAGGCGACGCGCTGTGCGGTACTGACACCGGCGGTAAAACGGACATTTAACCAAACTGTGACCTTTTCCCTCTTGCAATTTAACCTTCCCCTCACCCCCATCCTAATCTTAAGTTTGAGCATGCAAAGCTCTGATCGTTGACGTGTGCTCCAGACATTGCGTCCTGAGCACCGCCAAATCAGGTGTCACCACCTCAAAAACAAATTAAACGCGTGATTGTTCATGTCAGCTCATTTCCTTTCATGTTTTCTGTCTGTTATTTGTGCCTGAATGGCAGATAACGGAGAAGGAAGTGACGCGCCACCATCAGCGTCAGCCTGAAGAAGCAGTCAGCGAAACTGTAGCTACAAAACAGGTAAACAAAACTGTTTCTGTGTTTAAAAAGAACGAAAGCATGGAATATGTCATTAAAGTTATCGTCTATCATTGCAGAATATGGCGATGACATCATGGAACTGGTCTTTGGAAAAGTTTTCCCTGAACCAACTCTGTTTCTAGATGAGGTAGAGAAGATCTGCATCTCACCAACCCTCTGGTCTCAGTATTCAGACAACGGAGGTCTCCCACTGTTATCCAGGACCAGTTTGAAGCCCACATACTGCCCCTCCCTCATCATCAGGAAACATCAGTTCCTATCCTGAGGACAACAGAAGATGGCAGGAGGACAGGAACTCTGAGACCCAGATACCACCAGCACCGAGACACAAAGCACCTGTGTGCACAACGCCTGTTTAACTACTAAAGCCTGTTTATTATATAGTTCTTGCTGTGAGGTTAACACTTAGAAAATTTGTATATTAATGTAAACAATAAAAAAAATCACTGATTGTATGTTTTCTTTTAGATGTAATGGTCCAAACTCAGCCTTGTAGACATTTATTGCATCCTGTAGGTAAATACACAGAACAGGCTCAGATCCAGGATGACCCAGCATGCTCTTCTTCCATTCTGGCTGTTAGGGATTTTATCAATAACTCAATGCCTACTGATGTTTTCACCTAACGGTATTTATTTAGAATGCAGGTCAGATTTAACTATATTTGTTAGCAAAGCAGACTGATCCTGGGAATTTCACTGCAGCACTGATGTCCACCTCTGTGTACACATTAGAGAGAATTACCACTTTACAGCTAAACGCAGATTTAATAAAGATATAGGCTACGCATTGCAGACAATAAAAACACAAAGTTGTAAGCATTAGAATTATAATGATCACATTAAAGAACATTTGGAGGAATGTTCTTTATTTTTGACTAGAATCTCAAATTTTTAAATTAAAATGTAACTGCTTTTTATCCATTTTCAGCCACTAAGACACCCAATATAAAATAAGACTACTTATAAAATTATTTATATATGTATATAGATGGAGAGAGATCTTAATAAAATATATTCTCTTAATGGTGTTTTAATGAGCTGTATCATTTTTTAAAACATTTTTTATAGAAATTAATAAGCTAGCAGCATTCCTTGTGTGTGTGTGTGTGTGTGTGTGTGCGCGCGTGCCTGCTCGCTTGTCCCTCCGTCGGCCGGAGTAAGGTCTAGCTGCAGACGCAGCCCCGTCCAAACACGCTCCGACAAATCACTCCCCTATGTACAAAACACGCTCCTATGTACAAAACACGCTCCTATGTACAAAACACGCTCCTATGTACATAACACGCTCCTATGTACATAATACGCCCCCATGTACAAAACACGCTCCTATGTACATAACACGCTCCTATGTACAAAACACGCTCCTATGTACATAACACGCTCCTATGTACAAAACACGCTCCTATGTACATAACACGCTCCTATGTACAAAACACGCCCCTATGTACATAACACGCTCCTATGTACAAAACACGCTCCTATGTACAAAACACGCTCCTATGTACATAACACGCTCCTATGTACAAAACACGCCCCTATGTACAAAACATGCCCCTGTGTACAAAACACGCCCCTATGTACAAAACACGCCCCTATGTACAAAACACGCCCCTGTGTACAAAACACGCCCCTGTGTACAAAACACGCCCCTGTGTACAAAACACGCCCCTATGTACAAAACACGCTCCTATGTACAAAACACGCCCCTATGTACAAAACACGCCCCTATGTACAAAACACGCCCCTATGTACAAAACACGCCCCTATGTACAAAACACGCCCCTATGTACAAAACACGCTCCTATGTACAAAAGACGCGTGCACGTACGAAGACGAGAACTCGCATGCGTGTTGCAAGAGATGGAAATGACGGTTCAGGTAAAGACAGATTTATATTTTTACAACTTGTGAAGATTTTGTACATAAATTTGAACGTTTAAGACATAGTTTGATAGATAGCGAATTAGTGATTTTTTCTGAAACACTTTTATATAAAATTAAGCATTATTGGCGGTGGGGGAAAACGTCATGGACGCAAAATATTTTTAATATAATTTTTAATGGGCTACATGCAAGCCTTTTGGCCAAAATAAACATAACAATAGGCTATTTATTTGACCGTTTATGATTCCTCATCTAATAAGCAGCAAACTCACGACGGCCCGGAGGTATTCTACAAACACAAGAACAGTGCTAATGCCTACATGTATTGTTTTCACATTGTTTATGACAGCCTCTAGGTGCAAATGTCATTTTTACTAATTGCTATTTATCTCTGTCTCATTAGTGAGAGGCAGCTGATGTCCTATGCCATGGACCTGCTCATATACACGAAGTTCAGAAAAGCTCTGGACTCATCTGAATTTTTGAAGAGGCTGTAGCATTGTGTGGACATTTTTTTGGAAGGTATTTGTAAGGCCAATAAAAGCTGTTGCTGGTTATTTCATTTGTCTGAACTTTTTCTCTAAAGCCAAACTTTTATGCTTTTGTGTTCACAGTATATTCTTTACAGATTAGTGTATGGTCAATATCAGTTTACTAGTCTTGTGAATTGTATACTTAATGCAAAATATTTTAGTAATTTCTAAATCAATACATTTTATGTCAAAGGGCCAGCAATTATTCCTGTTAACAGAATATATGAAATGCATATATACTAGAGGTGGGAAAAAAGATCGATTCTAAGATGCATCGCGATTCAGCCGTGCACGATTCCGCATCGATGCAGCAACGTGACATAATGAGATTCTCTCCCTATGTCTATGTCGGGGTCGGCAACCCGCGGCTCTGGAGCCGCATGCGGCTCTTCCATCCATCTGATGCGGCTCTCTGTGCTTGTAAAATAATGAATGGATATTTAAATAAAATGCTTTATGTTTTACTGCATTAATTTTACATCTGTAAGCTAATTCTAAATGTAAAGATTGTCTGCGTAAACCTGAACAGGTCCAACCCGGTCTTACTGTGAGACCGGGTTGACGGGTCACGCTTGTGCGTAATCATAAAGGCGCATTCTGAGCTGACGAGGATGTGAGATTCTGGGCTTCTCCTCAGACGGCTCCTGGATGTGTCGCCACATTGGAGACAGGAACAAGCGCTATTCAGCCAAAGTTTCATAATCAGGAACATTTTCTAAGTGACAAGTCTCACTTCAGTCGGAGGAACCTTCCCGCATGCGCTCTGGTTCTGCGACGCGCTCCAAGCCCCTCTCCACATCTTCAGCTCGCTGTGGACCTTATGTAGTACATGCTGACAGCGAGCTGCGCTGAGCAGTGTCCAGCTCAGATGTTCAGATGGGAATCTTTTCTTGAGTGATTTAGCTACATCTGCGATGTGCAAAACGAATAAAGTTGTCAGTTTGTCTGCATGCGTCGGGGTAATTCTTTCTATTCTTTCTCCGTCAAAATAAACGGTCAAATACGGGAACTGTCCGGTCAACACAAGCCCTGCTTTTAACTGTTCTGTTTTCTTGTGNCCCACCCAACTCTGTTTCTAGATGAGGTAGAGAAGATCTGCATCTCACCAACCCTCTGGTCTCAGTATTCAGACAACGGAGGTCTCCCACTGTTATCCAGGACCAGTTTGAAGCCCACATACTGCCCCTCCCTCATCACGAAACATCAGTTCCTATCCTGAGGACAACAGACGACGGCAGGAGGACAGGAACTCTGAGACACCACCAGCACCTGGACACAAAGCACCTGTGTGCACAACGCCTGTTTAACTACTAAAGCCTGTTGATTATATTGTTCTACTTATTTGCTGTGAGGTTAATACTTAGAAAATTTGTATATTAATGTAAACAATTTAAAAAAATCACTGATTGTATGTTTTCTTTTAGATGTAATGGTCCAAACTCAGCCTTGTAGACATTTATTGCATCCTGTAGGTAAATACACAGAACAGGCTCAGATCCAGGATGGTCCAGCATGCTCTTCTTCCATTCTGGCTGTTAGGGATTGTATCAATAACTCAATGCCTACTGATGTTTCCACCTAACGGTATTTATTTAGAATGCAGGTAAGATTTAACTATATTTGTCAGCAAAGCAGACTGATCTTGGGAATTTCACTGCAGCACTGATGTCCACCTCTGTGTACACATTAGAGAGAATTACCACTTTACAGCTAAACGCACATTTAATAAAGATATAGGCTACGCATTGCAGACAAAAACAAAGTTGTAAGCATTA
Source organism: Nothobranchius kuhntae (assembly GCA_006942095.1). Classification (NCBI taxonomy): domain Eukaryota; kingdom Metazoa; phylum Chordata; class Actinopteri; order Cyprinodontiformes; family Nothobranchiidae; genus Nothobranchius; species Nothobranchius kuhntae. The sequence goes on along the minus strand of SSNQ01034482.1, from coordinate 895,642 downwards.
GAAATATAATGATCACATTAAAGAACATTTGGATAAATGTTCTTTATTTGTCACTAGAATCTCAAATCTTTAAAATGTAACTGCTTTTTATCCATTTTCAGCCATTAAGACACCCAATATAAAATAAGACTACTTATAAAATTATTTATTTATATATATATATATATAGAGAGAGAGAGAGATCTTAATAAAATATATTCTTTTAATGGTGTTTTAAGGAGCTGTATCATTTTTTAAAAATTTTTTTATAGAAATAAATAAGCAAGCAGCATTCCTTGTGTGTGTGTGTGTGTGTGTGTGTCCTCCGCACATGCCCTAGCTCAAAAATTGTTGCAAATAGATATAATTTAACTTGATTACCACCAGAGCCAGGCGCACTGCGCCGTTATCTCCGTCGCTGTAAATGAGGGAACAACAAAATGATCGGATCCTTTTCTGACCTTCCCCACCTACAAAGTTTAATTACAACAATCAAACGTGACAGAGCCTGGATTTGTACTCTGAACAGTCTAAACATGTTTTAAAAAGAAACGTATGACAAAAGTGGCACCTGCTCAGTAAAACCACCAACAGGGTGAAAAATATCTAAATATTGTCGGCAGAGACGGGCTACAACTTCTGGATCCACTTCATATAAATCGTTTTATTGATTATCGTCTTATGAAAGATAACTTTGACGTACACAAGCGACCGGTACCGGCTGCTGTCACCTGCTGTGAGCAGCGCTCTGCTGTCTGAGGGTAGGCCCCGCCCACAACGCCGCGGCTGCTGTGGCTCCCAGTGTTCTCTTTACTGTGGGAAACGGGTGATAATGGATCTTTGATGGGAACAGGTTGCCGACCCCTGGATGCAGGACAATAAAGTTTTGAGGTTTTATAATTACTTCTGGGGGCAGAGTTGCAATGACATGCGCGCTGCGTTGTCCTAGAAGCAATTGGACAGGGATACAGGGCCAACATTACCAGTAATCAAAGATGTACCCGTTACATTTAAATCGGATGTCTGGGCTAATTTCGGTTTTGGGATCCTGGATGTGAAAGAATCACTTAACACAGTATTTGTTTACTATTTTTAAGTTCAGTAATATTCTATCTTAAAGCTGCTCTACCGAAAACATTATTTCTTATATTATTTAAGTAATTATAGGCAGCACACTTTAAACATTATTGCTCACTATAGTGAATAGATGAATGTTCTGTTTTTCAGGGATTTCGAAATCAAAAAGAAATTGAAAACTATTCTACTGCTTTTATTAAGTAATGAACATTTTTGTGTGAAGAATCGTGACGCATTTCAGACTCAAATCGAATCGTTAGCAGATAATCGGAATCGGATCGAATCGTGAGGCAGGTGGAGATGCACACCACTAATATATACACACGTAAATATGCCTAAAAATTACACATCAGCAGCTTTTCACTGTAAAGAAGCAATAAAAAAATCATAAATAGTAACATAGATATTAACTACTCACTCGTATGAACTTAGACCTGTTAGTGCCTGTAATAACAAATGGTTGAAAGTTAAATGTTGCTGTAGGAGGCGTGCTCCCAAAAATGGAGGCTAGTGGACTTAAGGGGTTAATTAAACATGAGGGAAACCTGGAGGGGGCTGGGGACCACAAGGACACAGAACATGACAGACAAATGAGGGTCTAATGATTAACTAATGATTAAATAAGCTTCACAATCACCCCATGTATTGATTAGCTAATTCTTCTTTAATGATTCCTAATGGTTGGTAAGTCATAAAATAATTTACATATCTAATCACCCACTAACGATTCAGTAATTATTACACAAGCTTTACACCCAGCCCCAAATATCTTATTAGCTGATGGGGTTGGCTAGAAGAATTGCGAAACGCCCCAAAGCATCTGTGCGCATCCTGACTTTAATCTATTTGGGCTTGTTCCCACACTAGTTTTTGTAGTTCAGCTGTTGTAGATTTAGTCACTTGTTTGCTGAATTCTGAGTTGAGGTAAGTTTGAATTGTTAAATAATGCTTAACAATTGAAACTTGCTTAAAATGCTTCTATTTGACCATCTGACCCTGTTCTATGAGATAAAGCAAGTAATCTTTCATATTTTATTTTCTCCCAAGTCCCTCTCCTGGCCTCTACAGCTAAACAAATCATTTCTACGAGCCTACCGCGTTGACCAATAGCGCTGCTTTTCCACCAGTTGGAGCTGTCAGTCAACGAGAACGAGCCCCAGCCACCCGCATCGTGCACAATGGTGTCACACACCCCAGTCAGCTTGATACCACAATGGAGAATTAATACAATGGCAAATACTGAAGTAACAAATTCCTCAATGGCCTTAACTTCTGACAGAAATTTTAATTAAAAGTGTTATTTTTTTTATTCGCCATGAGACGTTCTCAACAGAGGAGTACGACTTAAATTGGAGACACTTTTAAAAGATGAAAGAAGCTTTGTGATCTGTGAGGCCTCAAAACGGATGAAGAGTTGGTTAAGCAGCTAAATACTAATTAATCGATTATTTTTTATAACAATGAAAGTGGTGATACAGGTTACAGGTTTAGCCCTGGTTGGAGGGAGGGGGGTAGTTGAGAGTAGTGTGTGTGTGTGTGTGTGTGAAGGAGTTAACCCTCTCAGGCTCAAAACAAGTTTTGATGAAAGGACGAACAACTGAGTCCTTCAGGGGTACGTCTGAGTTAAAAAATGCTCATGAAACACGTGTGTGGAGTAACCAGGTAGGTAGGTTTTAACTGTTGCAGATCTGCAACGCCTGCCTCCAGAGGGTTAAAAGAAGAAGAAGACTGGGTTTTGTGTGTGGGGGAGAGCTCACGTGACGAGATCAGGGCAAGGCAGCTTAATTTGTACAGCACCTTAAAACAGTATGAAACCGACCGAAGTGCTTCACAGAAATAACACACACGCACACACGCACACACACACGCACGATTAAAAACAACACGCAACATAAAAATGCATAAAAACTAAAGCTTAAGAACTAACACCAAAGAACATTAAAAAAGACTCTCATGCTGATTTAAAAGCCAAATCATAAAAACAGGTTTTAAAAAGAGATTTAAAACCTGACAGTGAAGAGGCCGACCTAACGCTCGAAGGCAGAGCCTTCCAGAGCCTAGGGGCCGCTACAGAGAAAGCCCTGCCACCTCTGAGCTTGCACCTTGTTTTTGGGACTTCCAGGAGCATCCTATCAGCCGACCTCAGAGACCGTGCAGGGGAGTAAAAACCAGTAGCTCAGAGAGAGATCAGAAGAAAAAAAGAGGGAAAAGCTAAGTTAGGAAGCTGTACTGTTCTCTTGGCTGTAAAAAAAGGAATAATGCTTCCAAATGTCATTTGTCTCCTTGGCCTTGCTTCACCAGTATAACGGAATGAAATGACTGTTTTCCACCTAAGTCACCCCCCCCCCCCCACAGCAAGAACTAATCTGCATGAGACTGCCTCAAGGTCTCATGCATTTGCCTCTAAACTGCTTCCTTTCCAGCCCAAGAGAAGAATGAAGACAAAGGACTCTTTCCTTTTAATCAATGAAATCAAACAAAGTGTTAGTCAATAATAAGATGTGAACCAATCTGTGAAATGACAATGTCATGATTAATAAGTTTAATAAGTAATAATAATGACTTTAGTCTAGCTACACTAGACACCCTGATCACACGTAATGTAAAAGCATGACACATTGCTTTTACTCATCCAATCAGAACCTTTCTTTCTGAAGCGTGGTATAGTCTCTGTGGTGTTTATAAATCTGCCAACTGTGATTCGTCTATAAATCAAAACATCCAGATTAATAAAACCAGTCCCACGCCATCTTAGTTCAGTTCACCGCATGCTAAGAGAAGTATCGGACCGGCCACCCGGACTTCCTTTTAAAGCAAAGAACCAACAAGCTGGATAAAATCTGTTGCATTTTACCAACCAAGCAACGGTTCCTTTCAGAATAAAAGCTGAACTCACTGACCCTCAGGGTCCATCTGACGCTGTCAACCAACTGTCGCTTTTTACCTGGAGACAATCCAAAGACTAGTCTGTCGTACTGCTGACGCTGTTTCATCGGCTTCGGTACCGAAAGAGGGTCTGAGGACCTGGCATTCTGGATCTGTACGGAGGTCTCATCCTGAAGGGTATGTGTGGAGCGACAAGACGGCGTCTCGTGTGTTTATGAAACTCCGATCATAGCTTAAGAGCAAAACATCACAACATCACTCACACATACACCATCCATCTCACGTCTCATTCACACCAAGATCCATTCATCATTTAGAGTTTAGAGTTAGTCTTGTTTAAAATCTTCTTAAACATTTTAAAGGTGACTCTCTCTTCTGTTGTCTCTCAGTGAATACGAAGTGTTACATAATCCCTGCAATAAAAAGTTCCAATCTTCTGGTTAAAATTACCCAAAGATCCATAAGATTGATTTCATATTCATTATGGAATCTCATGTCTTATGGTTCCTTAAATAATATGTAAATTAACCCATACACCAGCATGAATGGGACCAGACAGGAATAGTAGGTTACCAGTAACGAGCTAAGTAGATACCCACCCGGACAACCGCCGTCTAGATAGATGGCTCTAGCTCCGGAGCTTGGAAGGTGACAAAATGTTGCTGTCGGCTAATATGGTGCTAGTTTTATTTTATTTATTTATTATTATTGATTTATTTTATTTATTTACTTAATTTAACCAGATGAGTCCATTTACACCTTGTTCTCATTTACAGCGACGACCTGGCCAAGAGGCAGCAGCAACAGAAACATAGCTTTACATCAAAGAAAAACAGGGAAAAAAATACAAGTCAAAAATAAGATAAAACAATTAGACATAAAGACAACGGACTGTTCTCATATATAATAGGTACAATCAATCAGAACAGACTTAAAACAGTCTTTAAGTACTCAAAAGCAGGAACATTGATCAGAAACTATTGATCACCATGAATTATTGAAGGTAGATAATAGAATGTAGGTAGTGAGCTTCAGTGGTTTCTGCAGCTCATTCCAGTCGTTGGAAGCAGCAAACTGGAATGAGGAACGCCCAACGGAGGTGCGAGCTTTGGGAATAACCGTAGAGATTAAATTACTGGAACGTAAATTGTGCTGGTTGTTGGAATTCAATTCAGTTCAAGTTTATTTATAAAGCGCCAAATCAGGACAAGAGTCGTCTCAAGGCACTTCACACAGTAAACACTCCAATACAGGTCAGGTCATTAATCCAGTCAATAAAAAGCTTCCTATATAAGGAACCCATCAAATTGGAAGTGATTAGTAATGCGCGAAGATACGACGGGGTTCTACCGATGATTGTTTTTTATGTCAACTGCTGAGTGATAAACATCGAGTTTACGATGAAGTTTTTTGAAAGCAGTCCTATAATCATGTCACCGTAATCTAAGATGGGAAGTATTGTCATTTTGATCAAGGTTTGCTTTGCAGAAAGAGTAAAAGATGACCTTTGTTTTTAGATGTTTCCTCGTTATACCACCACAGTTTGGGCAGGCCAAGACAAACTTCTTAGCATCCTTGAGCATGGTGGGCCACTAGAACCTGCTTCGTATGATGCAGAGGGTCTTGGTGATTCCTGGGTGACAAAACAGACAGGAACTATGAGACAGTCGGGTGGAAATTGACGGGGTGTTGGATGTAATCAACATGCCTCCACGAGTTTGATCTCCATCTCCAGTCTAGAATCCCCCACCAGAACGTCCTGGGGCAGGATGTGGGTGTCAGAGAGTGAGGCGTGGTCCGGTGTCTGTGGCTCCATGTTTCTAGACAGGACGTCTGGTTTGATATTCTTGGAACCAGGCCTGTAAGGCAGAGTAAAATGAAATCTGCTGAAAAATAAAGCCCATCTTACTTGTCGGGGATTGAGTCTTTTGGCTCTTTTGATGTACTCCAAATTATTATGGTCTGTCTTCCTCCCCCTCCGTCCCCCCCAACCAATGTCTCCATTCCTCCAGAGCCAGCTTAACCGCCATAAGTTCCCAGTCACGACATCATAATTGTGCTCTGCAGGGGAGAGAGTTTTGGAAAAGGCATTGGGTGAACCTTCTCATCTGGACCCCTCTGACTGAGAACAGCGCCCACCTCAATGGCCGAGGCATCCGCTTCCATGATTAATGGTCATGTGATGTCCGGGGAGTGGAGAACAGAGGCTGAACAGTTCCTTGAGTTTGAGAAACGAGACGTTAGCTTGATCATTCCACTGGAAACCAACCTTGCAGGATGTGAGAGCATGGAGAGGAGCTGCTATTTCGCTGTATCCCTTATGAAATGCCAGTAGAAATTAGCAAACGCCAAGAATTGCTGAAGCTGCATGCGGTCGGTGGGAGTGAGCCCGTCGAGGACTGCAGACTCCTCGGCATGATCCATGGAGATCTGGTCGGGAGAGATGATAAACCCCAGGAAGGAAACAGACAGAATGTGAAATTCACACCTTTCTGCTTTGATTAACAGGTTGTTTTGTAGTCTGAGGATGACTGCCTGACGTGTTTTCAGTGTGTCTCCTGTAACGTACCAAAAGGCCAAGGTTTTCCATCACAGTGACCAAAGGTTAACTGTCTGGTCTCTAATCCAGGTACTGGTACTGCAATGACCTTGTTACCGAATAACAGTTTGCTCGCTCGCTGGACTTCCCAGTGCTCCTTGAGTTTCTCGTTTAGTATTTCAGTTTTTTGTAACCCTCTCAGGCTCAGTCCCACTGTCTGGAAAGGGCTGGAACGCTGACTGGACTGGAGACGACTGAGCTTCAGGAGATAGCTGAAGCTCCAAGCCGGGTTGCAGATTGGGGGCCTCTGAGATAGGTGACACAACTCTGGTTGCCTGGCACCACGGTCTAGACCCCCTCAGAGCCCCCAGAGACAAGGAGGAGGCTTCAGGCAGGGTGACACTAGGCCGGATGTGCATCAACATCACAGTACTCTTTAGAACCTGACTCACCAGAGAACTGGAGGCAAGGGCAGGAGCAGCGCCATGCCTGCAGCACCTATCAGGAAGTGAAGGTGGTGATGGTGGAGCTTGGACTTGCTCCCAACACTGTGGAGCAACCCCAGGGGAACACACCGCCAGTCTGCAGGACTTGTTCTGCAGCTCCTCCCAACTCAACCCACCTTCTGGACGGGGAAGGGCAGGGTGGACCGCTGAAGCAGAGGCTCGGCGGCGAGGACGTCTGCAACGAGGCGGTGGAGGAGGAGAAGAGTCCGGAGGACAGCAGATAGTGCCATGGAATGATCTCACAGCTGGATCCCTTTGTTGGTCAGTTCATTCTGTCACGTTAACGCTGAGCTGAAGGCTGAGGTGAGGATCCAAATGCAGGTGAGTGATACAAGCAGGCTGGTGAGGCCGTTTTGATAAAGCACTGAAACAGTGAACCAACAACTCACGCAGGACTGACAGGGTTTAAATCCACGAGGAACCGAGGACTCGAGTGACTGGGGTAGCGAGAGGCAGGTGGGAGCAATTTAACATGAACACAAGACTGATCAGAAACTGGGGAGACGAGACCGAATGTGACAGCGTTCTCACTTCCTGTACCTTCAACATCAGAGCCACCGAGGTGAAAGACTGCAGCTCATCCAGGCCAGATGCTCTCACTCAGACTTCAACTTCAGTTCGTGTTTTTATTACTCAGTGAAAATGAAGAGTTTATTAGCTGAGACGAATTAGGCTTCTTCCCAAACACCAAAATGCTGCTGTTCCTGACCTTTCACCTTATCCAGGACTCAGGTTTGGACCTTTGAATGAGACACGTTAGAAGCCCTAGCCTGCATCCACACCTCCAGGTTTTAAAAGTTGAATTCAGATGTTTTCCTTTCAGAAGTCCATGTTTAACTCCTCAGTGGTTGATGAATGGCTTCGGGATGGTTTCCTCTTCCCTCTCTGGTGCCTTTCGGAGGAAAACTTTCAGCATGAAGTCATTTAAGTAGCTTCTTTTAGGATCTCTGCAGCCCGATCCGGTGTCGATCCGACACCCCGCCTGAAGGTCTGGCAGCTTAGCAACCAACACCCTGGTTGGTGTATCTCCTACAGACAGAGTGACACGGAGGTCAACACTTCATCTTTCTCCTCCGCTGACCAGCTGTCACCTCATCCTGGTCAGTTACTGTCGCCCTGGGCCACCAGAACCGGAGGTTAGGTGTCACCAAGGCTGGACCAGACACAGGAGATAGCAGAAATACGAGCCAGGTCTGTGAAAAGGCCTCGTCTTTGTGTCCTTCACACCCCCCGCCCAATCTCAGCCACATTTATTGGGTTTCTCTGGTCAGAACTGACTCCATCTGTAGAAGTGGATCAGGGATTCTGTCTTCCTGGTTCTGA